>JARYHS010013630.1:354947269-355018036 GCA_031002005.1 Vandiemenella viatica | reverse complement strand
TACAACTACTATTACGTAGCATAACATAAATTGTTAAGTTTTATTTTGTTATGTTTTCACTGACGCAAGATTACCGAATTTATAATTTTCCAGACGCATGTGAGTAGCTCCAGTTGTATTGATATGTCACTGCAATCGATTTTTTTTTAAAAAATAGGTTTACCAGCGTATTTTAATAAGAATTGTATTTAATTAAGCAAGTGGGAAAGATAGGGATGCTCGATATACATCGATGTATCGAAAACATCGATGTTTACTATTCGATGCATCGAATCAATCCGATGCATCGTTTACTTTCGATGTTTAACGATGCATCGATGTTTTTCATTCGATACATCGAAAGAACACATGCGTTCTTCGACGCGATAGAATCAGTTTTAAAGCAAAACAAAAACAGAAAATTGTATTACTATACGTTATTTTTGCCACATAAAATATAAATTACATTTTTTTACTTGAATAAAAAAAAATACATATGCAACACGATTAGTTTTAAGGCAAAACAGAAACTGGAAAATTGTATCGCCATACGTTATTTTTGTCACCTACAAAATCACATTAATTTTTTTCTTTTAACTTGCATAAAACAAGAAAAAACTATGCGTTATGATTGGTTTTAAAGCAAAACAAAAACAGGAAATTGTATTGGTATATTTTATTTTGTCACCTAGAAAATTACATCACATTTTTCTTTTAATTTAATTTTGATAAAACAACAAAAAATTACAGTTGACATGAAATTTCCCGACAGTGTAGGCGGAGCCACACCTTAGGGCAAGGCTAAAAGTACCTAGTAGGCTTCAAAAATTTGCTTAAAGTTACTGCTCCTCATTATAAAATACCCAGCAGAGCAACTGTGACACGGTGGCTTGATGACAAGTATGACGTCTTGGCTGCATTAATAAAATCAAAACTCTCAAGTGTTGAACACCTCACATTAACAAGTGATATATGGTCAGACATGGATGCAGATGCGCAGCTTTTTGGGTGTCACAGCGCGTTTTGGTCTAGACACAGTGTTCGAATCAATGACATTAGGAGTTTATCAACTCAATGAAAGTCATTCGTCGGAATATATAGCAGACATGCTCCTTAAGACCTGCAACGATTGGGGATTTAATACGGACAGTCTCTGCGGTCGTTACTGATAACGCTGTGGAATTAGGATTTGGAAAGAAGAAGCACATCCCTTGTTTCGCTCACACACTTAATTTAGTTGCTCAAAATACCTTTAGAAAATATATTGTCAAAAATAAAGACCATTGTTACTTTCTTTAAACACAGTTGTTTGGCAAGATTTGAGAAAGTCAGTAAGTGCTGAAATAAAGTTAATACAAGGCTGCCAACACGCTGGAATAGCACATATTATATGATTCAAAGATTTTTGGAGCTTAAAAATGTTGTAAGTGATATATTGATTTGCCATAAAACAGCACCTCCAATGCTGACTGGTTTGGAATTAAATATAGCGTCATCTCTTCTGAACATACTACGCCCACTTGAAGCAGCAACTAAAGAAATATCTGGGGATAAATATTGTACCAGCAGTAAGTGATTCCTGTAGTGAACTGTATGCTTTCAAAACTCAAAGCAGTTGTCGACGGATTAACCCTTAGTGATGGAAGTACATAAGCTCATCCTGAAAGAAATCAACAAACGGTGGGGTGTTATCGAACAAGTTTTTGTCTTCAAAAAACTAGCATTTTAAAGACCCGATGGCTTGTGCAAAACCTGTTCAAAACGATCAAAGATATGATGAAGAGAGAGCTAGAAGAAAGCGAACAGAATCTGATTCAGATAGTTCAGACAAAACATTGGAAGACTTCAGTCTTTGGACCGACCATCACAAACTAGTTCAAAAAAACTGGAAATCAAACAGGACCAAAGAAGGTGTTTCCGACGAGCTGTCTGTTCTACTTGAGAACTCCGGTTGGCCGCCTTGGTGAAAATCCGTTAGAAGTATGGTCCGATTATAAACAACAGTTTCAAAAATTTGTGCAAAATAGCTTATAAATATTTAACTTTGGTCGCCAGCTCAGTGCCATCAGAAGACTTTTTTCGAAAGCGTGCACAAGTTTTAAATCAACGACAAAACAGAATTCAGGGAAAGCGGTGTTAATAAAATTTTATTTATGCAAAGTTTAAGAGAAACATTGGGGATTTATAAATTCCAATTAGATTAGAATCCCAACACTGCCTCTCTTTCAGCGTTTCTCTTTTTACTTTTATTCTATCTTTTTATTCGAATTTCTAATTTATAAATTCCAGTAATTTCAAATTGCCTTTGTAAAAGACTAGTTAAAATATGATTCAAATATAGTACCTCATTTTTCTAGTTTCCTAATCTTTGTCTCATTTTTAAGCTTTCCTAACCTTTATTAACCGATATATATATATATATATCGATGTTTTTATTCGATGCATCGAAAACATCGATGTTTTTATTCGATGTATCGTGAAACATCGATGCAACGTTTCGATGCATCGCATCGAAAAAAAACATCGATGTATTTCCTGGATGAACATCCCTAGGAAGAGATGCCCTGTAAAGTGAAATTGTGTGTCAGTACTATAACACGGTACTAACGCGGTAATATCCTCTCTGGTTACGTTGTTAATAACGTGTAAGGTATCTTGTAGGTACCCCACCACCACGCCTGCGAGATGAAGTGCCCGCCGGCTGTTCCGTCGCAGGTCGGTAGCTGCGGCCTTAATTGAAAAGTTTGCCGCCGCCTCAAAGGAAACACCTGCAGGCTGGCCGTGATATCTACGCCATTTCCACCAGCCTCGGTAACCAGTCGCAAATAAATTGCTGGCCGCCAGTTCCCTCTCCGCGGACCGCCGATATGATCAGTCACTCTGCGTGCAAGAAGAGCACCGCCAAAAGTTTCCATTTCCTGTGCTTTCTCTCCGCAGTTGTTCGTTTCTAGCGTTTGATGCAGTATACACAAAGGGAGCAAAATGTGCTCGCAGGTAAGCGAGAATATATTACTCCCAGCCTGTTAGAGAAAAAAAATGTTGCTGGCTGGCTATACGCAAAGTTAAATTGAAACAATGTTTGGCAACAAATATTCAGCAGTATCTGAAGCGGGAAGAATGGAGAAAATTGTCACCGTAAGGGTAACCACATGCATTTTCTGCTATTTACTGTGGCATTCTATAATTACATTTCAATTTTTGGATTTCTAGGAATCGTCACTGTATATTTATTTTCATGGTAATTAGCCCTTAGCAAACGCGTTTAGAGAATGTAAAAAAAAAAAGTCATCTGTCGCAAAAAGCACAGGAAAATACTTGATCCTGCTTCAACAAAAGATCGCATAATATATGAAATTTCATTCTAATTTTTTCGACATACTTTAATTTATGTTTAAATATGTCAAATTGTTTTCTAACAAAACAAAAAAGTGAACTTAAGGCTTACTTATTGCATTTGATTTACTGGAAGTCAAAGATATATTTTATGATGGTATCACTTGCACCTCCAGAAATCACTATAGTACACACAGGTTCTAAGAGATTGTTTATATATATTGAAGTGTCACGCTTATTGCGACATCAGAAAATATAATTAATTTTATTCATGATAAATTCATCCATTAATATTTAGTATGGGGGATATGAATTGATAATCAAGGCACCATTTAAAACTGCTATTTATTGTATCAAGCATATGGATTGCATTAATTAATTTGACGTGATTCAGAGATGGGATTGGGATAGCATGAATTGTCAGTTGTACATTATTGTTCCTCAGGGTCGTTTGCTGGGTTAGTGGACGCCAGTGGTGGACGCACTCAACACACACGTTCATTAATCTCACAATACCTTGAAGTTGGCTTCTGCGACGGCATCTGTGGGAAGTTCCGTGGTGTCGCTTCTTGCTGCGGGTCTGCGCGAAATCAGTCAGCTCAGCTCACGGTTGGCGCTGTGTTCGACGCCCGATCGACGGGCTGGAAAGCTCTTCCAGCGGGTCACAGACGGGAGCGCGAACTCAGTAACAGTCGCGAATAATATTCCCAATGTCTGTGAGTGCTGCCACGAGGTGCACACCTTCGTGACCTCCAACCGATTGTCGCCACCCATCCGCCTAGCGGTCCAGGGGATTAGAGGGGGCGAGGGGTAGTTGCATTCCTTTGATGTCGCCTACCTGTTTGGCAGCCGGCTACAGGCCTTCAAATCCGTTCACACAGTTCGCAACCTTACGTGATGCGACTTTCTGTAACTGCACACGGCTGTAATGTCTGTCATTACAAAATTAACAAAATCCTTATCCCCTTCTTCGCCTTCTCTGCTGCGAGCATTAGGATTTCTTCCCATACTTCCAGTAGAAAAAACATCAAGCTCACTATAGAAGTGGAAAAGTAAGGTTGGCTGCTTTCCTTAGACGTTCTTATATGGAGGAAACCAGGTAGGAGTATAGAAAACCTAACACACACACCTGTATCCGAGCGCGTGTACTCATTATTCAACATAACGGAAGACGGTACTGACTGTGGCTAATACAAATAGCGCGAGCGGTATGTGATGATGACAACCTACAGGGTGAAGTTAATCATCTACGTTATACCTTCACACTTAATGGGTACATCAGGTAAATTGGCTCTACGAGAATCGAGACACTGGCTTAATAACACCAATATTGAGCCACAGCATCGCGTAGCCATCTTGCCGTACTCTTGTGCTGCAACGTGAGGATTTGGAGGGTTCTGGTTGAAAATGGTCTTAAGGCCATATTCTAACCGCCACCAAAACTGAACAACAATATGCGCTCTTCCAAGGACGACTTTGCACTCCGGACACTGAAAGTTTATAGTTTTCCTTGTGAAAGGGGGAAAGGTTCAATGGACAGGCGATTCGCTGTAATAGCCCACGTTCTTATGGGGAACAACGAGAAATCTGCTATGGCAGAACACAGCTTCGATCAGGGCCACATATTACTTTTTGGAAACATCAGGGAACTGGCACATACCGAAGCTTCTGGAACAGTATTCTCACCGAAGCAGTTGAAATTAGTATCACGTGTAATGTTGTCAATGGGAGCTGCGGGTACCAACTGAAAGAAGCTTGGACGCCAGTCACCAATACTGTACGCCGGCAGTATGCCGAAGTATGCATAACTCTCGGGCCTACATTAATCGATCCTACACCAGGCAATTGCCAGCAGTACCCCCACTCAAGCGACCAGACGTTGCCCACGTTAGCCAACCAGCAGCATGCACGTCACCCTCGAACGAAATCGGCCACCTCACAGTCTATAAAGATCCCAGACTTCCGCAGCATCCGGCACTTCATTAGAAGCTGGCGACAGAGGCTTCGATCGCTGAAATATCGTGTGTAAACACCATGTTCACTCACTAGTCATTCAAGAACATTATATTAATTCTAATCGCCGAGAAAAACTTCGTTCTTCTCAAGTGTTGTTTGTTCGGCAGATTTTCCACAAAATGAGCAGCTTGTAGTTCATGGAGTTTAGACTGATCGCAAGTAGGTAGATTATTTACTAATTTTTATACTATCGTGTCTTATATGTCATAAAAGTATGTTCCTCTAACTTCCTGATCTTCTGTTACTTCGCAGATTTATGCCGTAGGCAGCTTTGGAGTTTCACATCTGGGTTTTGTAAACTAACCTGATTTGACAATTTTGTCACATGTTCCATTCAATAACAAACTTCTAAAATGACGCCCAGCTATTTTTATCGAGGGGCAAGATTTCAAGTGTACGGTGGCTACTTTCCAGCTCTCAGCGATCTTAAAATTTCCTGCATCTGTCCGACATTTTCATCCAGAATTTGACAACAAAAAGACAAGTATGAATTTATTTTCATATAGCGATGATAAGTGGTCTTACAGATCTTCCGAAAACTTCTGACCTTATGTTCAGTCGGGGACAAAATTCAAGAGACCCCTCGTCTTTCGATTATGCTTCGTTCTAGACACGACTACCTCATGGAACAGCATAACTGGTAGGTGGTACACTAAATTCATGACAAAATAGACCTCTCATACCCAGCACTTTACCCAAGACTACAAAAAGGAGCCCGCGCGCAAGAGACTGGTTGACGCTCAGAGGCAAAGTTCGGAGATCTACAGTCAAAATAATCACGAGTATCAACATTTTAGTCTTAATAATTACTGAAATAATGAAATCGATTGATTATAGAGAAATAATACTGCTTTTTTCGTAATTTTGTTATCCATTATGTATGTTGTTTTTCTGAATAAACAGTTGACAGTGCACTAGCAAACGCATTTACATGACGACTAGTGAAAAGAATAATTAAATTACGCAAATTTGTAAAACCAATAACAGAGTTTGAATGGACTTAATCAAACTTTCTAGCGCTGCAGAGTTACGGAACTGAGTGTGACACACATACGCAAAGTTTTAGCGTAAGTAGAAAGTGCCGGTTACGAAAATACTCAAATGGTAATAGCAACAGTTGCAGTAGTTATAATAATAATAATTGACAACAATAATTTCGTCTCGAATTTGAATAAGCGGTTGCAGATTTTAAAGCTGCGGGAATGGAAGTAGGAAACCTTTCATAGCTACCTTTGTTTCCACCTAACATTGATACTTCTTTACAGTTTAATGTCAAGAATTACTTCTTGTATTCCAAGCCCGATGGATTAGAAGTAACACTTTTGCTTGACATTCCGCAAGATTCGGATTCAAACCCCGACGGACATCGAATTTCAAGTTTCCATGGTTTCCGTAAATCTCTCCAGCTGAACTTCGCAAAAGTGACTTCAAAAAGCCGTTACCGAAATACTTTCCCGATTCTAGTTTTCAATACTCTCAGAATTCAAATCACATTGGCGTCGAAGAAAAGAAAGAGAAGAAGAAGGAGAAAAAAAGCCGAGCGTACTGGGTGAATAGTAACACTCGATCCTGGCATTCGCGAGAATATGGGTTCGAATCCCCGTCCGACCATCCAGATTTTGGTTTTTGATGGTTTCCCCATATCACTCCAGGTGAATGCCGGAACAGTTCCTTCAAAAGTACAAAGCTGAATTCCTCCCCATTCCTTGCCCCCAGACCATTCTGGCCTCTAATGTCCTCGACGAGTTGTAAAGCCAGAAGTAAATAATAAATATTTATTTTTTCTTCTGAATCAATGTGCATTAAAACAAAAACACTTGCCACCATGATTTCATCACAAGAAATTTCTCAAACAAAAATAATTACATCTCTGTAGTGTGTTTTGGACCTTTTCCTTCTTCGATCTATCTTATTCAGCCACGGTAAGGTAGGGACCAGAGTGCTAGTTCCACATGTGGAGTGTCGCTAGAGTCACTAGTTCAGTGTCATTTTTTTTTAAGGCTGTTCGAAGTCAAATTAATAATAATAATAATGTAAATTGGAAAAAAGGATTTGAGGCATGGATCGTGAATTAATTCAGCCACGCTCTTTTTGCGGAACCATCCCGGCACTCACGGAGTGATTTCTATTAATCATGCAATATCGAAATCAGGATGGATGGACCAAGATTTGCACTCGTGTCCTCCCGAATGCGAGGCTTGAGCGTTACAGGACTCATGGTCAATGGTGTAATTCCGGCCTGGGGCATGGGTGTTAAGTGCAGTGTATGTTTCGTGTCGTAACAGGATGATCACATAAAAAGGCTTAGATTGATGAATGGCTATCGGGGGAAGGGGGGATGCCATTAAAAATTTAAGAGAATGTTATTGAACCAAAAGGCGACTGGCCGCCTTCAAAAATATCTCACAGATCCACAACATGTGACAAAAATATTCTTTGTGTGGTGCCAGTTAGTAATATGCATGATACTAAGAACTGTTTAAGGATATTAAGTAAAAAATTTGGAAAGTAGGCGGACGTAGTGACGTTCTTTAGTACGCAGGAGGTGTGATTAATTTCAGTTGAGTTTATAGGACGTGATCACTTTAAGACTAGGCGTGGTTATTACAGAAGAAATCCCTCCAGTTGACTCGAGGAAATTTCTCGAGTCAAAGTGGAAGTAACCGATCTGACAAACGTATCGACGAAGTGTTTATTTACCAGTGGCTCTGAGGCCGGCCTCGGAAGCGCGATGCTAGAAAGCTGGCTTCGCGTTGCAGAGGTCACCGGTTCGAGTTCGGCCCAGGGCATAGTTGATTTTAATTAAGTGTTGTGTTCGTCCTGTTTTTCTCTTTTCACTTGAGATTAGCAATAGGACTAGAAGAATCTGACTCAATTG
Organism: Vandiemenella viatica; assembly: GCA_031002005.1. Lineage (NCBI taxonomy): Eukaryota > Metazoa > Arthropoda > Insecta > Orthoptera > Morabidae > Vandiemenella > Vandiemenella viatica. The sequence continues at coordinate 355,009,830 of JARYHS010013630.1, read as the reverse complement.
AGGAAAATGAAACACAGATGATGTTGGCTGAATGGCAAAAATTCCAAATACCACTAAAAAGACATTTGTTTAGTAGAGTTAGCTCAAATAAGGTGTGTGAATATATCGCTTTTAGAATGACAAGCACACACAAATACAGTGACAGTCATTTGCCGAAAATAACAGAAACAACTTCATAATAAAATATTAAAGTTACGTGGTCATAAATAGAGGACCGATTAATGTGTTCAAAAATAACATTGAACTAATATGTATTATCCATTAAAAATTTCTGAAAATTACTCCTCGTGGTTTCGACTTTAGAATACCCTAACTGATTCATGCAAATGTTCTACTCGTATTATTTGATTACATAATTAATTAATTAACATCCCGTAATGATGCCGCTATTTCGAAAAAACAGTAAGTGCACGTTATGGAAAATTGATTATCCTCCATCTGCTGATTTAAGTATTTTATGACCTTCGGTGTCAGCGGCAATTTAGCCTGCTCCAATTAATAGTTTAATGACTATTGTGACAGGCTTTCCTCAGGTAACGTGGTATACTATACTGAAGTCATCACAAGACAAAAACCACACCCATTTAAAACCTCCCATGTGCGAGGACGGTCTCAAATCGGCGATCCTTACAACGCGATGCCAGCCCCTACACTGCTAGAGTAAGCTTAAGTGTCTTGGTCGGGACTCTAGTGAACAAATTTGTGAATGTGTCTGCGGTCATGGTTTGCTAAAACGAATGATAATTCAGAAGGCCCACACAACAAGGAAATTATCAGATCAGACATTTCAGGTTTGCGGTTTTCCTCATCCTACTGTACTTCAACTACTCTGCGTATATTCCTAGCTGAGGCTGTTGTCGGACACAGTTTAATACACGAAAGGATTATACAGGAGTGGAACCACATATTCTTGAAGAACCAGGACTTTCTAAACTTGCACGCGGGTTTCTTTTTTTTTAAGTGTTGGGTAAAGTGCTGGGTATGAGAGGTCTATTTTGTCATGAATTTAGTGTACCACATACCAGTTATGCTATCCCACGAGGTAGTCGTGTCTAGAACGAAGCATAATCGAAATGCGATTGGTCTCGCAAATTCTGTCCCCGACTGTACATCATTTCTAAGGAATCAAGTGCCGACCCCGGCAGCGTAGGGGATAGCGTGCTAGCCTCGCGTTGCAGGGGTCGCCGGTTCGAGTCCGGCCTCGGGCATGGGTGGTTTTAATTAAGTGTTGTGTTTGTCTTGTGTCGTCTATACCACGGAAGATCTATAATACACTGAGTGATCCAATACATACTTGCAAACTACAAAAATTACATAGTGCTGGCTGTATGGCCTCGTAGCCAAATGCCAATTAACCCTGCACTGGTCGCGTGGATTACATATGTAGTCCACTCAAGCCATTTCTAATGGGACTTTTCAGAGCACGACTACTGCAGGGTTAAAAAAAAAAAAAAAAAAAAAAAGGAATCAAGTAGGAAGGTACAGTAGATTATCAATCCAATCTCGCTGCTGACGTATTCCTACACGCCAGGTAATCGGGTAACAGTAGTGACGCTTCTCTACGATATGTACAACTCCGTTTTTGTAATTTCTTTAGGTGCGTTATACGGGGATTGATTTCATTTAATATTTCATTGAATTGCGTAAAGGCAATGACATCACCAAATGGTCAATGGTTATACAAAACAAACAGAATTTACTAGAACCGTTACAAAAGTACCATTTTCAATTTTTAAGCAGTATTTTGTGCATTAAATAAACTTTCAATTTAATATTTAATATTTGTTTTATATATTGTTTTCTAAAGTTCATGGTCTCTGAAATACCCTAAACGCCAGCTTCCTGAAACGATCTTAGAATATTTGAATATTTTTGTTTACATGCGCACGTAGCTGTGACGGAAAAAAAACACGATTAAGTAGCTACTAATTTTGCGCAGGATTTCAAAAGCTTCTGGAATTAGAAAACACTCCATCATAGTTTCTTACATCAATAATTCAAGGCAGTTTCTTCAACAAATGTGTGTATTCACGCACATCCAATTAGCACGCTTTAAGTTTACTTCGCACTCAATCCTATGTATTTATATCATTGAAGTCGTTTAACTCAGTTTCGCCTTTATCAACAAGCTCTTACAATTGTTATCACAATGTTGGATCTTACTTTTCGTAAAAGAAACGTAATAGGTCAATTAGCTTTGCGACTTTGCGACCATGAGCTTCATACGCAATTTCTACTTCTTCATATTGGTTGTTCGTTGCTCACATATTAATTGCTGTTCAACATTACATCCACATACGACTCACTAATATCCACCAATTCTCACTTCTTCTTCATAAGCTGTATTCTTAAGGCAGATTAAACTCCCAACACTAATTATTTCGTCCCCTCCCCCCCTCCCCCTTCCCACATTCCCCCTTCTCGTCACCTCTTTGAGGCATCTAAACATTCCTTAGTTTCTCGGCAGTAAACTTTCTTGCGCTAATAATAATAATAATAATAAAAACCTTCATTTTCTCTTGCTTGCGAAATGCCTTGTTCGTGTAATAGCTTCATATTAACTACATAAGAACGCAGTTTTTCTGGGCGTTGAGAATATAGAAATGTTATAATTACACTCCTTTAACTCGGCTAGTCATCCGAGAACAATTTTTATATTCATATTAACCGTTACAAGCTTACGCCGTCTGATGTCGGGTTAGTCAGTTGTACTGGCACATTAACCTCGCGTGAGCTAGGCTCGGCGAATCGAATATTTTGTGCGCTAAACGTATTACAGCTTGTAGAATTCTAGTACGCTCTGAACATAAATCAGTACACTTACTGACTTCATGGAAATGAATCCATTTCCTGCTGCTGATAATTCCTTAAAATCAACAGGAAATTTGGTACAGATTTTAGAAACTTCTTTTCTGTCAAATAAATACAGATTTTTAGAATTTCAAGGGCTTAATTCTGATAGACTCTACGCTGAAACATAATATGTCCATCATGATACCAAAGTGAAATATGCTTTCGGCTGTAAAAAACCAGCGTTCTCAATTACATATTAACTGACACTAAACGTCTATTATGTTGAACTGATCATAAGGAACTATAAAATCTTATTTAACAAATAACAGAACGTTATTTTTAAACAGAGGTGATTTTAAGCTTTGCGAAATCATCTTTCAAATTGTATACAAAATCATATAGAAAATAAAACTCATTTTAAAAATAGTTGACTAGGAAAATTTTACAAAGAAGTATTTTCACCATATTTTTATTATCCGATTAATGAAATTCTCATATGATTTTAGGAAGATGCAAAAATGCTCGAGAAGAGAGCAATACAGGAAATGCAAAAAGCAAAAGAAAAATGGCTAAAAGAATAGTCTGAAGAAGTAGAACAGGAAATGGTCATAGGTTAAGTAAATGTTACATATTGGAATATAAAACAAAATTTTGGAGAATGAAGAAAAGAGGTGCAGTCATTAAAGCTGTAGATGGGAATCTTCTTTCAAGCTCAGACGATAGAGCTAACCGATGGAAGGAATACATTGAGAAACTGTATAATGGGGACGACTTGAACAATAGCGTAATGGAAAAGGAAGGCGATGTCGACATTGATGACTTAGGAAATCCTGTTTTGAGGACAGCATATGATAGAGCTCTAAATGACTTGAAAGCAAATAAGTCAGTTCGAATTGGTGAAATCCCTGCAGAACTACTTAAATTCCTAGGAGAAGAAGGAATCAAAAGATTATTCAAACTGATATTAAAAAATTATGAAACAGGGGAAATTCCAACTGATTTTAATAAAAATATCATTTTCACACTTCCGAAGATAGCACAAACCTACAAATGTGACAGTTATCGCACCATTAGTGTAACATTACTTGCTACAAAATTACTGACAAGCATAATATACAGAAGAATGGAAAGGGTAGTAGAAGAGATAGTAAGTGAAGATCAGTTTGAGTTTAGGAAAAACCACCGTACCTGGGAAGCAATTCTAGCTTTAAGATTAATACTTGAAGGGTGGATCATGAAAAACAAAGATACTTTTATGACATTTCTTGATTTAGAAAAAGCTTTTGATAACGGTAGGTGGGACAAGTTGTTCAAAATTTTAAAGAAATCAGGTCCAAAATATCGTGATAGAAGAAATCGTACTTTATAAACTTTAATAGTTTCAAGTGACTATAATGGTAATGAATCATGAGAGACATGGATCAGTTAAAAAGCATAAGAGTTCAAGGAGAAAAAATCAGTATGCTACGATTTGCTGATGACATTGTCTTGTTAGCAAAGAGGGCTGAGGATATTGAGAAGTCACTAAATCCCATGAAAAAAAAAAAAAAAATACTGAATGAAGATTTTTGTACTGAATTTTTATCAAAGCAAGACAAACGTGATGAAATGTAGCAGTAATCATACCAATCAAAGTAGATTAAATATAAAAATAGGATCGGATGCAATAGGAGAAGTAAGTGAATTCTGCTCTTGGGAAGCAAAATTACAACCGATGGCCGAAGCAAGAATGATGTTAAAAGCATAATACAGGGCGTTCGCCGGGAAACGCAACCCACTGTTAGCGCTACAAGGAAGAAACTGCTCCCGGCGAGCGAGCGCTCAGTTTCCGGCATTGTACGACCGCCGGCCGCGGACTATTTCATAATAATTACGCTTCATAAACTTCATAAACTTGTGTGCTAAGCATTTAAATGTGACGTAATTCATTAGCTTACCTTATAAAAGATGCTGGAAGTGTTGACCCTCTTGTGTAATGCACATTTCACATCTTCTGAACATATTTCGTGACACACGCTGCCCTAACTGACTTAATGATTTTTTGGGTGACTGTTCTAGTCGAAAAGCGATATCGTCAATTTTCTCCTCTGTGAGAATACGGTTGACCGACAGTCTCTTTTTGTTAAAAAATGAACCCGTTTCTCTTACTTTTTTAACCAGACGCAGAATTGTTGATTTAGCTGGCAGTAAAGCGCCAGGAAATTCGCGACGAAATTTACTACGACACTTTTTAAACGACTTCTTCTTCACATATGTATCGTAGAGAAATATTCTTTGTTGCAAACTGTAACGTACCATAATTTTACTCACACTCAAACACGGTACAGATTAATAAGAGTATGAAGCCCCAAACCAGCCAAACCGCAAAGAAACGTTTATTCACAACACTGATTAATAAGAGACTGAAGTCACAAACTAGCTACAATGCAAAGAAACCGTTCTTAACAATGTAAGGGTCCCAATATACTGCGTCACTGCACTGTTGGGGCAGCGGAGGTGTTAAACAGTGCGGTGATTCACGGTGCCGTGTGGCGGAAACTGCTGGCACCCCTGACCGAGCAAGTTGCCGACGGCAACAGACTGGGAGGGTAGCGTTTTCCGGCGAACGCCCTGTAGCACTAGCAAAAAGAGCCTTCATGGAAAAAGGAAATATTTTAGTTTGAAATATTGATCTAGGACTTAGAAAGAACTTTCTAAAACTCTATGTATGAAGTGCAGCACTTTACGGTAGCGAATATTGGACTTTGGGAATACCAGAAAGAAAGAAAATCGAAGCATTTGAAATGTGATGCTGCAGAAGAATGCTGAATATTAAGTGGTCAGACAAAGTACGATATGATCGAATTTTGGAAATGATGGGTGAAGAAAGAAGTTTGTGGAAGAAACTTAAGGAAAGAAGACACAGTTGGTAGGTCATATGATGAGACATGCTGGATTGGTTAATTTGTTAGTGGAGGGAACAGTTGAAGGTAAGAACTGAACACGAAGAAAGAGAGTAGAATATATGAAGCAGATAATTGGGGACGTGGGTTGTAAGGGATATGTGGAGATGAAGAGGTTAGCACAAGATAGGAAGGGATGGAGGATTCCATCAAACCAGTCGAAAGATTGTTGACAGAAAAATTTTTTTTTTTCGTCGAACCACTTATTTAATGTATTTACGAAAACCACAAATTGCAGAAAGATCGTTATATTTCGTCAGTAAACGTTAGTAGGCAAAGAGTGGAGTAAAAAGAAAAATCCTATTGTTTCAGATTTGGTTTGTTGTCAGCTATCATTTGATACCAATGATTTTATTTCAGCCGCCATCAAACCCCTTATAGTCCTAATTATTTCAACGTTCATAATATTTCGTATTTTTTGTTGCAATCATGGCAAAGTTAGCGAGAAATAAAGTAGTGTGAAATTACAAATTTGTATGTTAAAAGTTTCAGAAGCTATGAGGTTATAATTGACGAACGGAACAAAATGAAAGAATCCAATATCGTTCCGTTTTTTCTCAGAATGTGCAGAATCCTAAAATAGTTATTTTCTAGTGCTCCGAGACTCGTAATAATCTACCCATGGCTACATAAGAAGCCCATATCAAGTGAGTGGTGCCGCCATGAATCGTCTCTGTTACGCAACCGAAAGAAGGATGAGAAGATTAGAGGACATCAATTGATAGAGAATTCGTTAGATTAAAGTTCTTATTAATCTCGGACGAATCCTATAAATATAATTTACAGCTTTTTACGATTACTTATCATATAGCCCAAGCTTGATTATTTTTATCCCTGTTATGAAACATGTCTCTGAAGTCCCCTCGTGTACTCGTGTATGGAATGGAGTGCAGTTTTCTACACTGGAGTTTTATGTCAGGATCCATTAAAATAATACGAAAAATTCGTACCTTCACTCGTTCAAAACAGTGCAGTGTTGTTGGTATGTGAATGATAAAAGAAATGTCGTTTCTTGAGATCCGAGCAAGGACTCAACCCATTATTCGCGTAGATATTTACATAAAACGACCCGAAAGAAGTTTTTCAGTGAGCAAGTGACAGAATTCGGCGCCGAGTTCACCTGAAGGAAAGTAATTTTCCATATTCTATCGTATGCTGCGAATGGAAAAAGAGAGAGCTGTAACAAAAGCATACACATTTTTCCGTGGATGATTTTGCAGTTATTTATTGAAGGGAATTAGCTACTGTTACCGACTTGAGGAAGCGAGAACATTATTCATACTTACAGGATTGCATTTACCTGTTCCAGTCTAGAAGATCCCTTCAGCGCATAAAAATTTAACGTCACGACTGCAGTATATGTATTCATGTGTATTCTCTCGAGAAATGCCCTACTAGGGAGTTTGTTTTCAACGATGCTACCTCCTCATCCCAACTTTCCAACCCCACTGATTTATGTCCACACAGAGCTTTCGGGTGATAATTTGTCTTCCGTTCTCTCCCTTTACTTTTCTCGCAGATGTACTAACGCAAAAAAACTGGAATGCGAACCATTACATTCATTATCCTGTACGTTTGGGTATCCTACGGGACGCCTCAACGGATAGCAAAAGTTGTAAGCCTCATCGGAATGTACTTTGACACCTACATTTAACTTATAAATACATATCTACGATTCGTGTGAGATAGGAATGAATGCTGTAAAATAAAAATTCATCTATAGTTGGGAACTTCTAGCATATAAACTAACCGTTGCAAGTAAGTAATCAATCTAGAACGTACAGGTAAAACGGAAGGACGCAAAAATCAACATTCATGGTATGCGTATTTAAAGTTGATGAACAACACACTCAACGTTGGAACTAAAAATTAAATATTTCTTTATTAACTTACTTACAGGAATATAATAAAAACTGTAATATTTTGACTGTTTCTTCAGCTGCATGATCAAGATTGTAGCTACCGTACATAAAAAACTATACAATATTAATTATTTCTTTTCCGGAAGAAATATACTTTTGGTCATAAATAATTATTCCCATGATGTAAATGTGAGTCTCGGATGATTAAGAAAATTATTTTATGCTCTTACCAATTTGCCACAGTTTTCCTAAGCGCAAACACATAAACATACTGAGTTTAAATGATTTTTAAATACGCTGGTGAGGCATGAAAGAAAGAATGATTAATGTTACAAAATACTGTCGTTTGCATTTCTTCAATTTTCATATAGAACAATGTTTATTGAAAATATGACTCTTAAATCAGTGGTTTTAAGTATGCATGGTACACACAATATTAGTGTGTCAGAAGCAGTTTTTTGTGTCTTTTTTTGTAAAATAAAAGACAAGCTTACGTTATTGTTCGTTCATTAACTTGTAATCACGCGTACTAAAAAACTGGCTGTAATTGGCACGATCCTCAGTAGCAGTTGTTAAACTGAAATTATATACTGACGAATGATAAAATTGTTCGTAAATGTTTTGAGCTCAACATTTTTCAATGAGGACAATCGTATTTAAATGGTAAATATATTTGTATACTGACGTATATTTCTTACACATAATTTCGTAAATTTTTTTATCATTACTCTTTGAGTGTTACACAGCATAATGTGTGTAGATGAAGCTTTCAGTATTAATGATGGACTACAAGAATAAATGAAACATCATTAAATGTTGTATCAACCATTTCTAAAATTTTTACCTAATATTTGATAAGTTGACAAAGCATTTTCAATTTTCTCTTCTAACAAATTTCTATTACATTCTTTGTTCCAAAGCTTTTGATGACTCGACGCTATTACATTTAGAATCAACTTTTATTTTACCCCTTAACTTAACCATTCAGTTAAATAATGCGTTTAATTGGGCTTGCATTTGATCATTCATATTTATAATAAAAACTTAAAATATTTAATAATTTCTTGTTGTTATCTCGCATTTACAAACTCGCATTTACAAACTCTATATGAATAATGAGTTTATTGATACGTGTTGGAATCAGGATAAATATCTTTGTATCCTACGAAGTCAGCAATTTTTTAAAAACTAATTTATCTGTTGGCTATTTGTTATTTTCGTTCTACGAAGATTGTTCTCCTTTCTTCTCCTTTATCTGAATCATATGTATATATTATTTCTCTAAGATGTATTTTGGTCACAAACCATTATCTCCCTTGATACCTAAAACAAGTCTCCATTTTGATCACATCATATTTTAAGAAAGGAATTTTTCATAATTCAACACTTAAAGGGTATTTTTTTAAATGCTTTTTTCCGTGAAACCTTTATCTCTCTTGATACCTAACCAAAATCAATAAACAAGGTATCATTTTAAAGAGCAAGGTCTTTGCTTTGCTCACACCATATTACATGAAAAGAATTTTTTGGAATTATATCCTTAAAGGGCGAAAATATCATTAATTATATCTACAACGCGTTTTTCTGTCATGAGCCATTTATCTCCATTTATACCTAGCCAAAATCGATAAATGAGAAATCATTTTAAAGATTAAAGTCTCCGATCTCGTAACATTATATTTTAAGAAGTGAATTTTTCGGATTTTGACCCTTAAAGGGCAAAAGTATCATTGTATCCAAACGTGCTTTTTTGTCAGGAGCTATTTATCTCTCGTGATTCCTAGTCGAAATCGAGAAATGGGATATAATTTTAAAGATTAAAGTCTCCATTTTGGTCACATCGTATTTTAAGACAGAACGTGTTCCAAATTCGAACCTTAAAGGGCAATAATATCATCACTTCTAAAAAGTGTGGTTTTTTTCTTACCTCGCTTGATGCCTAACTAAAATCGATAAATGAAGTATCATTTTAAAGACCAAGGAGTCCGCTTTGGTCATAACATTTTTTTTTATTTTTTTTAAATCGACACTTAAAGGACAAAATTATCGATATTTCTACAACTTTTTTATTTTTTAACTACGAGCCACTTATCTCGTTCCGTACCTAACCGAAATCGATGAATGACGTATCGTCTAAAGAATTTAGGTCTCCAATTAGGTAAAATCATAAATTAAGAAATAAATGCTATGGAATTTGACACTTAAAGGGAAAAGTAACAATTATTAAGGTTTAATTAGTTTATACTATTGGTTCATATTATTTTCGTTCTCAAGAATTACATATAAAATATTTTAAAACATATATCACACCGTAAGAAATCGTGTGAAATAGTTAGTGAAAGATGGAAACAATAGTCTGTTATATTCGTAAATTTGAACTGGGAAAGGACACAATGGACTAATTCATGCGGATGGATTACTATGAAACAATCCAATACTAAGCATTTTCCATGTGATTGATTTTTCATATACCGATATATATTAATATGATTTCACTATCATTAATTGTTTGCTGTCTTGGTTTAATTGAAATATTATCTGATATTTCTCATTTCACTCAACCAATGCATACTGCCTCTTTCCTTGCCTAATTACAGCATTTATTCCCGGTTATAATATAGGAATTATTAACTTTTACCTGTGTTCTTCTTTGTGTTTATCCCTCCTGTATTTGTACTAGATAGGTTTTTTACACAGACCTATGCTGATTTCCTTACTAATAGGAAAGTGGGTATTGAATATTTTTTGAAACGGTTAGATTCTGATGCGGAAACTGGAAACGTGCGACCGTTCACCTACAAGATTAAGGAAAATTACTTAAAAGCTGATATCAGAATGGCCGGCGCAGACGTAGTGGTATCTGAATTAATGACAGACTTCAATTGTTCGAAACCCGGTATGGCAAAGCAATTAAGATTAATTAATAATTTAACAGTATATCTAAGATTCAATCATTTAAATAGTAAAATTATTTTTCATAACATTATTCAACATAGCAACTACGAGAAAATTAAAGAAATGAGAGCTGGCTCCATTTAATTAATTATAGATCATAATCACATGATCTAACAAAATGCAAGACAGTTTAATACAGATAATTTCTCCACATTTCATCAATGTGACTTATCACTTCGAAATTTTCTCAACGTGTAATTCAGTGTTGAAGGTTGTCTTCAAGGCGAGTGAGTTTAAACCTTCCCCAGGGCTAAACAAACTTAAAGAGTTAATAACATATTTTTCTATTCATGTAGGATATTAGTTTGCAAAGATTTTAGAACTGAAAGTCGTAGTAGGAACTGAGATAGATACACTGAAGAGCCAAAGAAACTGGTACACCTGCCTAATATCGCGTAGGGCCGCCGCGAGCACGCAGAAGTGCCGCAACACGACGTGGCGTGGACTCGACTAATATCTGGAGGGGATTGACACCATGCATTCTGCAGGGCTGTCTATAAATCCGTAAGAGATCCCTTCTGAACGGCTCGTTGCAAGGCATCCCACAGATATGCTCAATAATGTTCATGTCTGGGGAGTTTGGTGGCCAGTGAAGGTGTTTAAACTCAGAAGAGTGTTCTTGGATCCAATCTGTAGCAATTCTGGAAGAGTGAGGCGTCGCATTGTCCTGCTGGAATTGCCCAAGTGCGTCGGAATCCACAATGGACATGAATGGATGCAGGTTATCAGCCCGGATGCGTACGTACGTGTCACCTGTCAGAATCGCATCTAGACGTATCAGGGGTCTCATGTCACTTCAACTGCACACGCTCCACACCATTACAGAGCCTCCACCAGCTAGAACAATCCCCTGCTGACTTGCAGGGTCCATGAATTCATGAGGTTGTCTCCATAGCCGTACACGTTCATCTGCTCGATACAATTGGAAACGAGACTCGTCAGACCAGGCAACATGTTTCCAATCATCAACATTCCAATGTCGGTGTTGACGGGCCCAGGCGAGGCGTAAAGCTTTGTGTCGTGCTCTCAGCAAGGGTACCATATCGATGATGTTTCGTTGAATGGTTCGCACGCTGACACTTGTTGATGGCCCAATATTGAAATTCGCAGCAATTTGCGGAAGGGTTGCACTTCTGTCACGTTGAACGATTCTCTTCAGTCATCGTTGGTCCCGTTCTTGCAGGATCTTTTTCCGGCCGCAACGGTCGGATATCTGATTTTTTTTACCGAATTCCCGATATTCGCGGTGCACTCGTGAAATGGTCGTACCTCATCGCTTCCTCGGAGATGCTGTGTCCCATCTCTCGTGCGCCTACTATAGCACCACGTTCAAACTCACTTAAATCGTGATAATCTGCCATTGTAGCAGCAGTAACCGATCTAAGGTTAGACACCTGTTGTCGTATATAGGCTTTACCGACGGCAGCGCCGTACTCTGAGTATTTACATATCTCTGTGTTTGTACACGCATGCCTATACCAGTTTCTTTGCCTCTTCAGTGTATTAAGACAGTACTCTGAAAGTTTGACTACTCAGAACTATTTTCTCAAAGCTTAATATTGGTTCGCTATGGTTTAAACCAACAATAATTATGTTTAATATCCTTAACTAGAACACCTGTATGATATTGCAGGTCTGGTGTTACTAACTTAATCTTTGTTAGTTAGTCTTTTGCTTCTATTCATATTGAAGAAAACTACCTATTATGTTGTGGACGGTTTATTTGATTTTGGGAAACAGAAATTTCATTAATTACGAATGTATGGTGCCAAATACAAGTCTAACAACATGATGACACAGTATTCCTCACTAAATTAATATTTTTATTATAGTTTGCAGAAGGACGTGAAAAGATGTTAGCGTGGGAATGCTAGTACAGAACTTCACAACCTGGACTTCACACTGTCCATAGCTTGGCAGGGATAGGGATGCTTTTTAATACCAATATCGATAAATATATCGATATTTGTATCGTCACCAGGCAGATATCGATAATCGAAAATATCAGTCTCATGAAGCCGGTAATATCGATATTTTCGGATATTTGTATATATTATATTAGAAATAAGTACCTAAACCAAATCAAGTAATAAAACTGATGTAGATAACTATGTGCCAATACTGTAGAAAAACTTCTCGAGTTTCCAGCGCGTCAGAGCTGAATCGTCTGGCGGCGTTTCGGAAGAAAGCCGCGTGATGTTAAGCGGGGCTTAACAATGGAAGCGGTGCAAGCTTCCGAAACCTCGCCAGACGATTCAACTTTGACGTGGCTTGAAACCCAAGAAATTTTTCTACCAAACTGAGGTAGTTTATTTTTTTATTAAATCTACAAGAACCAATGGTCGTGAGCATAACGAAACAGATTAAGTAATAAAACTGTGAAAGCGAAACGAATAACGCACACGAAACGGAATAGAACCACAGAGTATGAAAGAACGTTATAGATTTGGTTATGGAGCTAAATCAGTGTTTAGCATAATCATGTTTGGTCCCTCCCATACAGACATTTATTTACAGGATTTTTTTTTAGTGCTAACGGGTTCGTAGTTTTCGATATTTCACTGCATCATATAGATATTATCGTATCGACCATGTAAAAATATCGATATAAATATCAATATTTTTGGTCCGATATTATCGGTTGATCGATTTATCGTTGCAACCCTAGGCGGGGAATAGTTTCAACTGGGGCTTCGAATAAAGATTAAGCCTAGCATTCGTAACCATTCATTTCGAGATAACATGGGATCCGGATTATGAATGTATTAAGATGTACTGAAACACACTTCATTCATATTCGATAGCACGGTCAGGTTGCTCTATTGTGTACTATTGTCAGTACTGTAATGATACATGGGTCGATCACGTATAATTTTAGTTGGACCAGATTTGTTTCGAAAAACAATGTACGAGGTTGTGGGAACCCTCTATATACTGAGGGAAAATGTCAGGCTGGCGCTTTTTGAGTACAGAGAGAAGATAAAGCAGATATGCTCAACGCAAAGCGTTCACAGATAACAAGCAGCAAAACAAACCCTCGTCAAACACCGGCAAGCTTTGTCAAAGAGAAATGATGAGTCAGAAGGACGCGAAACGAGGACGGTTAGCGTGGGAGTGCTAGCAGAGATCTCGATATCCTGGGCCTCACACTGTCCACAACGTGGCAGGGAATAGTTTAAACAGGGGCTTCAACAGTAGGGACCGTACTTCCTTCTGACTTGCAGATGAGAGTGGGGGATACAAGTTTCCGAGTCAGCTTTACAGTGTTCCTTTTCATGTGAGCTCCTCGATATGATAATAATTTTGATCTTTTAGTTTGACTTATTTTAATTATTTAAAATTTATTTAAAGGCGCTTTCCAAAATAGAAGAATCAGAGGGACACAGATCTGCCTTACAATTGAACATTAGAAAGAATGGATTTATTTACAACAATACAGTTTTATTGAAGCAACATTCATTCACTAAAAATAATAATAATAATAATAATAAAGAAACAGATTCTTTCTCATTGTTCTCATTATTCGACTGCTAGCACACTAAGAATTGTATGTTGATTGAGGAGATTCATAGTTTGCAATTTTCATTGGTCTCAGGTCGCGCTGGAATCAATCACTTTAGCAGCGAATGTTGCTTATAGCACCGTATGCGGAATAGTGCATTACCAATATTTGTCGTTGTTGCACACCTGTAGACCGTGTGCTATAGAGTCGTGCCCAGGGCTCTCTTGGGTGTGTGGCTGTGTGACGGTTCTAGGGCTTTACAGAGTGTATTCTAAGACATTTGTCTGAGTTTTATTATAAAAATTATGAATTGCGAGCGTGGTGTAATATTGGGATCCATGCATAGCCACAGGTATTGCGACACAATCCTGGCGTCTTGGTAAGTGTTGCATCAAGAACCAGCGTCAGTATAAAAAGACGAGACGCCACCTAGCGTGGCTTTTTCGTCACCAGTCTTCATCGCAGTCGGATCTTCGGTCCAGAGCAGAGTTTAAATTTGTGTGGCAGTGGGTGACTCCTAGGTATTTGCGTTAACCGTCTGAGTTGGTCTTTTGGTTTTGTTCGGGGAGTAAGTGAGTCGTCTGGTATTTTTATTTTTGTTATTCATCGAAAGTGAGGATTTTAGTATAATCACTCAAATTAGGTTTTTTTCGTCGAAACTAGCAAGAGCTAAGTTTACATAAAGTGTGTCAGGTTAGGGAAGCAATAATAATACCAGCGAAATTTCTTATTAGTCGACACTTAGCGGTTGCGCAATTGTTAAAATTTGTAACGTCTATTCCACTGTTTTAAATTCCGTTCCAGTTTAGAAGTTGTATATCAGCCATCAAGTATTGATTTTATAATTTAGAATTGTGCAACAAGTGTGCAAGAAATTGATAGGAACTTTAGAAATTTGAAATAGTAAATTTCCAATGTTGTGCAATTTGTGTGATGTTCAAAGAAATGGTTAGGGATTGTTAGCGGAAAGTATTAAGAAATTCAAGGGATTATTTGCGGTCGTAGCAGAACTATCTTCGGATTTTTTGGAAAAGAAGAAATTATTTACCTGGTGAAAAATCTGTTGTGTAAGGAATCTTCTGATAGAAATTTAAATAATATACCGGTCGGTGGGTCTAACAAAATTTAAGGAAAGCTGTGCATTAAAGACTTGAAAGAAAATCATTTAATCTATGATTTAGTAGTTTTGAGATACCCTTCTAACCTTTTATATATTTCAGAGAAGGTTTGAAGTGACCCCCGCGAAGAGAAAGAACATTGTATGTTGTTAATTACTTGATGCTTTCCAGGTAGGCACAAGTAAACGCCACGAGAACAAGAAACTTTATTTTTTGGTAACTGCACAGACCATAAGTGAGTGATTGTTACATTATATTTTAACAACATATAACTTGCGGGGTTCTTTCAGAGCTGCCAGCGCGACCTCTGCCGGCGAAACTGCGGAAATACAGTAGCCTACAGAGGACCGAGCCTGGACATAAGCTCGAGCCTGACAGTAGGCTAGGTGTGTTATTCACGTGCTGAGTGGGAACGAAGCAACGCTGGTGCTCCTTAAGTACAATCGGAACAGTCACGAACTGCATCGCTGTCTTAAAATCGCTAAATCGAAGGATGAAGTAATTGAAAAATTAAAATCGTTCTTTAAGATTGTATACGCTTACTTTCGGGAAATTCGAATACTTAAAAACCGGGCCCAACTCTATGTTAATGAAAAAGTAAAAATCGGCAGATTGTACCACATTTCAACATTTCTGTAGCGATGTTCCAGCATTTCATAATCTGCTATGTCATTGAAGCGAGTTCAATGTTATGCATTAATAGGTACAAATCCTCACAAGACGTCACCATATATTTGAAGCTTCCGCATAAATCATAATGCACTAAATGTGAATTCGGGATATAAGTTAGTTTATGTATGTCAGTAACTATAGATAACTTTTTTATATAATAATTTTAGTTGCACTGTGTACTGATCTTATGGTTTGTAATGCTTCCGTTACAGATATTTATCAAGAACATATTCGTTATACTTTATGTCTATGACGATTCAGTTGATAGAACCTACACAAAATGTTAGTAGTAGTCACTGATATACTGTAGATTTTAGAATGTCCTTCCTGTACAATAATGTCCAGTTTTCTATGATGTACCCTCCGTGTTACACGATTCGGGCGAGGAAGACACTATACGATATTCCTGCATTGCCAAGCCATCGTATGTCCACCGAGCCTTCGTTTTCCCGCCGAGATTTCGTTTGACCACCAATCCTGGAAAAGTTCCAGCGAGCACAGCTCTCTCGGGTAGAGAGGATAGCTAACAGTTATAACCGAGCTAGTTCGACCGTGAGTAGACGGAAATTTGCACACTAGTGTTGTGGAAATATTTTAAGCTTGTTGCGCCACATAGAAAAGTCTATAACAGCGGCAGCTTCCAGGGTCTTCTTGTTAGTTCATCCTTCATTGGAATCGTCCGTCCACACGTCCACTTCTCTTGTCATTCTCGTGTCGCCACCTTCTGCACGCGACCATCCGTCCCTTGTTAACATGTGCACAGAAGAGCATGGGAAAGTCAAAGCGAGACACAGTTTTCTACGTCCTGGCTAGTTTTCGTTCAAGAATCGTATCTGGCCCTCTGAATATGCTGTTCCAAACAGTTTTTTGCCGCCATAACATTGAGGATGAATACTTTCTTTCGTACCCAGCTCATACTGCAAGATTGATATTAGTGTTAGAAATGGCGAAACTACGTGTTGTGACATACGGTCATTTTATGATGCACCATTTTATTATATAAATTAATAAATTATTATTTTCTATAATTGACATAATTATGGTAAATAAATAATTAATGATTTGTGTACATTTTTTAAAAAAATTATATTAACGAGTAATTCCACAGACGGTATATATAAATTGTATGTAGATAGAATAATATAAATGTCTTAGCTTTTATTTAGTATTAGTATCTTTGATTGTTTAGTTGTTAAGAAAAAAAAAAAGAGATTGGAGAGAAGAAAAAAAAGATTGTTAACAAAAAACTTAATGTATGTGTAATAAGAATCTTAGATATGATTAAAAAGAATTACTAGAAAGTATATTCACCTGCTATATTAATTTAAAAGTAACGAGGAGGTTGCAGTGTCCAGACGGAAAAGCAATTTGCAACATCGGCACTAGTTAACAAAACTACGGTCCATCCAGCAAACGTCTTACATCAGTTACTAACTTCTAAATAATTTCTGTTTATTCTTCAGTGAAGAAGACTTCTGTGACCGTCCAAGAGATTTTCATGGAAGGAAACATGACGCAACGTTAAGTTGTAAGCAGCTGCTGACCGATGGTGGCGGCTACAAAGAAGAAATCTAGAAACCTAAGGATAGTAGCGTATGTCACGAGAAAACTAATGATGTGAAACCGGTCATATGGATCAATCCTGCAATCAAGAGAAATTTATTCTAAATTTAGCCAATTATTAAATTATTTCGATCATACTTTACATTATAGAACAAGGTATTGTATTTGCAGTTGAGTGATAATAAATATTTAAAAGATCAAATAAAACAATTATAAATAACAAACACCAACCTCCAGATCACTAATCTAATAACTCATTGTTAATAATCGTTAGTAAACAAAATTGACCTTACAGTGCGCAGACTGAATGTTTACTATCATTGAGCTGTAACTTTGTGACGTATCTGTTAAGCATTTAGGAACATTGTACTGATTATGACTGCTGTGCTCCTCACGTGATACAAGCCTTAAAGGACAACTTGGTAATAGTGTTAGAGTATAACAAATTGGAGACTTGCCGTCTCGACTAAACGGGTGCCAGTAAGCTGCGGCTCTACCATTTGTAGGGTCCGCGCTATTATCGCATGCAGGGGACAACGCACTAATGGGGTTTAATGTAGCTGCTGAACTGAGAGCTAGAAGATGACAAGTTAATTTTGCTGTCTAGCATTCGGGAGTAAATGGGTTCGACCCTGGTCATGCCCCTGCTTAAATGACCCTGTTGTTGACAAGCCATTTTCTTCTAGCATTTGTGCTGTTCCGCGGGATATAATTTTACTATACATTTATGACAGCTCTGATTGCCTCTCCATATTGTCGTTAACCTTTGGTGGGAAAGCAAGTCTCATCTGATAGTAAATTTGTGTGCGATTAGTATTATTTTGTTTGTGGCCCAGTGTACCTCTTCGTCTGGGCAGCTGTATGTTTGTGTTGAACTCCTTCAAGTTTTTAGGGTAATTATTCAATAGAGCTCATTTCAAGTAAACAATGTTTACACAAATGGCTTTATATATTCATTACTCGGTAGTCTTATAGATACACGTGGGTGGCGAGAGTGGTTTTCAGTAGTGATGCAGCGTTTAAAAATGCCGGTCTAGTGTAAAAAAAAAGTGATCGTAATAACCTGGTGGCAGGATTTTTATCGGTTATAAAATCCGCCCCTATCATAACCGCATACCCTAACTCAATGATCGTACAATGTATAGGGGACTTACAGTTTGACGTGGAATCCGAACCACGGAAGCGATCTGGCGTTCTTCACATATCTCAACAAGCTGTGGTGGAGCTGAAGATCGGGTTAACACCATAATTTTACTGAAATTGAGGGCATAATATATACCTTTCAAATTCGAAAAAAGGCGAGTGATATCTTGGCTTCTAAGTATTTATAAGTTTGATGAAGCAACACACTTAAGGTATTAATGTATGTTAACTAAAACATGGCGCGCATAATGGCCAAGTCACCAAAAATTTTTTTATTCTAAGTAAACGATCTATGACATCGAGAGAAACCATTCTGTTTCATAAAGTTAAGTGAATACTCACTGTAAAGAGTAGACTTGGCTCAGAAGAAGATCTCATAACTTTTTGTCACTACACGAACACGGGACTTGGCCTATTTTTTACAAGAATTGTTTTTCTGGGATCTGGGTTTACCATAATGATGTAGCTGAAGAGTCTTCATGGCTAATCGATAGTGGGACGATGATTTTTTTACTTCAGATATACTTACTATGTAGTTAGATGACAAAGAGACACACACATATAAAACATTTATCCCTCTCTCTTTGCATGGTTTGTTTTGAAATTTCTGTTATCTGTGCTCAAACTCTCGATTCTTGGAAGGGAGACTTAGTGGATGTAATAAGTGCTCATATGTCAAACTTATCAAAAGATCACAGAGATCTTATGGAAGGTATAAAACGAAAGTAGACAGGGCTTCATGTTTTATTTTTTTATTTGAACTATTTGAATATTTATCTACATTTACTACTTTGCTGTTTACAGGATTGTGGTTGACAGTGTGTGCTTTGCACTAGAACTAATCTCTATTCCGTTTATTTCAATCCTTAAAGTTTGAAAGGACTAAATAATTTATAAAGACAACAGTACAGCACCTTATTTATCCCTCCTGTCATTGCGACTCAAATAGATGTGTTGGTGATGTATTTCACTGCAGCCGTAAATAAAACTGTATATTTGCAAGTTTGACAATATATCAGAATCTAGTCTGTAAGGTCCTCGTAAGGAATGTAGCAAGCGGCTCTTCTCTGTACTTTCTCGATACTAGTATTTAATTCTTTGTAATACGGATCCCATACATTACAGCACTTTGGACAAGAACATACGGCAGTTTATACCATGTATCCTTTATATTAGATGGCAAGGTAAACGTACAGAAATACAGTATCGGGCCATTTGTATTATATTTTTTTCCATATTGTGTGTGGACTTTACTCTGGCAAAGAAAAGCTTTATGCCGCAAGGCACTTGGCGCATCGTGTGTACTCATACCGTGGCGCGGCCATGTCAACCAGCTTTCCGGACTAGCATGTTCCCAGCCTCGGGCGGCGTAAGAAAACACTGGGATGGAGATTTCGCCTCCGACGTAACATCTGTTTGCCTTTGCGTGAGCTGGAGCAGTGGTGCGTGCGCCCCTGGCTCGCTGTCTCCATTTCCTCGGCTCGTATCTTTTTTATCTGAATGTTTACGTCCATATGTACAGTACCGCCGTGCAACACATTCTGAAGACTGACATTGATACACTGCACATACATAAGAGAATATTTGGGAGTTTATGGAAACAAATGCGATAATCAAAATTTTGTACCGGTTATGAAAGTGATTTCTGGATTAGTGTTTGTTTTAATATGGAAACTGAAATCACACGAGTGTTCGCCTCGAGCAAAGATCATGATTCCAGTGACTATGAAAACAGAAAGGAACGCTGCGAAGGAAATGAATGGAAAAAAAAATTACAATCACTTTTTTTTTCGTACTTTCATCGTCGTTGATGCAGTTTCTCATTTTACAATTGGCATATCTGATATTAAGAAACTCGTATGTTTTCATTGAACCACATTATTCTTACAGTTTTGACTGAAATGGTTGTTTTTTTTTTTTTTTTTTTTTTTTTTTTTTTTTTTTTTTTGTGAACTTACTCCAAATAGTGCAGACAGTATTAATGTAGACACTGGCAGAAGATGAAAATAGGTAGTAACCGTGTTCTTTCTTAGCTCAAACATCGCCTCAGATATACCAAAAATAAATTAATTCAATTATTAAAAAATCGCATTAGACTTAAATATAAGGAGTGTCTTTTTCAACATATGAGGGCCGTATACTGTAGTACACTTACGGAAACGTGTCATTTAACTGAATTATGACAGCGTCCTGAGATCTTCCAAAAACTGATATATTCTGATGACATCACGTGCTCGCTATTTTTTGAACTATCAAGTACATCATTGCCGGCCTCGGTAGCGTAGGGGCTGGAGTGCTAGCTCCGCGTGCCGAAGGCCGCCGGTTCGAATCCGGCCGCGGGCATGGATGTTAAGTGTTGTGTGTCTATGTGAATGTCCTGTCCGTCCTGTGGCGTCCATACACTGAAAGCAATTACAATTACCATGAGCTGGCTGTATGGCCTCCGTTGCCAAATGCCATTAAAAAAAAAAAAAAAAGTACATCAAGTATGGACGACGTAACTCAGCTAGCACAGGCCAATTAGTTCCGTCGTCATAGAGTCTTGAGCGGTAAAACAAATTGATGCTTGTTTGAATCCTTCTGTGTGTGACTAATCCAATTAATACTCCACATCCACAGCTGACGGATGTTACCCAATAAGTCTTGAAGTAAAGTTTCAGTTACGTTAATGTTAAGGAGAGAAAAGCTTATTTTTTTATTAAAAAAAAACATACACACACACAAAACTTCCTTGTTTTCTCTGCACTATTTTAATATACAGTTCACCATATAAAGTTTACGCTTTACTCAGTGATAGGTAGACTATAAATCCATCAATTCTTTCCTCGTCTTGTTCATCACTTCTCTCATAATAATCAACCAAAAAAGAACCAAACATCACATTCACTTTTCTCACCGATCACAGATATTCTTCTTCTTTTTTTATTCTTCTTATTTTAAACAATAAAAACAAGTATTGTTATTTTATAAACATAAAGCATATATGCACAAGTTCACTGACTTCTTGAAAATCCCGTACAAGCGACGTTATTAGTCTTACAGTATATCTGGTGGATGGCTATGTTAAATGCCGACGTCGATCTTCCATACATCTAAATTACCGTATTAGTGGCGATTCTCTTCTAAGAGGCACACTTCTACTAAAGTTGAATACGAGGGTTGCCTTTTAACTTTCTGCAAAAAGTGAAACAGAAACGAACAAGTTCGAAATAAACTGTTTTATTGCTTTTTTATTTATTATTATTTTTTATTTGGCTTTAAGCGCCTAGGCACTATACGACCATCATCCAATTGTATATACATATATAAACATTTTACATATAGGTAAGATAGCAAGACTTGACATGATTAGTAAAATATAAAGGTTAGAACAAGGTAAACTGATTAATCAGAAAGGAACATTTTTGTTTATTCCCTAAAGGAGTTTGACACATTATGTTTAAATACACTTGCTCAGACATAATTACAAATGATACAGTGAAATATACATTATTGTTAGTTCCTTATAGTTGTTTTTTTTCGACATTACAATGAGTAAAATCCTTACAATTAACTAGTTTTAGAGAGAGTATTCGGTTCTTTATTTTGTTCCTATTAGGTTGGTAAGAAGGTGATGAAATGGGTCGAGTTGGGAAGTATCAGATGGAGCTACTTGAAATTCTTGAATCATCTTCATAATCATTTGCAATATCTTTTCTATGAGTGCTACTTTTTCGGGTGAGGGGGACTTTTCCTTATCCTTGGGTTGAG
Source organism: Vandiemenella viatica (assembly GCA_031002005.1). Taxonomy (NCBI): domain Eukaryota; kingdom Metazoa; phylum Arthropoda; class Insecta; order Orthoptera; family Morabidae; genus Vandiemenella; species Vandiemenella viatica. The sequence goes on along the minus strand of JARYHS010013630.1, from coordinate 354,987,530 downwards.
GAGGGTAGGGATTCTGTGTGATAGGTGTTATTGGTATATGATGGGGTACATACATTCTTTGATAAACAGGAGGGTAATGGGACTTTTGTTCTTTTGGGGTTGCTGGCCTTTGCTTGTTGCGGCCTACAGTAGTAGTAGTATATATCGGTTGGTTTGGAGAGAGTGCTTTACTTTGGTGACGTGACTCTTGATTTTGTTGGATAGTGATTATAGGACAGTTTTGGAATGCATTTGTTGGAGCTAAACTGGGTGGCTGCACTGCCATTGGAGAGAGCGGGGGGAATTGCTTTTCGTCGTAATACAGCGGAGCGGCGCTGGCTGCCTGCGAATATGTATGACGATGGGTGGGATACCAGTTCGGCGTGGGAGAGGCTTTATTATGGGCCGTTGCCTCACGTGCTTTTTGTTGTTGAACTATTACGGGACATATTCTGTCATTGGATAAATGAGGACCATGACAATGCACACATTGTGGATCAGCTGTGCTGGCACACGTCTCCATAGTATGTGGGTCTCCGCACTTATTGCAACGGGGAGAGCTGCGGCATTGAGTTATACGATGGCCAAAACGTAAACAATTATCAGAGACGAGAATTTGTGGGACGTAAGGTTCGACTGGGCAACGCGCTCCAAACATTGCTATGTGGTCCGGAAGGGATTGTGATCTAAAGGTGATCATGCATATTGGTATCGGTATTCTCCTACCATTATTTTGGTACGAGTTCTTCTTGGTAAACCATTTAACTGCGATAACTGGATAGGGGCTTTCTATCGCCTGTAGGATTTCTTCTTCTGACAGGGAGGTGTGTACGTCCCTGATAATACCTTGTTTGTTTATCAAAAAATTTGGAATGAATGCTTCTATGTTTCTGTCCTTGAAAACTGTAGATTGAACCAACAAGTTAGCAGAGTCTGCTGAATTGGTTTCGATTTTTAACCTATATCTCCCGGCCGCTATGATATTGATGATGTCATGCTTATGTGCTGGGCTATGTATATAAAGAAGTTTCCCTATTGACATGGGGTGAAGTCTACCAATATTTTTATCCACACTTTCTACAAAGACGAAGTATGGACCCGTGTCTGTGCGGCTGTATCGGTTATTCTTACTTCTGTCTTTATTGGAATTTAAGTTGGGGCTTGGCACCTGGGGTATACTATTTTGGTTAGTAGGTTTCCGATTGATCGATAATATACTTTGAACTCCTTCACGATCCGCGGGAATGCTTGTGATATCCATGCCCATACCCTCGTTTAATGTTTTTTGGGTTGGATCACGGCTATCATATTGATGATCTAATTTTGCGACTGAAGTAATTGGGTAGAACACCGCTGAAGACATGGAAACTAACTCCTGGGGCACACTCACCGGATTGTTTAACGTTTCAGTGGACATTTCCTCGTTCGGTAGCTCAGTAGGGTTTCCCTCTATGCGAGACCGTTTAACAGTTCTTTCTTCCGAATATACGTTGTTCAACACTGCGATCGAGGGGCAGCTTCCAGAAGCAGCGTCGTTACCTGGGTAGTTGAGCGGTTGAAGATGAGATGGCTGTGGCTGGATACCTTGTTTGAAGTGCATCATCGTCGGGGCTGAAGAGGCTGTTTCTGGAAAAATAACACGGCTGCAGTGCCGCGTTGATTATTTGCCCCGTGTATGGGGGCTCTTCCATGTTAGGGCACGGCCCAGGCTTTCAGAAGATGCTAAGAATTGAAGCCTATATCTTCAAGCAATTCAAATTTTATACACACTTCACTGCACTGATGGACTATAAGTTCACTTGACTGTTTACGAGACTGACTAAGCTCCGGAACACGGAAGTGATCGCTATGAGTGCAACAGCTAGAATGTTTTATTGCTTTTCAAAATATTCTCCCTTAAGGTCTATACATTTTTACATACGTTCAAACCAATTCTGGAAACATTTTTTCCACTGTGAATCTGATATTTCAGAAACATGGTTTTGAAAGTCTTCAACAGCTTCTTGAGATGATGAAAATCGTTGTCCACGCATCTTTTGTTTGACAATGGGGAACAAGAAAAAGTCATTAGGCGATAAATCGGGTGAATACGGGCAATGAAACATTAATTCGATGTTTTTTTCCTTCAAATATTCAGTTGTTTCACGTGCTATATGGGATCTGGCATTGTCGTGATGAAGAATGATGCGACGTTTTTTGTTCTTTTTCCTTATTTCATCGAAGACCATTGGCAAACAAACTGTTGTATACCATTCGGCATTAACAGTTATTCGATCCTCTAATGGAATGGTTGCGACGTGTCCAGTACAACCGAAGAAACAAGCGATCATTTTCTTGGAAGTGCTCCGTGAACGAACAACTTTAGTGGGATTGGGTTCATCGTCAAACATCCAAACAGTAGACTATTGTTTGCTTCCAGTTCATAGGAATATATCTAAGTTTCGTCTCCTGTAACAATATTGTATACGGATTTTGAGCGTCCTCGGTCGAATTTTCTCAACATTTCCTGACAGCAATCAACACGACACTTTTTCTACGCTTCGGTCAAATTATGCGGAATCCATGTGGAACATATCTTTCTCAAACCTAAATGTTCATGCAAAATCGATTGTATTGCAGTCTAAGAGACGTCTCTAACTGTATGTAGGTCACATGCCGATCTTCTTTGATCATGTTGCGCACAACATCGATGTTTCTAGGAATGACAACAAATTTTGGCCGACCTTCTCGACATTCATCACTGACGGACGCACGACCATGACGAAATTCTGCAAACCAATTGTAAACAGTCTTCTCCGATGGTGGTTCATTACCAAAAGTTGCACGAAGCGCTTCTATGCATTGTTGTTGAGTAAGGTCTTTTTTAAAATCATAAAAAATCATCCAACGTAAGCCTTCACGGGTGATTTCCATTTTTGCACAAACTTGCTTCTTTTAAACGTTCACTATCAACAACTTACTCAGTCAATTTCTAAATTGCTACTGGCTTCACAATTACGTCATTGTTCACAAATACAGTGGTGCCACAACTCGTTAATGCCACCTAATGTTCGATTGTAAAAACTTAAAAGGTAACCCTCGTATTTGATTAATTCTTTGAACTCGCCAAGCTAAGAGGTAATTTTATAAAAGTCGATGATTATTAACTGTTAAGCCTGGCATACACACTCATGCATGTCGATCGTTTTGCTTCTACAATCTCAAGTTGTAATGCAAGAAGGAGTGTGTGTGGGGACAAGTCGATCGGCTTAATTGTTGTGTTCCGTCAATTGTTTGGCTTGAAGGGATGAAGAGTGCTCTTGATTTTCCAACGTGCGTGTTCCTACTTGCCGTCCTGCAAACCAGTGTGTGTGTGTGTGTGTGCGTACTTCCGTCTTGCATTACGTCTTCTTAGTAGGGAATAACTGATATCAGACTACTGTCGCGTGAATTTCTAACTGAATTTAAGAAAATAAATGTCTATGGAAAATCAAAAGTAAAGATTATTTAAACAAACAGAAAAAAGTTCAGCATATGATATTCTTATCAATAAATTGAAAGAAGCACGCAAATAAAGAAATTGTTATTAAAAAGGGAATTCATTAAGAACTTGTTTTCGGAGGACAAAGAAGAAATATAAGAATCGCGTAGATCTGGGTCTGGTATCGAAAACATCGAAAAGCCAAATTTGTGGTATTTCGACAAGTGCTGTTTCTTATTGATCAAGAAAAACCAAGACAGGATGGCATACACAAAATTGAAGACACAACTGCGGGTTCAGTTAATGAGTTGTGTAACAAATATAATTTTTTTTTTTTTTTTTTTTTTTTTTTTTTTTTTTTTTTTTTTTTTTTGTCGTCAGTCTTTCGACTGGTTTGATGCAATCCTCCATCCTTTCCTATCCTGTGCTAGCCTCTTCATTTCTACATACCCCTTACAGCCCACGTCATCAATTATCTGATTCATATATTCTATTCTCTGTCTTCCTCTACAGTTCTTACCTTCGACTGTTCCCTCCACTAACAAGTTAACCAATCCAGCATGTCTCAAAATATGACCTACCAGCCTGTCTCTTCCTTCTGTAAGCTTCTTCCATAAACTTCTTTTCTCACCCATCATTTCCAAAACTCGTTCATTTCTTACTTTGTCTGTCCACTTAATTTTTTCCTTTTCTACTTCTTCACACTTTTGTTGTAGCCATTTTTCTTTTGATAATTTTATCAGCAAACACAATTAGGTACATAGTTACAGTATACAAATAAAATATCAAATTATACAAGCTGAAGGATTAGTACTACAGGGCGTTCGCCGGAAAACGCAACCCACTGTTAGCGCTACAAGGAAGAAACTGCTCCCGGCGAGCGAGCGCTCAGTTTCCGGCATTGTTCGACCGTCGGCCGCGGACTATTTCATAATAATTACGCTTCATAAACTTCATAAACTTGTGTGCTAAGCATTTAAATGTGACGTAATTCATTAGCTTACCTTATAAAAGATGCTGAAAGTGTTGACCCTCTTGTGTAATGCACATTTCACATCTTCTGAACATATTTCGAGACACACGCTGCCCTAACTGACTTCATAATTTTTTGGGTGACTGTTCTAGTCGAAAAGCGATATCGTTAATTTTCTCCTCTGTGAGAATACGGTTGACCGACAGTCTCTTTTTGTTAAAAAATGAACCCGTTTCTCTTACTTTTTTAACCAGACGCAGAATTGTTGATTTAGCTGGCAGTAAAGCGCCAGGAAATTCGCGACGAAATTTACTGCGACACTTTTTAAACGACTTCTTCTTCACATATGTATCGTAGAGAAATATTCTTTGTTGCAAACTGTAACGTACCATAATTTTACTCACACTCAAACACGGTACAGATTAATAAGAGTATGAAGCCCCAAACCAGCCAAACCGCAAAGAAACGTTTATTCACAACACTGATTAATAAGAGACTGAAGTCACAAACTATCTACAATGCAAAGAAACCGTTCTTAACAATGTAAGGGTCACTGCAATGCACTGTTGGGGCAGCGGAGGTGTTAAACAGTGCGGTGATTCACGGTGCCGGTTGGCGGAAACTGCTGGCTACACTGACCGAGCAAGTTGCCGACGGCAACAGACTGGGAGGGTAGCGTTTTCCGGCGAACGCCCTGTATAAAAAGAGCACAAAATGGGTTCTTTATTTTGAGGAGGTTAGGTATAGGTTTTAATTGGCATAAACCATGTTATGTAGTCAATGATCCTTTCCTTCAACGTTAAAATATTCCAAAAATGGTTTCGTACTTCATTTTCTTCCCGTCCAGAATGTCTATTATGTCCCTGTTGCAGTCCACAAATGGAATCTGAATCCATCAGAATATAATTAAACCAATCTTCAGGTTCTAGCCTCAATTCATTTAGTAAATTGATGTGACTAAATTGTGCTCGCATCAGTAACCACTGTTTTAACCATTTCTGTCTAATTCTGTTCCTTTTTTTCTTTCTAACTAGTTGGTACCCACGACTTCGTTCGTGTTTGTAAAGAATTTGTATTGACAGCTACCGACATCTAACCACCATAGTGCACGATTGGAGACTCGATGCTATTACCACACACAAACGCCAGTCATCTGCGCTATGTAGTTCAGACAACAAAATAAAATATACGGATACACATGTCTTTGGTCGAAATATGAAAATACCCTTGATCGGCCTCTTTCAACCACCATATCTCCCACACTACCACAGTTACAGAAATTCGACCAACGGTGTAATCGACGGGTGACTACCACACACAAACACCAGTGATCTGCGCTATATAGTTTTGGCTGAAAAGTGATACACCATGACACATACGTTTTTGGTAGAAATATGACAGTGCCGCAGGTCGAACACTTTCAACCACCATATCTCCCACACCCCCATAGCTACCGACATATAACCACCAAAGTACACGATAGGAGACACGATACCACTACCACACAGAAACACCAATGGTCTATGCTATGTAGTTGTGGCAGCAGAGTGACATACACGGAGACACATGTCTTTGGTCGAAATACGAAAATACCCTTGATCGGCCTCTTTCAACCACCATATCTCCCACACTACCACACTTACCGACATTCGGCCAACGTTGTGCATGACAAGAAACTCCATGTTACTTCCACACACAAAGAAACAACTAATTTTTGTGTGTCAGCCATATTGACAATTAGTAACTGACATCAAAATGAAGCAGTAGACGGAGAGTCAGTGGGCTCAACTGCGTTTCATCAAATGTTCCGTCTTGCATTACAACTTGAGACTGTACAAGCAAAACGATCGGCAAGCATGAGTGTGTGTGCCAGGCTTTAGACACATTTATTTATTCAGAACGACTATAAACATGATATATCAGATTCATGAGCTAACTGTGCGTATTCCTCCTAAATACTGTCTAAATACTTGATAAAGTCGTTCCGCTGGTCTCTCACAACAATCTAAAATCAGCGGAGTACTTCTAGCCCGTTGACAGCAGTATCTATTTGCTTTTGTTAAAAAAAAAACTAGCTACCATCTATCTTCTAGGCATCTGCTTTTCCAACGCTGTCAGAAACTTTTTGAACCCAGCCACCCTGCAGTCAACAATCGTTCACAACAATGAGAGACTTTCTAGTTGCGAAATTTTATTGTAAGGGCCTTCAATATTCAACACTGAGCGACCTGTCTTGGCGAAGATTTCCATAAGCCCTTATGCAGACCTTCACATGTGGCACATCTTCCTGTACAATGTGAAGAAATGTACATCAGAACGCTTTGTTGTTTCGGATTCAGAGTTAAACTGTGGGTCCCCTGTCCTCATTAAGATTACTGCTTTAGACTGTGCTGCTACGATATTGTCGTATTGCACAGCTGATAATAAGACCTGTCACTACGACTACACGAATTTACTTCACTAAGTTCAAGAATTTATTACGAACTTAACATGTTACCGTGAGATTAAAACCAAGATGTGGATTCAATTTCCAGATCAGGAAAATCAGTGTCATCTTACTGCGGCTTACTCAAATGACAGAATAAGGGTAGTCGAACAATAATTGTATCACCCCAAATATCTCAAACATGAATTTAGTAAGACAGAAGATAGAGTAAGTATCAAACAATCATTTCCTTCAAAATTTGAGTGGTATTAAATAGCATGCAGTTTCAAGTCGGGGCTTCATGAATCTACTCAAAACTGAAGAATAAACTAGCTAACTTTCACCGCGTGGAAGGTGTGAAATGGTTGGAGTACGATTTGTTAAACAGGAACGTCTATTTTTTTGCAAAAATGCACCAAGTCTCTATCGTTCGTATGTTTCTAAAATTTTGTGCTTGAGATGAGAAAATTTTTCACCAAGCACTCGCCTTTTTTCATAATATAAAGATTTGGCATAAAAAAAGATTTCAAAACGGTTTTCATGGTTTGTATCCCTCCAAAGGTGATTGAATTGACCCCGTTAACACTTAGAAATTGCATTTAGACGATAATTAAGAATGGGTCAATATTGAAATTCAGATGAGGATTCTTGGGAGTCAAACCTAATCTGAAACTATAAGTGCCGCACTTCTTGCTACACTACCAATATCTGTATCACCGAACGAAAATATTTTCCTAGGATTGACCTAAATTACATTTTTATGAATTTGATTTTTCAACGGTGTAAATGAAATATATATTTTTGCAATGGAGAGATAGTAGCAACATTACATGATCACTGTTTACCCTGCAATAGTCTGCCGTCGTGATTTCTTTAACATAGTTAGTAACGATAACTTATTCAACCCTCAGTCTTTGAGCTCAGATAAATTTTAAATTAGCCAAGATTTACCATTTTTTAAAATAAACGATAAAGCTTAAAGCAGCGCTTCCCTACCTGTGGGTCGCGACCCACTGGTGGGTTGCGGAAGAATCGAGGTTTTTGCCACAAAAATATATCTTTTATTTCATGTATTTAAAAAAATATAACACGATATTTTACAAGTGCACTAATCGTTAAACCTAGTAACTTCAATTAAAATTGTGTGAGAAAAAAATTCTTGAACATTCAGGCCGTATTATGCAATAACCTCGTGAGATATTTCAGCGGCAGCAATCGCGCAATCTTTATGGCAATCCCTGAACACCCCCTCTCCCGCCCCGCTCTAGACCGGTGATGCGCACGCATTCCACCTGCAATTTTACTTCTCTCATTGTCATTTTATTGATTATTCTTGAATCGAAACCAAAGTCTTTGATCGAAACAGTCTTTCTCTGCTTGTGAGAGTGAGTAAGCGTTTGCGTTTTGTTTTGATTGAGAGTAGATTTAATGTGATTATGGAAAGTTGGTTAAGGACTGCATCGTGCCGTAAAAGAGAGTATCCAAATTGTGAGTAAACTTCAAGCTCCACGGCTAGTAATAATGAGTTTGAAAATGATACGGAACCACAACCTAGTATTTGTAATTACAATGCAGGCAGCACGAAAAAGCAAAAGACGTATCTGCGAAAGTGTAATCCGGATTATTTGAAATACGGGTTTGTGCTTTCGTATACTGAAGCGGAACAAATACCCCTGTGTGTGATTAGTTGTGAAAATTTGTCCAATGAAAGCATGAAGCCATCAAAACTTGAAAGGCATTTGTCAATCAAGCATCCTGAGTAAACAGGTAAGCCTCTTGAATTATTTCAAAATTAAATACGACATTATATTTCGACCCAATCTACAATGGAAATGTCAGTGTCAGGCCAAAAAAAAAAAAAACCCATAGCGTCTTACAAATTATCCTTATTAATAGCATATGAGGGAGCCGCTCACACAGCAAGTGAGGATCTTATTTTACGTGAAGCAAAAATAATTTCTGAAACTTTTTTTTGACGGAAAAATGTCAGACAGAATAAGTGAAATCAAACACTACTGTAAAAAGGAGAATTGATTAAATGTCTAATTGGGTCGAGTAAACAATGATTTCAACTATGAGGCAAAGTGATTTTTTAAAACTACAAATTGATGAAAGCACAGATGTTCCTGGTCAGGCAAATTTATTAGCTTTTTGAGTTCAACGATTCTGTGTAAGAAGAAATGTTGTTTTACAACTCCTTACCTACAAGAACTAAGGGAAAGAAAATTTCTGAATGTCTTGACACTTTTTTTAAAAAAAATTGTTTGGTCAAAATGTGTAGGTTCGACAACTGATGGTGACCGTAATATGTCCCACATTTATTCAGGTTTATTTGTCAAAGATAAGTCAGTGGCCCCTTTGGTGCAACGGAGACATTGCTGCTTTCATCGAGAGGCTCTGGCAGTAAAAGATTTGGATGAGTGCTTAAAGAAAACTCTGGACGATGCTGTGAAAATTTTTAACTTTATCAAAGCATAGCCTAAAAATTTAATATTTGTTGGAGTGTTGTGTGAGGAAATGGGCAGTGAACAAACAACTTCTCCTTCACTGTGAAGTTCGATGGCTGTCGAGAGGCAGTGTCGAGATTATTTGAACTTCGTGACGAAATAAGAATGTTTTTACTGTAGCACAACCATAAATCCATAAGGTACTTTATTGAATGTGTTTGTGATGAGAACTGGCTCAAACGGTTTTCTTATTTAGCTGATATTTTCATTGTAATGAACCTGACAATTCAAGGAAAGGATATCTACAGGTTTTACGTTCAGGAAAAACTCGAACGATGGACCTGCTAAGTAGAAGAAAATGGTTTTGAGGCATTTTCTGTCTTGCATGACTACCTTGAATCAAACAAAATAAAATTCAACAAGGAAACCGAAAATGTCATCAAAGTGCACCTTGAAGCCTTGGAGTCTGCCCTCAGGTAATTTTTTTTTTTTTCAGTAAATAATAAGTAAGTTGTAGGCCTCATTTATTTTCAAATAGTATTTCTTTTTTTATTACAAGTACCCGTAAAGATTTTAAATTTTGATATGTGTTAAAAAGTGAAATGTGTTTTATTCATAATAATTGTTTTAGGAGCTACTTTCCAAAAATTGATGATGGTTACTTTTGGATATGAAATCCTTTTGAAGAGGAACATTTGAAAGGCCCAAAACTCTCAACAGCTGAAGAAAACTCGATAATAGTGCTATCTTGCGATTCCTATTTATATAGAATTGTAAAAAAAAAAAAAAAAAAAAAAAAAAAAAAAAAAAAAAAAATCCTTGATTTCCTCTTACAGCAGAATATCAATAAATCTCTAAATTAGCTGTGAAGTTCTTGATGCCGTTTAACACGACATACTTGTGCGAACGAGCTTTTTCTACTTTACTGTTTTTGAAAACAAATACAGAAACAAACTACGTGTATAAAATGTCTTCAGGTTAAAATTAACCAGTGTTAACCCTGATATCGATGCCCTCATCAGTAAACACCAGTGCCAGATATCTCACTGATTGTAAAGTTGAATTTTTATAATATTCAAATGTATTTTCCGTTGTCTTTGCAATAAACCGGGAGGCGGCTGCACATAACATCACCTCATCGAATTGACGGCCTGAAATTAGTTAAAACTCGATTTGCAAATTAAAATGCTACTGATGTGCCAAGTTACTCCTATAAATGCCAATTTCGTGGTTGAATTGGTAAGTTTACCATTGTGTTTTCCTTCCCCCAGTCTTCCATATTTTCATACATTTGGGTGCAGTAAAGCACAATGATAAACCTACCAATCAACCACTGAAATCGGGTCTGCAGGTTCTTCCCATCAAAAAGCTACTTGGCAGACCAGTTGCATTTTATTATGCTGATCGAGTTACTTCTAATCGTGAATTTCAGCAGTCAATATGATTTGGTGATGGTCTGTGCAGCCACCTCCCGATCTAAAATATATTTGTTGTTTTATGTATTATCAATTCTAATTTTGTTGATAGTATATCCTTTGTAAGAAAATTTGCCTCTTCGTAGGATAAGATAGTCGATAGCGGATCGAGGTCATACAACAGTTCTCATTCAGATTTTAGATAGACTCTCATATTAGGTGGGTAGCGAAATTTTTTTTTACTTAAAAGTGAATCGTGTAACAATAAAGCTTGAGAACCGCTGGGTTAGATAGAGCATTGATTAAACTATTGAACAATATTAATTTGTAGAGTGTGTATTACTGCACTGAAGTCAAGTTGTGGACCGCAAATTCGTTCACGTGTAACGTTAATCCACGGAACTCTGTCACAATTACCACATAGGCAGCGAGAAAAGAAAAATGAAACTAATACGATCGCTGAAATCAAAATAAACGTTTAGACTGAGAGAGGTAACTAAATCCAACCAATAGTGTTTGTGTGCATCGAGTTTAACGAGAAATGGATACTAATTTCTGGATACTTTTATTCTCAATTTCTCGGATTTCGACTTGACATCAAAATGAAATGTATCCTATTTACCCCCGGGATCGAAGAGCTGTATGAATTCGAAACCCCTTTAAATTAAGAGTGGTAACATTTTGTGTGTATCCCGTTAATCAAAACAGACAGACGAAAATGTTAAAACTATTTATTCGTTATCTGTAGCTTATGGGGAAACCTTAAACTCATTTTTTTCTAAAAATAAATCTTAAATATACAGACTTATATCTCGTTACAGTCTTCTCGATAGTTTACATCTTGTTATAAACAAATTTTTGCGTTAATCGTGGTAAATGAAACGTAAATTGCTTTTCGCAGTCGAGATATTTACGTATTAGGATGTAAAGAAAACCAGTTCCCCGTTCTACCATTCTGACTGTGGTTTTCCGCGGTTTTCCCCAGTCACACAAGGCGAAAGCTAGGATGGTTTCCGACAAGGCCACGGTCGACCTTCCATTCCCCCGACCTCCCCTTTAGACTCTCCAACAGCCCGCCTCATAGGTTTTACCTGGAAGCAATAAAATTTAAAAAAAAAAAAAAAAAAAATCGCTGTGAAGCTCTTCTATTTGTTTTCCACCGCGATCAAGGTGCCTCATGATCATGCGTACACATTTGCGCCAAATGAATATATCATCCTGATATCGGTTTTACGTGGTTTACGGAAATCAATCCAGGCGAATGCCGGGGTAGTTCATTCAAAAGGACATGACCGAATTCCGATCCATTACTTATTCCAAATTCCCTTGCTGTTGGGTGCAGTAATGATGCCATGAACTAGTCCGGGGCAGCACAAAACTCCATTTGGGGCATATTATTAGTAAAGATTTATTTCTAACATTTTTGTATTGGCAGTTTGAAGTTTCAACTTCCTGAAGGCTGAAAGAAATAACCCTTTACTAAATTACTTCTTTACAACGCAACTCAGAAACATCAGAAACACGCTGAATAAGTTTAAAGTAAAAAATCTTTTTAGTTAGGTAAATATTACTATGCACCGAGCGCTTTGTATTATACAACAGAATTCGCGAAATGAAATCCTGGTGTGAGAGGCATAAACGTGCTGCCAAGCACCTGCCACACTTCAGCGCGTATTACAGAACCGGCGAGGTATTCATCTGGATAAAGACTGGCTTACAGAATACAGACGAGCTTATATTCTGCCCCGGGCCACGAAATATAATACACGTCACATGCAAACAGTTAATCTTGAAATTTTCTTTCCTCTGAAAGCTGACATTATTGCTTTCAGAAATTTATTTTTAAGTGTCACACAGTTTTAGCGTTGAGTTTATTATTATTAAGAATTATTAATTTTTACAAATTTTAAATTCATTAAGCAATTTTGGTAAATTATCCATCATATCTCTTGGTAATTTCTTCAAATCCCTGACTCCCTTACCAACAAAAGAAAATTTTCCCACTCTCTTATGAATGAAATCGAGCGCCAGGTTATGCTCATGGCCGCTTTTCCCCTTCCATGCACTATTCCTAATTCTTTGACTAATATCCCTCCAAACCCCATCAACATTACCAGCACTCTCTTCACCTTCCTCCTTTCCTCCAATAACTCCGAATCCATCTCGTTTATCATATCAGTTACTGGCTGTGTCCTGTGATAATTTGCGCAAACAAATATAGCTGCTCTTCTTTTCATTCTACCCATCTCCTAACTACACCACCGTATTCAGCCAATGGTGTGACTAATGTTTTCTAACCCAATTCCCTAAATTCTCTGGTACATGTTCTCATCACCCTCTACAGTAAATGAAGGATTTTGTAAACTTTTCCTTCCACCTACCCAATTAGCTCTGCCCAGTTGAGTTTGTTATCAGACGTTATGCCAAGATATATACACTTCAAGCCTTCAACAAGCAATTCTGACACCACCATATAATCATAACTAACATTCAGTTTTTATCTGTGTACCTAATAAGCTGACTCTTCTTGGCATTTGTCTTCATTCCTTGCTGACCTACCCATTTAGACATTTTATCCAGATCACCCTGTAACTGTTCACAGCCTTCACCTGTTTTGATTCTATTGTATACCATCATATCATCTGCAAAAACCTAAATTCATTAGAATAATGAACAGCAATGGAGTGTGGTACGGCCAGATTTACTTCCAGCTCTATTGATATTGTATTCCCCACTCTAACACTTTGCTTTCTGGCTTTTAAGAATTCCTTAGTATTGTTTAGATCATTTCAAACATTTTGATCGATATTTAACTGTATCTTTTTATCCTATTGGTTGTATCCTTAATAGTGAATACTTTTAGATTTTTACCATGACAATGGATTTTTGATCAGATAAACAGATTTTGTTTGGGCATGTTATACAGATATATTTTTAATATTTTACTACTCAGTGTTTAAACTTAATTTATAAATGGCAGAATAAGATTTTTCTACTTGTGGAACACAACAATTGTTTATCTGCAACAGCCTTATCTGTAGTCTTAATGGTGACGTGATAATTTATGGTTTGGAGTAATTGTGTAGCACCATTAAATACAGTTTCAATTTACATTTTGAGCGTTTAACGAAAACACACTGAAAAATCGAACGAGAATTCTGGAACTTTAGGAACGTTGTCGTTTCGTCTGATGTTCCACTACGAAGAACAGAACTGTTATAACACTTTAGTCAGTTGAGGATTGCCTTGAGTATCACGAAGTTTAGGAGACCAAAGAGAGCAAAAAGCCAAATATACATTCAAGTTACAACCTTTTGATACGATTTCTATTAGTGCCGGTGGGAAGAGTGAGCAGAATGCTACGTTGGGCGATGGTAGCTTTAATCTGGAGCCAAGTGTATTGAAACAATTGATAGAATTTTTTATATAATGATTGTAACTTAATATTTAAATTTATTCTTCTTCGAAAAAAGTATAGTGGTATAGTGAAATGCATTCACCCATTTATGAGTAGAGTAAAATATACTGTAATACTTTGCACATATTTTACGTAAGCTTTCTTGTACACTTTCATTTCAATGAGAAGGTTTCGAAAACAGTCTTAACTCATCATTAGAAAATGTGCATCGTAATTATCACCAACCAAAGGAATGAACGTGTGAGTGGAGAATTTCTCGGCATTATGGTGTAATATAATATTTTCGGGTGTGCAGATGGATGGTGTAGGAACACAATGTTTCGACAGCTGGTTCTGCCATCTTTATCAGTTGAATCTAGTGGCAAGCAGCTTCCAGGTGTTACAAAACGGTCTAGACAGTCTCAGCAAGCATGTAACACCTAGATCTACGGCACCAACCAGCTGAGCACCCAACAATATTATAAATGACATACATTCTATATTGTTAGGAGACATATTCTGGTATCTGTTTAGAGACGGAATATAACTCTGCATTCTCATGACTATCAGTCAATACTCAGGTATTTAATTTATCGCTTTCAAAATGTATTATCTATCTATATCTATAAAACGAAAACCGGGTATATTTGTGCCACAAAAACTCGAAATCTACTGCTAAAATTTAGATGGGGGCTTCACCGTTTTAAATCTTAAAATGTCAACTCAATTGTTTGGTATGTCATATGTTTCTACGTTACATAATGCCGGAACATTAAATGAAATTCTGAACATATGGTGAGGAATAGGGGAGAGCGGGGAGGGTTCGGACAGTTTTTTTTAACTTCGAATTGTAGCTTTAATTTAAAATTAATATTTCCAAATTTTAATTATTTTCAATCTCCAGGGATTAAGATTTCATAATTTCAGTAGACTAAGACAAAAATGATTTTAGTTTTTACACAAATAATTTTTTTTTCAAACTTGAAAATTGTCCGAAATCTCTATGTGGGAGACAATGGACAAGTTAGGGGGAGATTCTGGACACACTAGTACAGAATTAAAAAGTTGTGTTTATTAATAAAAATCACAAAATAAGCACCACAAAACTTAAAAATTCCTTAGTAAGAGATTTATTTTAAGACAAAAAAGATGTTACTAGTACAAAGAAAAATCACTCAGGTCCATATTAAAATAAATCATCTTTTTGAACCATTCACGAGTGTCCGTTTGAGCAGAGGGAAGTTTGAGCATCATGCCATCGTATGGCACAAAGAATGTATCTTCATCAGACAAAGTAAATCTATATAATAAATTCTTTCTTTTTAGAAACCTTACTATATAACCCCATGTCTTCATCTTCAATTCTTGCCTCATATCGTTGTCCACTTGACATTGTCTTCCCATGAATGTTAACAGCTGCGTAGGGACTAACAGGAACACTAGTATTATCTTGATCAGAAGAAGTATCTTCCTCCCTTTCCCCTCCAGATGAGTCTCCAATATTTGAAAGAACACCGTCTGATTCACTTTCAGACGAAGAGTTTCTTTTCTTTGCATCTTTTTGACGATGATTGCTGGATGCTAGGGCATGGGCTGTAGGTTCTTTTTTGGATGAAGTTTCAAACAGTTTTTTAATAGGCCTAGTTTCTGTTCTTGAACTCTTTTTCAACTTTTCTTTTGCGGCAGCAATTTAATTTATTTCCTGGGTGTCTGTGGCAATCATGCAATGTCCTCTCTTACGACCTCGGTTTGTGGCTTATCTTTCTTTAGTCTTTGGAAAAGGTTGAATATTTTCCGTTGATATAGTGCTAATTGAAGAAGACACAAGTCTGGTCAATTTGGGAGAGCTGTGTAAGGATCTGGATAGAGAAGGTGTTTGAAAATCCAAGTTTTCATTTGTGTGGCAATCATTCTTCAATGACCCATCAAATTGATTTGTTTCAGTAACATATGCCCCCAGGAAGTCTTCGGTGAACATTCCCCGATTGAATGGCACAATGCCAGTGGATTCAAATCCCTTCTTGATGTCTGATGGAGTAGCAGATTTGTCCCAGGCTGAATAGCATATGAATGGCAAATCATAAATGCTGAGGGTCTCCCAGGGTGATTTGTCATCCATGAGCCACATCCTTCGCTCACAAATGCCTTGAACGACTTATAAATGCAAGTGTCCAGAGGTTGTAACTAATTTGTGGTATGGGGAGGAAAAGTAAGAACAACAATGCCATTACTTTTACAATAGTCTAGAGCTTCAATAGAAAGGTGGGTTTTATGAGTATCTATCAATAACAATATCTTCTTGTCAATAGAACATTTACTATATTTTACCAAATGCTTTAAAACTTTTATAAAGTTTTCACTGGTCATCCATCCAGTCGGATGCGACAACCCTAATGGACCATTATCGGGCACACCTTGCAACATACGCTTTTGATCAAACCTATGGCGTGGAAAAATTAATACTACAGGGAGGGCATTTTCTGAAGCATTAACTATTCCAACATGCGTGATAAGCTCTCCACATTCTCGTGATACTTTTTGACCGACTTGGTGTTGACCTTTCCGTGAAATAACTTTAGGCACTCGAGGAACGGTCGTAACTCTAGTCTCATCCAAATTATAAATTTCATGAGGTTCAAATGCATAATGTTTCAAGACCTCTTTCAACTTGTCATGAAAAAGTTTTAAGTTATTTGTGTTAAAACTACTCATTCTTGCCAAATTTGTTGGTTTGGGTGACCTGATGGAAAGTGAAGGATGTCGATGCATAAAACCTGTGAACCAATCCCGAGATGCGGATCGACTTGCATTCCAATTTTCGGGTACAGACAAGTTATTTTTTACCTCAAATTCAAATGCCAGGTGTTTTGCACTGGCTGGTGTCAGTCCGTGAAACATCTTGCTGCTTTTAACAAGATAATCTGACAATTATTCCTCCATACAAGGTGTCAAAATTTGACTTTGTTTTTAAGTCTGGGGCATAGTTAACATTTTATGGATGCATCTTTATTCTTTTTACGTAATCAAGAAGTGTTGATTTCTTAAGTTGGTATTTATCAGCAGTTTTTCTAATCGAAGCTCCCCCTTTCTAGGACTTTGTTACTGCCATTTTCATCGTGGCAGCACGAAAGGTCCTATCTGTCCTCTTTTTGTAATACCTCGGCATTTTACAACCTAAAACAAACTCATTCTCTAAAACCAAATGTATATAACAAAAACGGGAGAGATTAGACAGAAGTAAAAATTTTCAGAAATAATGGGGAGACTTCGGACAGACTGTCCGATCTCTCCCATATAGCCATTACAAGAAAAATGCACATTTCAATGTGACTAATATGGAAGTAGTTGAATCAATTATGGTTTATAATGTTCATTACTTACCTTAGTTTCCACAAAAAATATTTGCTTATTTCCAACTGAATACTGTCCAACTCCACACCTTCCGAATGGAGTGCCAAAAATTACATCAGAACACACATAATCAGAAAAAGGGTCGGGATAACAATGCAAATTGTTAGAACTTGACTATTGGTGTCAGCCTTTCAAAAGCAACTGATAACTCACCAAAACAAGCAGCAGGACTGCCAACTATCCTTCTCCTTGTATGAAATCTAGTAATGTCCAGTCTCTCCCACAGTCCGAACCCTCCCCGCTCTCCCCTACCACAGATGGAACCACTAGATGCAGCATGCTTCTTACTAAACACACAATTACAATGTCTCTGACCATAGACTTTAATGAAAGCAATAAGATAACAACAATAATAACTATTTTCAACATTAAACAAGCCTTGAAGTATTCTTTATTTTAATTCGGGATATTTAATTTTTAAACACCCTAGATAGCCGTAAAAACAACAGAGATTTTCTTTAACCACGATCTCTGCCTGTAGGCCTACAACTACATTGTCTCTGGCCACCAGCATTAGTCTTCTGTTTGTATAAAATCATTTATTTACGATAATATTATTCTTGACTCACTTTTGATATATAGAAGGCTGAATCTGCGAACTTAAAGTATCTGGCATTTCGAACAAATAGTATATCCATTCACTTCGCAATTGAATAAAATGTGAGTTTCTAACATAATCTAGCGTTGTTTAGTAATGTAGTAATGCAATTTCTTTACCAAATTATTGAAGCTTGATAAAAATTAATCTTTTGGGACGGATGAAAATAGTTTACATGCAAATAAACTTCAACCCACCCGTTTCTTGGTAGGGGCGTAAATCTCGTTAGATCCTTTTGTTTATTTGAGAAGAGTAGGCGTGAATAGAACGGCATTGGGCTTCACCATCTCAATTTGCTTATCTTCCACGACACTCTACAGTGAACATGCAAATGATCACAGTCATCCACACATACAGTAATCCTTATGACTACTATCATAAGAGGGGAGGCAACGGAAAACAGCCCTAGTTCTATTCCCTGGGAATTATTGTGTAGAGGTCGTATCCTCCATAGTAAACGCCTGCCCCCGGATACTGGCTAAAACAAGCATTTTGACTGTTAATGTGACATTATTTCGAAATAATGAAAAATTGAAAGTCGCCTATTGATTATAGACGTTGTTAGTCCCGTAACTAAATCAAAATAAGTTATTAACTGAACCCTCCTCCGAGAGGTGCTATCGGAAAGCAGTTGGGTGTTCAGGAGGCGAATAGCAGTTGTAGGAGAGGTTGGTACGTGCCGGCTAGTGGCGAAGACAGCTTTGGAGTTGGCTGTTTGTGTTATCGCTTTCTTGCCGCAGGTGGAAGGCTCCTAACAGGTAAGCTGCAGGCGTTGTTTGTCTCCGGAATCTAGCGGCTGAGAGAAGACGCCTACTGCAGACCTGTTGAATGTGCAAACAACGGGTGTGCGCGATGGGGGGTGTGATTGCCGGCCTCTAACATCAGGGGGAAGGCGACGCGGCTCTGATCGCCTTTTAGCGGTGTCGACGAGCGCTCCGTGGTTTTAATGTATTTTCAACCTAGTTGCTTGTCCTTACGATTATAACATGATGGGAGGGCGTTGGTGTGTACCTTCGGCTTTGAAATTATAATTCCTTTTGATAAGACTGTCAAGCCATTCATCTGTATAATTGCAACACAGAGTTTTGCGGACTACAAGTTGAAATTTGTTAATATTAGTGGCTACATATATTTCCTCACTCACATAATGCTGAAAATGTTTTGGTAAACCTGTGGTACAGAACAAACAGAAAAAAAATGGTGCTAAAAAGCAGACGAAAAAAGACACTGTTGTCCAATACACTGCACCAGAAGGCCGCCGGCACACTTGATAAAATGCATTATTAATATTTTTTGAGTGTTAAATTGTGAGAAAACTTATTTGCATTAAAACGTAGGAGGACAAATAGCGCGCGTGAAGGAAAGTACAGAAAGGTGCTAATGCAAGAAGGATCACCACTCGAACAATGCAAGATGAAAAGGTCTCAAGGAACTCATAAAAGGTGATCGGAAGTATTTATAAATTGTTAAGGAGCGTATGAGGTCAGAGTTTCTCCAAAAACGCATTTTAGGGAAGATTCCAAAGACTTTTGTCTCGATAGAACTGCATGTGTGATGTAAATCAATTAGTGACGGTTTAAATATTTGATGGCAGAATGGTTCACTTCGTTTCCGACTAATCGTATGATCTTCATCTACATCTACATATATACTCTGCAATTCACAAAATTGTGGGTGGCAGAGGGTGTTCAGCACCAAAGCTAATATCTTTGTTGTGAATTCCAATCCCTAATGGTACGAGGGAAAATTTAATTCATATAAGAATCATTGCGGCACCTTATTTCTCTAATCTCTTTCCTGTCATTCCAGCTCAAATAGGTTTGTGGACGAAGTATTTCACTACACTCGTAAGTGAAAGTGGGAGTACACATGTTTACCAATAAGTTTAAACGAAACGTGCGTCGTCTATCTACCAGAGACTCCCAGCCTACTCTACTAATCAGTTCTGTGACGCTTTCATAAGGACTGTAGCAAGCGGTCACGAATCGAGCGGCTCTTCTCTGTACTTTCTCTATACTTTCGATCAACCCTTTACGAAACGGATCCCAAATGGCACAACAATAGTCCAAATGTGGGCGCACAAGAGATTTGTACGCTATCTCCTTTGTTTGTTCATTGCAATTTTTCAAAATTCGATCTATGAATCGCAGCCTAGAATTAGCTCTACCTACTAACGAATTAATGTGTAAGTCCCATTTCATGTTCCTTTGTACTGTTACTCCAAACTATTTCATAGAATCAACCATATCAATAACTGAATTTTTTAAATCGTATTTCTGAACAATTGGATTCTTTTTGTTAGTTATGCTAATTGTTTTACACTTTTTACAATTTAGCGTAAGTTGCCACTCAACGCACCAAACCAAATAATATCCAGATCACGCTGATTTTCTAAGCAATCGGCCAAATTCCTTACTTCCCTATAAATAACCGCATCATCAGCAAACAATCTAAAAATGCTTTTCACTTTGTCAGCGAGATCGTTTATAAAAATTAAGAAAAGAAGTGGTCTTATTACACTTCATTGAGGTACACCCGTTGTAACGCATAGATTAGAAGAAATTTCTCCTTCAACGACGACATACTGCGACCGACCATTTAGAAAGTCCTTTATCCATTCACAAAGCTGATCCGATATATCGTACGCTCGAAGCTTCGCTAAAAGACGGTTATGTGGCACAGAGTTAAATGCTTTCTGAAAATCTAAAAAAATTCCATCTACTTGTGAACCTGCATCAATAACTTTCATTACGTTGTGTGTAAACAGGGCCAGCTGTTTTTCACATGATCTTTATTCCGAAATCCGTGTTGATTTGTTGTAAGAAAATTATTATCGTCTAGAAAATTCATAATGTTCGAGCATATAATATGCTCCATAACTCTACTACAAATAGATGGTATAGAAATGAGACGATAGTTTCCAGGATCACTTCGATCACCTTTCTTGAAAATCGGAGTTACTTGCGCGATTTTCCAGTCTGAAGGTACTTTTCGCTTTTCTAATGATTTACTGAATATATCAGACAGAAATGGCTCGATTTCGCCGCATACTCTGAAAATACTCTTACTGGAATTCCATCCGGGCCCGGTGCTTTCCCCCACTTCAGCTCTAATTGCTTTATGATACCCGCAGTATCTATTCGTAATGATTCCATTACAAAATCGACACGGCGTGGAAAAACGGGATTACTATCCTTATTTCCATCAGTAGATGAATTTTTGAATACAGTATTTAGTACGTTAGCTTTATAGCAGCTTTCATTAACCTAGGATTCTTCAAGAATTAGTGCTGGAATATTGCTATTGGTACAATTGACTTTTAGTACATACGACCAAAATTTCTTTGGGTTTTCTTTAAGACTCTTAGAGAGAGAGTTGGAATGAAAATCGTTGAAGGCCTCGCGCATTACATTCTTAATACGTCCCCTTAACTCAGCTAAGGTTTCTAAATCGCGACACCCCTTCCTTCTTGAGCGTGCGTATATCCTCCTTTGTTTATTGAGTAATCTTTTGTCTTCGCATGTGTACCACGGTAGATCATTCTCCCCATTTATTGTCCGCTTCGGTATATGTATATCCATACTTTCCCTGACTATTCGTATAAACCAATGCCACATCTCTTCAACGGTATCCTTTGTTGACTTGAAGTTATGTTAATTATTCCTCAGGTAGGTTCTAAAACACTCCTTTGAGGCCTTACTGAATCTGTATACAATCCGCCCTTTTCTCCTTTCTCGCTTGGTCATTAGTTTGATAGCAGCAATTACTATTTTGTGATCGCTTATTCCTGTGGTCGTTGAAATGTCGGTGAATAATTCTGGCCTGTTGGTAACCAGCAGATCTAAATATTTTCGCTACCGTTATGACACCGCGTAGGTTCATTAACTAGCTGCTCGAGATGATTATATGAGAACAAATCGAGAATCACTTCAGAAGCTGCCTTAACCCTGCTACCTGTAATGTGAATGTAATTCCGCCAGTCAATATAAGGCAGATTGAAGTTGCCTCCTACAATCATAGCATGATCCTAAAAACGGCAAGCTATACCGTTTATATTATTTCTTAACTCCTCAGCGATAGCTATGTCGGAATCGGGTGGACGGTAGAAGGCGCCTATGATGAATTTTGACCCAGCAACATTGAGTTTAATCCATTTGATTTCATAGATCGTATCGACGTCTATTTCATTACATGGGAGAAATTTACGCACAGCTATAAATACCCCACCTCCATGAGACTATAATCTGTCTTTACGAAAAAGTTCATGCTATCTTTAAAAGTTTCGGCGGAACATATTTCCGGATTTAGCCAACTTTCTGTACCGATAACGATGTCCGCTTCTGTGCTACAAATAACGCTTTCAAGTTCCGGTTGTTTGTTACAAACGCATCTACAGTTAATTACGAGAATTTTTAACTGTCAAGATTCTTTTACGTTCCTCCTACAATCCGGTGTTGCATCTGTCTGGGTTGCCCGTAACTGTATTTCGTGTTTCGGGTCTTCCTCCCTGAGTCTAAAAAACCACCCAGTGCATTCCACACGGCCCTTGCCACCCATGTAGCCGATTCACGTGTGTAGTGCACAACTGACATATTAAGGGGAACCCTACATGACTCGACCCTATGGCGAATATCGAGACATCTGCAGCCAATGTCATCACAGAACCGTGGCAGTCTCTGGTTCAGCACCTCAATACGGCTCTGAAACAGAGGTCCACAAACAACTCTGTTCACGATGCTACAGATGGTTAGCTCTGCCGATATCTTGCGGCCACTGTCCACAGAGTTAACCCTTTCAGCCAGCCGCCGGAAGGAAGTGAGGATAACCTCCGACCCAAGGCGACAAGCAGGGGCGGATCCAGGATTTTGTTTTTGGGGGGGGGCTTGAGCGGATTTTGGTTTGGGGGGGGGCTTGGCTTGAGTGAATTTTGGTTCAGAGGGCTTGCGTTCAGTGGATTTTGGTTTTGGGGAGGGGGGCTTGAGTCGGAAAAAAAGGTAGTATTTATAGCCTCCTCGGGACTCAAATCCATAGAGCTAAAAAAAGGTCTCAAAACTACAACGTCAGGGTTGGACCTAGATACGTTTGGGGGGGGGGGTTGAGCCCCCTGGCGACAAGCATCATTGGTGCAGACATGAGCCACAATCTGTAGTTGGCTACACCCCGTCCTTTCTATTGCATCCGGGATGGCCTGTTCCACATCTTGGATCACGCCATCCGGAATACACACTGAATGGACGTTGGATTTCTTCCCCGAGTATTCCGCCATTTCCCTAAGGGGCTCTAATAACCACCTAACATTAGAGCTCTCAACTACCAAAAACCCCTTCTGTGTTTGCTCAGACCTAGCGGGCTGGGGGGCCGCCAACTCGCAGGATGACAATTGTGGGACTGAGTCAGCCTCCGACAGTACATCATACCGGTTGGACAGTCGAACAAGTACAGCGTCTTGGCCTTTAAGCCTGCTCGACTGAGCCCGTGTGCCGCTTCGAAGTCCAGAGGCCATACGCCAGTGAGCGACAGGCGTCCGCGGCACAGCTTCCAACTCTTCAGCCTAGGTTGCAGGTACGACGGTCGAAATGGGAGAATCTATTATGGGCATGGCTACATCAGTTTCCCCAATATTACATCTGCTGCAACCTTTGACGCGGAGATCAGCCACCTCAGCTCGCGTCTGCACACAGCAATCACAGTCCCTAGCCATTCTGCTTTTGAAAAACGTGAAAAATAAAAAATAAAAAAGGAACAGAAACTCGAAATAACCTGTACTTCTTACAAAGTATAAACTCTCAGAGATTGCGCTAACTAAATCTGCACACCACTAAAGATCAAATACAAAACGAAAATACGCTACTGTCCTCATCGACTGCTGATCTGTAACTAACCTCTACTTTCTACAAAAAGTAAACACTCAAAGATTACACTAACTAAATCTGCACACTACTAAAGATCAAATACACAACGAAAATACGCTGTCCTCAACGACTGCTCATCTGTAACTCCTCACAGATCACGTGTTACACAAGGGGCCAACGGCAACGCTCGGTACGTTTGAAACAATTGGGATGAATCATGTAGCAAACGGAAGTTTACAAAAGAATGTTATTGATTGTTGTTATATTTGCTATTTTTTCAGCCTATCACCGAACGTGGACGCCGATACAATATCGGCATTGGATACAAGAATTAGCTGTTGAGGGAAAATAAGATTTCTTGGCAAGAAAGCGAAACGAAGAGCTTCACTTAAATTTGAACTCACAGACCTACTGGATGAACTTACTTTTTGAGTTACATGTTGCATAAACTACGAGGGTGAGTCAAATGAAAACCTTAAATTTGTAATAAAAAATCGAAATTTCGCTCCGTTATCCTGCAAGGTGGTAAGCGTGCTACAAGCAGCGTGTAGAATGGCCTGCAGCTGGCAGCATAGTGCAGATGCACAAATACCGTCACAGTATCAGTATAAAGATGGCTGCCCCACTTGAGACTTGCACCAGGAAAGAACAGCGTTCTGTTATTCAGTTTTTGAGTAGTGATGGTGTGAAACCTATTGAAATTCATCGAAGAATGAAGGTTCAGTACGGTGATGCATGTTTGTCACAGCAGCAAGTCTAAGAATGGAGTAGGAAGTTCGCAAATGATGTGAATTCAGTGGAAGATGCTCCTCGTCCAGGTCAGGCACAACGAGTTGTGACTCCACAGAACATTGTAGCAGTTGAAGTCATAGTGATGGAAAACCGCCGAGTGACACTGAATGACATTTCAGCATGTTTAAAGATTAGTCATGGTACAGCACACCATATTGTGCATGATGTGTTCCAGTTTCACAAAGTGTCTGCAAGATGGGTGCCACGGCAGCTGACTCCTGAAATGAGAGAACGACGTGTTGATGCTTGTGAAGAACTTCTTCGGCGCTTTGAACGAGAAGGTGATGGCTTCCTTGCAAGAATCGTTACTGGCGACGAAACCTGGGTTCACATCCACCAACCGGAAACGAAGAGAGCGAGCAAGGAATGGCGCCATTCCTCATCACCAAAACCAAAGAAGTTTCGAACAGCACCATCAGCAGGGAAGGTTATGTTGACTCTCTTTGGGTACGAAAAAGGCGTCATTTTGGAGCATTACATACCTAGAGGGACCACTGTCACCAGTGCATCATACACAGTTCTCCTAAAAAATCTTCTTCGGCCTGCAATCAAATCGAAGCGACGTGGATTGCTGTCATTAGGTGTCCTTTTGCAACATGACAATATGCAAGGCCCCACACTGCCCGTACAACAGTTGTAACAATCACATACCTGCATTTTGAGTGTCTTCCTCATCCACCATACTCACCAGACCTTGTCCCAAGTGATTTCCATATGTTTTATAGGCCACTCAAAGAAGCAATGGGAGGAAAGAAGTTCCGTTCTGATGAAGAGGTACGCCACGCGGTGCATGAGTGGTTGCGCGGACTACAAAAAGAATTTTTTTTCTAAAGGAATTTATGTACTTACTAAGCGCTGGAGGACTTGCATTGAGCGTGGGGGAGATTATGTTGAAAAGTGATACAGCTTTGTATCACTTCTGTACAAAAATAATATTTAATTTTTTTTTAAGCTTTTCATTTGACTCACCGTCGTAATTTACATTTTCTGGAATTCATATTGACTGACCGGTCTTACTCGCTTGCTTGGGGAGAGAGTGGCATCAATACTTACTGCTACAACTTGAAACATCGCACTTGTCATACACTAACATGTCTGCAAGTCAGAGCAAACTGAGCTTCAGTAGAGCGTTGAAAAGTATTGTGTTCAGATAAACGATGAGTTCTTACGGCAACACTGGCGATCAAGGTAGCGGTATGCACTCATCACAGTGCCGTTTCATAACATTTCCGTCTGGTGATGTACCAGTACGGAAATCATGCTGCCTTCATCGACATCAAGGTTGTATACGCGAGACTTCATACTGGCAGTATGTACAGTTTAACCAACAAAACTAAGAATGTGAACATTGAAACCCGCGAATCACATGACAGAATCTTTTATGTTCTGCCTGTAATCAAGTGAGCTAGATCTATCATTTGTATAATGATCTGCAGAATCTTGTTCGATAAATAATATTAATTTCATGTCATTTAAATTTGTAGAAATTTTTTATTAATTTTTTTCTGAATAACACGACTAACAAATTTATTTCAGGTAAAGTTAAAGTTACATACACTGATGTAAATTTGTTAACATTATTTAGTTTATAATTCGTTTAGAAGTTATACCATGCCTCCTATAATTTTATTTCACTAAGTTGATTGATGCATATGTCAAAAGGGATTATATTTAATATGAATTATTATTCATTGCAACAATTGATTATAAGCAAATTATATAAGCGAGGCAACAAGTTATTATATCAATATTCGTATTGAATATTTTTATTCTTTGTATCATTGTATAATGATCAAGTGGTATCTGAAAACCTTTTAACCACATTAATTAAAACTAATTAGATATTTGGAAGTAGGTAATATATTCATAAGTATTTTTTATCCCTGCCTCGCCATCCGAACAGTTATATGTATACTACACAAAACATTACATTTAAGTAAAATAAATCGAAATTTGGTCACAGTAACAAATCTGGGACGACATTATTCTGATTGTTATTTGAGAATTTAATGCTTTTAAATATATTATCTGTTCCTTTACTTTAATCTGAAACATGGTCCAGTCTTACCGTAGTATATAGTACATTATTTACTATATCTTTAACGATACTTCCATTTTCATTGCTAACAGGAAAAATCAAATTAGGTGATCTGGAAATCTGTGAAATTTTTGTTGCTTTTATTATTTTTTAAAGCTGCCTCCATCTATTTCTTAGAAAGCCAAAAAGAAAACAAATCCTCTCCTGGCTGCAGATGAAATTATTCTCCTATCTAGTATGTACTGTAATCAAGATTTAATTTCCCGAAGGCAATTTATTTTATTTGCGTATATATAATGGAAAATGGAGATACCAAGCATTTGACCAACAAAACGTTCAGACTCTAAAGAGTTCATTTATAGTACCAGTAAATTGTGACATAACAAGTGTGCAGCCCCATTTGAACGAATACAGGATACTTTTATTTTTTGTAATGGGCACGCTTATTTAATTTGTGATTTGTAATTATCTTTCAGCACCAAATGAATATTTAGCTGTAATAATAAAATTATTGATAGTGATTTGGTTTTCCCTATTGTCAGCAAATTGACGCTAAATGACTTTCCAGAAACGCTAGAACCGAGTTTGCCGCCTGCAATATCAACCCCGTTGACTGATTATTCGGCACAAATTCATATGAAGCCTCTACCAATGTCACTAGTTGTACCCGCATTATACTTTCAGTTATATTGTTTTCAGCAGTGGTGGTATTTTCTGGATGTAACCTGCATTTTATAAAATGAGGTAATGCTACTTTGATATTTTTACTTGTTTCAAAACTCTCTATACCATAATTTTTTATTTGTGACGTATTATCACAGTAATTTCTAAAGTTTCAGTTTGCTGGCAGTGCAGATTAGCGAGTATTAGTCCTGGACAGACATTTTTGCTTGAAATGGCGTGTTCCAAGTTGTCACCAGGAGAGTTTTTTAGTTAATCCATTCTGTTACACCCGCAACGCGATGTTATACCAATCCACGTTACTCCTTCTTTCAAAAACCGTTAGCGAATATTTTTTTTTATATAGTATGTTTCGGTATGTGAAGTAAGGCCGGTATACTCATCATTGTCTCTCAAGCATATGTGTAAAATATATACTGGAATTTTTTTTTCAATAAAGAATTTAAAATTTCTGTAAATATGTGTATTTCTTTCAGTTTTTACATTATTTCTTTAGGTTGGTGGAATTGATGAAACAATGGTGCCTTGTGTTAAAACTTGGTTTAAAACTGTTCGATGATCCATAGTAATATCTGTCGAGTAGAGATACTTTAATCTTGGCACTAATCTAGTGACTAAACTACACAGCGCATACAAACGCATATTTACCCTATTTTATCCCCAAAACCAGGTGGAGTATATAATTCAACTAGTGCTTTTTCCATAAATTCCGTTAATGCAAAGAGAAACAGAGATTCTGATTTAATTTTTTTTAAACATTTTATTCATTTTCTACAGGTGAGTAACAGTCCGCCAAACTCATTTTTTCAAATGTATCTTAAATGTACAGACATTCTCCAGATTATATTTCTAGATAATGAATTAATTTATATAGCGAATACGAGTTACATCCCAAACTGTTGAAAAGTATATGGTGTCACTGTTTTACGAGATACCTTATTTCGCTAAACTTATCCCCGTTATATTGCTGTGGGAATTTTCATGTTACATGCGAATAGTAGATTTACTATTTTCTGCATGATTTATAGTTCAGAGAGCTTGACTTTTTTCAAAGTTTCAGCGTGATTTGCTAGTATGCCACAGTAGACTGGTCTCTTATCATTCATTTTGAAATGAAAACTCGTACATTGTAGCAATATAACTGCCTTATTACGTGCGATCGGTCTAGCTCTGACTGGGATCGCAAGAGGCAGCAAATAAACTAGAGGCCGAGACAAAGCGTATTCCAGCGCAGAGAGTGGGCGAGTTGAGCACACCACTTGTATCCAGTACTGCATAAATACCACAGTTGTGATGGTTACCATCTGTTATCACAAGTAAGTAAAACAATACACAATTCGAATTGCGATATCGTGTAGTGGTATAGTTGGAATCCATACCAGAGTTAAATTTTGAGTTGCTAAATTTATTTTTGTTCTACATGCAAAAGTTAGTTAGATTCTTCCGAAGAACGCCTAGCTGACATAGTTACAGAGAGAAAACAGCTTTTCCTACGTGTGCTTTAGAATTTCTGATTGTACTTTGATTATAGTATGGAGTCTTTTGTTAAGTGCTGTTCCGGATACTGTGCAGATATGAAATCAGGGAGAGCGAGAACTATGTGTTAATCCTAAAATCGTCATCATATTTCATTCATCATTATAGCCTAGCATAATCACTGAACGATAATGCTCAGGCCTTGCATTCAGGAGGCTGCAGGTTCGAATTCCTGGTAATACAGATTGCTCCAGGTGAATGCCATGATAGATTCCTCAAAATGCTATGTTCTTTCCCCCTTCCTCTAATGAAATCGACATTAACGAACGAAAATCCCTCAGCAGATATTAAGATCACCGTGCTTCTTAATACTACCATTGATTTCATGAAATGATCAGAGAGTCCCACAGTAAGTGCATCGTGATTGGGTTGTGGAGAAGTGCTACGTCACAATCATCTCTTTGCCTAGATGCTGTTGTCAATAATCGACAAGTGCTTCGCTATAGCGAAGCTGTTACTTCCAGAGAACTCAGCACCTTACACACAACTGTGAGTTTCACTTACCGAAATTAGCCCACAGCGTTAGATGGAATTTTCCCATACTTGAATTGCAACATGAATTTTTAACTGGTCTTCTAAAGGGATATCCTAATAACAGTGAAACTGAAATTTTTTCGGTGTATAGTCATATACAATTCTTCTCCAGCTTAACACCGAATATCGCTTTCCAAGAACAAAGTTTCGATTGTTTCCTGTACTGTTAACTTCAAATGACACCAAAAAAAGGGTGGAAAATTGTGCACAGGATTATAAAATCGGTGGTATACTCGGAAGACTTCTATACAATCATGCTCGCCAAGATTTATCTCAGTCAGAGAACCCCAAGACGTTGAGGATTCTATTCGAATCTGATCGTCCTAACGGATCCCAGACCCATTCAGCCAGCTGTTCAGTGAGTACGGTGAAAACATCACGAGAGAAAGACGACGCGGTGCAACATTAGCCATTACATCCCCATCTTTCTGAGGTTTGAGGGGGGGGGGGGGTAACATGCAACCTCTGTTTCCGCGAATAAATCTCATCACAGTTCCGAAGATTCCTTAAAAGGGAATACTTTTAGTGATTGTTCCCTGACAGAAACGCATTTATATGAGAATTTAAAAAATCATATCAAATCATCGTATAGTATTGTTGGCCGGGAAAGCTCAAATGATTGTTCGGCCGCCAAATGACAGGGCTTTCCATTCGCCGGGAAACGCGCCCCTTTTCCTGGCTAACCTAACCTAATAATTCCACCAGTCATAGGTGATCCGAACTACAGAAGCGTTCTGTCGACCTTTACAATACACCCCAAGCTGAGCCAGAGGTGAAGGTTAAGGGCCTTTGAAAATCCCAGTCGAGACTGGGATTCAAAACGAGGATTTTTTAATCTCCAGTCAGACGCCACCGAGCCACGAGACTGCTCTTTAGAATTTAAAAACTTTTAACGTGGCTAAGCCGAGATTTGTTCACATCTAGAGTAGTAAATAAAAGTTATATGGTTATTTAATGTACTTTTATTTACTGTTAGCTAAAAACAGCCGCTAAGATGATAATTTTTGAAATTCTAAGTTTTAATTAATGAAACCAATTAAGTGAGATGTAATTACAATCTTCTAGAATTGTGAGCTTGTAATGGGAGTTAAGATGATTCTATACACAGATAAAACCTTTCAGTAACGTGTCCCAGAATGCCTTCCACAAACCACTACTAGTCGTTGAATTGGTTAATTGTAATCTGACAACCCACCTGACAGCTAACTGCTCTATTGTGTGTTTACTAGAATATTCCACTACTGTAAGCGCGTTAGGTGAAATATTCATCAGGTAATTGAGGTAATCAGATGGCAATATACGGAATACACGCGGACAATAGCTAATTAACCACGAACATGAAGCGTTTACACTCAGCGACGGCGGATGAGCTTACTTAATTGCCAAGTGCTCTGCTTGTCGTTTAAGTATATATGGTTAGCGATCTTTCAGGTTGCTTATCAATTCTACTAAGAAAATGAAATCATATTTTTCGTGGTGGTCCCATTAAATCTATGTAAGAATTACACAAGCTCGCACTCGATTTCAAGTACAAGGGTGTAGGAAGATTCTCTTTTGTAGGTAAAGGCGTAAGGGACTGGAATAAGTTACCAAGAGAAATAATGAATAATTTACCAAAAACGTTGAAAATATTTAAAGTTGAAATTTGTAGAGGGCAAATGTAGGTGGGTGCAGGAAGGGGGGACAATGGGTGTGTAGGGAGATTGCCATCGGAGCGTGCGCTCCATTGCAATTAAATTAAATATGGTCGATAATCTGGAGAAACTACAAGCTTTTCTACATAACAGTGTTTTTCTGACGGCCCTGATAAGAAAAATGTTAAAAAAGTGACGGATTGAATTTTTTTACAATTTCAATGGGTATTTTTTTTCACCAATATTTTCCAGAGACAGTTTTTTTCACACTGTACTTCCTACTGGTTTTTTTTTTTTTTTTGATCACATTTTCTAACTATTTAGCCACTTTTCCTGCCTCGTATTGAGAGATTTTCTCGTTTAAATATTTGTAATTTTATCAAAATTGTTGTAAAAGAATCAAGTTTTGTGTTATTATGAAGGTACGATGTTTATCTTCCAATTTTAATCGCTAGGACCCACCAGAGCATTGTTACAGTCAGCAAACCTCTTTTGCTTAACGTTCGGCACGTACTGAATTCGTCAAAAATCAACATAGATGTGCGATGGTATCAGCAGTGAACAGTAGTAGTACAGAGAAAATTCTAAGATATGTTAAAATTAGGCGTCGTTCCTCTACAAATTTACATCTAAATTATTGGATTTTGTCAGTGCGCGTAATTCCAATTTGAAGGTATACTGTTTTTTTTTCTCTTAGTGCTTTACGCCTCGTAGACGGCTAAGGTCATTAGAGGCGGGATGGGACTGGGGACAAGGAACAGGAAGGAATTCGGCCATGACCTTTTTTTAAAGGAAGCATCCCGGCATTCGCCTGGAGTGATTTGGGGAAACCATGGAAAACCCATGCTCGGTCGTGGATTCGAACACGCGTCCTCCCGAATGCGAGGCCAGAACGTTAACCGTTCACCCACCACGCTCGGTACTGGTTTCGTAAAGGTCGTTTTCGTTAGATTGGACTCAACTCAGACAAAATGTAAGTTCAGAATATTCACGAGAAAAAAAATTATTTTTGACCACCATCGCTTATTTGTAATCTTCTTAGAATGCAATTTTACAAAATTTTAAATACTATATTCAGTTTTTGATCAACAAAACACGTAAACTGAGTAAATTAGAGTTGCGTAACTTATTCTGTTTAAGAGCTAGTGACCTATGACAGACATATAATCAGACAGCAGTGCGACACTAGCAGGGTATAGTTTTTTTCTTGGATGATGATCGGGTTTTAGGGTTCCGTACCATTTCTTTATTTTTAGCGTTTACTTCAAACTCTTGGTGAATTAAAATTCGGAACAAAATGTACGCTGACCTCCGATTTATAACTGTGTAGACCTATTTATCACCGAGCTAAAGGTTGTTAAGATTGGTAAATATTGTTCATATTCCTCTAGTGAAAGACTGAAGACCGAATTGTTTTTAAAAATCTTTTGATAATAGTTTGTTGAAGTAACTGTGATTTCGTTACAGTAGGAAAGGATTAAACATATGTGACCATACTTAAAACAGCTTCCAGTGGTTGCAACATGTTGTTTCTGAATAGCATGGGTGTCAGAAGATATCTACTAATTTTGAATAGTACGAAATGTCCTCCTTTATGCGGGTGATGGATGAAATGACAATACTGCAAGAAAGTGAAGAAAAGGGCATTATATAAGCTACAATGATTGTCAGGAAAGGAATATAACCTCCAGATTTTCAAAATGAAAACAAAAGTGATGGCCCATTACTGTAAACATCCCGTTTGCTCTAAAATAGTGTTTGACGAGACAGTAATAGAACATGTAATGAATTTTAACTACCTAGGCTGTGAAATCAGTTAAGAGATAGATAACGATATAGAGAAAAATATCAATACATTTCTATTAGTATGTGTGGGAAATAATAAGAGCACTTCAAAACAAAATAAGAAACGACAAATGAAATTCTATAAGACGATGGCTGCCGCGACTTTGTTGTATGGAAGTGAATCTAGATAACTAAAGCAAGAGATAAAGAGCAAAATTAAGACGGTAGAAATGATATTCCATAGGAAGCTTAAAGGATGCACTAAACAAGACTATATAAGAAATGAAGAAACTCGGTAAGAACTTTTTTATACACAATATAACGAAAGGATAGAGATATACATAGAATCATGGAGGCAGCATATTGAAGGAATTGATGAAGGAAGAATTCCACTTCGATGCTGTACAAACCAGTGGGAGGCAGAGACGTTAGTTTACCTAGGAAGAGATGGTGTTAAAATACAAAGTGAAGACTGAACAGGCATTAATGATTAATCCTAACAGTGAAGAAGAAGACGAAAATTAATGTCTAAAATTGAAGTGTATATTACACGATATAAGTCCTACTCTGTGTTATAGCCGTCAATTAATGGTAGAACCCTTGAGGTAGTACAGCCGAGTCTGTGTGATCTGTGAGTGTCTGACATTCCTCTCACTGTGGTCTGCATTCCTGCTCTGTGACTGCCATCGCCGGATATGACGAGACATTCCGGAGACCCCCTCAGTCGCCATGCAAACGGAGAAGGGAGACAGTTTCCGCCTACAAACAGAAACTCTGCTCCGACAGCACAGTGGAATGGTTATGCTTGCAATATTCTGATATCTTAACACAGAAACAAACAAGTCAGTGGTTCAAAGCCGAAACATGTCGGTGCTTCACTGTTAAGAGTGCAAACCATTAGTAAAAGAAGACAAGAAAACTGTGTGGTGCTTAATTTGAAATCAGAACTCACAAAACCGTTCGTAATGTTACTAATTTAAGGAAAACACACACATTTAAAAGCATTGGGATGTTCATTGATACGGCCGTAAAATAAAGAGAGAGATTTTGGTGGAGAGATAACCTAATGCGTAAAAACATGGCGAAGGTAAGTCGTGAATATAATATAATAGCAAAATATTAGATCTGGATTAACACAGATGAAGATTTTTTAGATGATGGAACGAAGGCTAGCGAGAGTGGATAATTTTAGCACATGAGTGAAAAATATTTAAGTATGGGACGTGAGAAACCAAATAAATACTTGTTTCCATAAAACTTTTCATCATCCAACACTGGCGCACTCGTACCTGCATTTGAACAAGGTACGGTATGAACAGTTACCAAGCAACAGAATAGAAGTTTCTTAAAGTCAACTTAAATATCGCAAAAACTGAAGCGAAAGCAGTATAAGCATTAGATAAAAAATGATCCAAGACTGAAAGGTTAATGTAATGTGATGTTAATGATGATAAAAATACTGGAAGACAGATGGCTCTAACGAAAAAACAGGGGACATTTTCCAGTTAAAAACAACTTCACCTTTCTAACTATTTTTTACCAATTGTTTCTAACTCTACATTTCAAATTATTATTTTTTCCGGATTTCAGGTTTACTTTTAGAGCGCGATTTGCTTTATAGATTTTTATTATGTTTTTCTCGGTCGTAATTAAATATTTGATTGTTTGAAGAAGACCCATTCCGCAAGTGCTCGATTACTTCAGCTATTCCTTGTAAATTTTCTACGTAAACAACAGAATGCTTTCCTTTCTACCACATTTATTCCAATTTTGATATTTGTTTACTGTTAATAGTGCAATGTTTGACAGCTTTTACAATATCCAAATATGTTGTTTATATTATTCAATATGTTTCGCAAATCTTCACTCACTTGTTTTTAACTAAGTTTTGTCTGTCAGGTGAGTCGGCTATTAATACCTGATCCTCATGCAGTATGGACATTATTCTTCAGTTGTGATAGAGTATGGCTTTGTATTAACCTTTGCTGTGTAATATCTATGCTATTATTATGTCCATATATTCCTATAAAGATTATAAATTACCATCATGAAAAATGTTTCAGACAAATGCTGGTAGAATCGACATTCCAATGCGTTGCTAGGACTGGAAAACGAGAAACAGGGTTCCCCTCTTTACTTCAGAAAGTGACGAGTCTCTTCTAATCAAAAAAATCTGATACGATTTCGAAAAATCTATGAGATTCTGAATGATAATTGCATCACAAACAAAAATTAATTTACAGTCATTGCAACCAATTTCTATAACGCTAAGGATAATAAAAACTGTTTTTCAAAAGTGGAGATATTTCTTAGGTCAAAAGTTAGTTTCATATGTTCATGAAAAATGTTATTAAAAGTAATAAAGCAGACAATGGTTCCCCTTTCTTAAGTATTTGGAAGCATTCCCTGTGGATGCACCCTGTCGATGTATAAGTCATTTGCCTCATACGATGGGATTGCACAAAGTGTTGTGTGTGACGTTCTGCATTACTGCATTATATCTCGATTTGTTTTTTCTTCATTTGTTGATTAAATACTTAGATTATCCTGCAATCAATAATTTTATTGACGTTGTCATTTTCTACTTGATACCGTGTTACGTAAGGTTGTAAAGTGTTTAGCGCCATGTTACGATTCGAACTCTTGCCTTACTCCAAAGTTCCCACTTATAGATACATGAGATACCACTTACGAGTGCCATCCTCCTTCTGGTTTCTCGTGGCTCACTTGCTCCCACCTCCTCATTCTCAGATACATACATTGAGACACAAGACTTCACAATACCATTTCCGCCTTTTACTTCACTATACCTTCCTACTGGCTTTTAGCCATACTTATATTTACAAAATTAAACCTTTGTTATACGATCTTGATTCATCTGAATTTCAAAGGTGTGATAAATGTGTTTTTATATTTCTCAGATGATCCTATAGACGTAGAGTAACATCTACTGAAAACAAATTTATCGAGAAAACCGAAAGTTTTAGAAGACGTAAGCAATTTTTTCCTTGGTGCACTTGAAAAGGCCCATTGTGACCTAGAGCATGTTAATTTTAATAAAGCATCATTTGTTCGAGTATAACATTCAAGTGTACAAGGGCATGCTTGTTTCGGTGTTTCGTGGGTGAATCGTATTGTTCGGGGTTGACATCCGGGAGGATGCAGATTCGAAACCCCGTCCAGCTTTCAGTTTTCCACGGTTTCGCTAAATCACTCCAGGCAGTCTCTTTCTCGTTCCTTGTCCCCAGTCCTCTCCCGCCTCTAATGACCTCGATGTCGACGCAGCGGGCAGCACTAAGAAAAAAAATCAACGTTTCTCATTTGTTACTAATGCAGTTTTTTTTCTGCAGAACTTGTTATTACGGCAAATTACGTACCAGAGTCGATGACAGATTATAACAATTACAGTTAAGTACAACTGCTTCATTCTTTTCTAATTTTAATAACGAGCAGTTAAAATTTTCCATAAGTTAGCTCATCAATGTATTAAAACTTTCATTAAGTAAAACGTCTTTCTCTTGAACAAGCACAGAGTGATACGTCATTCTTGTTGTGTAATAAAATGAAACAGATATAGTGTAGGAAATAAAATGGTTTTAAATAGAAGGTAAGATAATACATTTATCAGCTAAAATTAGTAAAAATTATATTTCTTGGAAATATAATTAATTTTTATCCTAGGTATAATCTCCATTAAAACCCTGCAGTTGAAAAGATAACAACCCGTAAAGTAAGTTTTCTCAACTCTCCAGAATTTGTCACTGTTGTTCACGTTCTGGCAAGTGTATGTTAATATTTAAGCTCACTAAATTCCTAACCGATTATTTATCTATTTTTACTAAGCTTTAGTGGTTAAATCCTGAGCTCATTTTGTTGCTGGAAGTTGGTCGTAATGAGTTTAATACTTTTCTCCACTTGTGAGTGTCACCTTCATAATTCAGTATTATTTCTGTCTATGTATGCAACGTTGATGATGTTGTTTTATTTAATACGATCTCACTGTATTTACCAACCCCACTAAATAGGATTTTACTGGATGAGTTCACGACCTACATGAAATGAAATTATTTATGATTAAATAATTCTCAAAGATAGCACTATTTTCTAAAATAAATTGACTTTAGATTGGTAGACGTAAGATTGAGGATAGGAGTCCTTTGTAAAGAGGAAAGATTGAAAAGTTTAGTTAATTTGTGCTTTTTAAAAACTTTTTCTTTCATGAATCCAATAGTTTGCGTAACGGCACTTCTTCCTATTCTTAAGTCTCCCCGAACGTTTACCAGCGACATGTGCAGCTTGCCTATCTTCCTTTTCATGTAATCATGGCTTCGAAAGCACAAATCCTCTCGCATAAGCTCACATGGAAATCTCAGTTCTTTGTGAACATTTATATTTCGCTCCGGATACTTTTTTCTTTTACTACTCATTTTAACAGTAATTATATCAGGTATTAAATAAACTATTCGCATAAACCAGAAAGAATCTTTAGAGTACAGGTGAGCTTAAAATCCATTACAAAGGATATGAAATTTAAAGAGGATTATTCAAAAATAATTTTCGCTAGTTCAAAACAAACGTCAGACTATTTTCCACGGTTTTAAAGCCACATTATACTGTATAGTAAAAATTGCGTAGATAATCTGCTTGCATTTTTCAGAGCACTCTCCTGGCAACTGGAGGTGCAACATTTTATGTCACGTAGACGCATACAAAGGGTGACACTGCTTACGTTGATAATTCCGCTACCCACTTCCAGAACGCCAAACAACGAGTCATACACTTAGAAACAATTAAAACTTACTTAAAATTAATGGGTAATTAATAGAAATAATCGTAAATGAAGTTATATAGTATTTGTAAGATTATGACATTGCATCTAATAAAATACATAATTTCAATACTGTATATCGAAAATACGCTCAAATATGATAACAGGCACAACATAACATGTTAACGTTCTTTAATTAATATAACACGAATTTCATTTCATTCAGCGCACTTACAAAATTATACTCACTCATTCCAAAAACTACTTAGAATAATATATAAACCAAAACACAATTTATTAACGAAATATTATCATGTAATTACAAAAATTCAAACACGTCCTTTATTTAAACAAAATAAATATTTTTAGGGTGTTGATGACTAAGAAACTAGATTATAATTACATTACAAGAAGTGGAAGAATGAGTGTAACGAATGCCGATAAAAGTGTAGTAAACTGGTTACAGTGAAAGAAGGAATTTCGTGGCCGGTTAGGAAAGGATGAATACTTTATGCTCAAAGCAGACCAAAAAGTGGGTGGAAATTTCAGCAAGTAATGAAGATTATGGAGAACCGAAGTTTTATTACGGGTACTGCCATCCAGATTATGTTTTTTCCTTGGTTTTGGAAATTAGTCCCAACGAATCCCGGGATGCTTCTTGGATAAAGTCGACAACCTTTCCTGTTAATTGTGATCATCAGGTACTGACTCTACTGATCACGCTATTTGCGGGTGTCAGCACAAATTATTGCAACTTGTACAACAACACTTTCCACTACCGAGGCAGCCGAGAATTTCTATAAATTAACCATTTATATATTTTTTAAATTTCAGTACCATTTTATCTAAAGCAATGAAATGTAGCAGAAATGGTACCAATACTAGTAGATTAAATATAAAAATAGGATCGGATGGAATAGGAGAAGTAAGAGAATTCTGTTACTTGGGAAGCAAAATTACAACCGATGGCCGAAGCAGGAATGATGTTAAAAGCAGAATAACACTAACAAAAAGAGCCATCATGAAAAAGAGAAATCTTTTAGTTTCAAATATTGATCTAGGAATTAGAAAGAACTTTTTAAAACTCTATGTGTGAACCACAGAACTTTACGGTAGCGAAACATGGACTTTAGGAATACTGGAAAGATGGAAAATTGAAGCATTTGAAATGTGGTGCTGCAGAAGACTGCTGAAAATTAAGTGGACAGACAGAGTAAGAAATGAACGAGTTTTGGAAATGATGGGTGAGGAAAGAAGTTTTTGGAAGAAGCTTACAGAAAGAAGACAGGCTGGTAGGTCATATTTTGAGTTATCCTGGATTAGTTAATTTGTTAGTGGAGGGAACAGTCGAAGGTAAGAACTGTAGGGGAAGACAGAGATTATAATATATGAAGCAGATAATTGAGAATGTTGGTTGTAGGTGATATGTAGAGTTGAGGGGGTTAGCACAAGATAGGAAGGGATGGAGGATTGTATTAAACCAGTTGAAATATTGACAAGAAAAAAAGAAAAAAAAAGAAAGTTGTATACAAAATGCCTCAAGGGCAGCATTACTTTAGACAGGCTGCTTTCCATTGTCCAATCGGTTGGCTACTAGCTCTTCACAGAGGCAGGAATATGCATCTGAGATCAAGTACTACATTGAAGGGGACCAGGGAACGCTACTGGGGAATCACGACGGGATTGGAAGAACATAGCTGTAATAAAGTATTTTTCCGAAGATCACAAAGATGCGGAACATTCGATGGTAAAAATCACACTAATTATTCTCCAGCAGAGTTGCGGATCAGCTACGAGAAAAATATGATTTAGTGATGTAACAGTCGTGAGGCGTTAGTTAGTCAGTCAGTTGAACTAAACCAGTGATCTGAAACCACTGTAAAACGTAGAATAGTTATCAAGTGGTTATGGCATGATGTATATAACACACGGGATTCCGTGTGGCGTATTCAATCAGGAGTTAGGGTGCTGTGTTACTTAACGAATCAATTTCTTGAACATAAAAGAATTCTCATATTTCGGTGGCATTAGGGGTAAAACTACTAAAATCATTGATTATCCTCTTGTATTAAACATCCTATGCCATGCCGATAATATTCCGTGATTGTAAGACAAAACAATCCTTACAAATGTATTAGTAAAACTTGAATCATTTACATAATTACTTCATGCACTTCTAGAGATCTTACTGCAGGAAAGTATTCATTTACAAATTTCAGATAGGAAGAATAATTCAACAGCCCCTTATCAAGGCTAAATTGATGCTTGACTGCGTCAACTGACCTCGGGTTGTGTGCCCCTTAGCGACGGATCTGTAAGTATTATCGCTAAAACACGAGCGAACCGTTTTCGCTTCAATTCAACATTTAAACTACGGCGGACATGTTTACACAATTCATTTAAACATTAACGACAAGCCCATGCGTAGTGATGGTCTCTAATGGAACCCTGTTCAACAACTGACTCGCCACTCTGGATCAATGCACAAACACGAACATTTGCTCTTCAATTAATGGCTCTCTCCATCATGCGAACT
>JARYHS010013630.1:354894566-354946269 GCA_031002005.1 Vandiemenella viatica | reverse complement strand
GAACTGTTGCCATTCCGTAGGTGCTGCTGGCGTAGCCATGATGGTCGAGAGTTCTTATCCCAACCTTGTCGCCACTGAAGTGAACTACACTTAACGGTTCCTTGAAGTTTATTACTCGGTACACAATACAACAGGTAAACCATAAACAAATGTGGGTACAGTTATCAGAAGACCGTCGAGAATTTCAGCCTGGTCCTGATCCGGGGTAGAGTGACGGCTTCTACTTCTCGCGAACTTCCGGTGGTCTTCTGTAGTTGACGCTGGTTCAGCGGTCAGGCTGGAACTGGCGGTGGAGCGGCCGGCTACGCTTATATAGGCGGCCTGGCGCAGGAATTCCGTTGGTAGTACGGCGACCTCTGTAAGAAA
Source organism: Vandiemenella viatica (assembly GCA_031002005.1). NCBI lineage: Eukaryota > Metazoa > Arthropoda > Insecta > Orthoptera > Morabidae > Vandiemenella > Vandiemenella viatica. Next base: position 354,945,903 of record JARYHS010013630.1, on the reverse strand, counting down.
TAGTCCCACTTAGCTTCTAGATGATTCTATTTGTTTTCCTGGTTTGTTTTGATGCCTCTGCGCCTGTTTGGAGTCGTATATGTATCCCGGCGTGCAGGCGCGTTGTGTGTGAGGTCTGCCTGGCAGGGGCCTTTACTGGCAGACTGAACAGTTATATTCTTAAATAGGTGTATCCGTGAATTCGTCAATATTGAATTAAAAAATTTTGCAGTTAATTCAATGACGAATTCTCAAGTAGTTGGCTTGGCAGGATGCCACGAAATAAACGGAATAGCAGCTAGTTTTTGGTTTTCCCCTTTTCCTTCTGAATTTTATGTAATACGTATGTAAATGATTCAAGCACATTTGTTTATCCCATTACTTGAAGCAGTTACTGTTTCTGGAGATATGTGTGAGGATTGACCAACAAACACACTTGAATATTGATCACATATCTTCTCTCTAATCAGTATTTTAAGTGGTACGAGTATTATTAATTTTTTCCTCCCATGAATATGGGGTTCAGACATCTATATCTACCTAAAGTACATAAATTAATATATATATATATATATATATATATATATATATATATATATATATATTTCTCAATTATATGGCAAATTTAATTTTTCCTATTATTCTCCGGGTAAGAGCACATTGAGTGTTTTCTTTTTCAAATATGTATATATCCTTAGGTTTTATCCCTCCTGCTGTAGCTATCTTAAGCAGACTACAGTTTCTGTTATGGTGTGGTGATTAAAACATTGCAAGTATACAGTTGGACGAGGATGAGTTGCTTGGGTTATTGAATAAAACGTATCGCTGTTGAAATTATTTCTAATCTGAAATTGTTGACCAACTGAACGAGAATGGAAGCTATCTCATTTCGATCTAATCTTTATAGTCTTCTGAATTTTAGATCACTTTGTAAGTAGGCATTGGGAAACATATACTTTTGATCTTTTTGAACAAGCTCTAATAATCTCAACTTAAAATATTTCAAAATCATTTCGAACGAGTAAATGTAAATGTGGCGTTCGAATACACGGTAACGCATAGCCATTATATTGAAGCACTGACGCTCTGCTTTTCCAGCTCTGTAAGCCAAACAGTTGGTATAGCATCTTTCATCAAACCAGTTTCTATCATCTGGTTAACATACAACACAGTAATTCAATTTGCCAGTGATTTGTCATCTGTAATTCTGTCTCCGTAATTTGTCGGTATAATGATCATTAAAGGGTATTGCTATCTGAGATTCTGGATATGCTACTACTTAATAATTTGTGAAGCCTCAAACAATAATAATATTAATTCAAAAATTGTACTCTTGCTTAAATTAAATAAAATTAAGTATAATACATCAACGATATACTAAGTGTTAGATCTTCAGAATCACGTAGTGCAGATCCATGTTATTGGAAGGTATCGCACAATACACAATTCGATAAAAATTTCTAATAAATGTTATGACACTAAAATCTTGATTCACGAGCATAAAATAAATTTCCCTTTGTTATCAGATCAAAACTGTTATTATTTTAAAGGATACAATGATATGTTTATTTCAAACATAAGGACACACGTAGTTTTGAAAGAATTTTAGAATTCTGTATGTAAAAGTATGTTAGCAACATTATATGCGATATATATCTCTTTTTCTTCGTTGTATAAATGAACATTGTGTAACATAACAATATCTTGAATATGCATAATGGAGCAAAAGTCACTTCACCAAGAAAAACTGACGAAATGGCTAATTGCGGAGAAAATTCTTTAGGTGAGCATTTAAAAATTCTGTATACAACTTGACAGGAAACAAAACTTTATTTTTATCAAACGAGTGATTTGTAAAAGAAGAAGAAAAATTCCTAAGGTTTGTTAATCGCAATATGTTCGGAAACTAATATCTTTTTTTTATTTACTTTTGCTTTACGCCTCGTCGACGTCTGTGAGATGGGACTCGGGACAAGGACAAGAAACGGGAAGGAATTCAGCCATGACTTTTTGAAGGAAGCATCCCGCCATTCGCCTGGAGTGATTTGGAGAAACCATGGAAAACCCAAATCTGGATGCCCGGATGGGGATTCGAACCGGCGTCCTCCCGAATGCGAGGCCAGAGCGTTAACCGCTCAGCCACCACTCTCTGTGAAACTAATATCAAAGGTGAAACAATATAATTAAAATGATTTTTGGATGTGACACCTAATCCCTTGAGTAACATCATCTCCGTTGTTAAGGACAGAGCTTCGGCTCAAATAGGACGACTTACAAAAAGTGATACCGAATTTATTATCTGTACATTGTATCAACATTAATCGCTAAAAATCTTAAAAGTGAGCGCTTTCATATCTCACTAGATTATTTCATTAGAGGAGTTAATAAAATCAAAAGGAAACTTTAAATGAGAGATTATTTTCTCGACTTTGTTTGGAAAATGATGAAGATTATAAACATTTGCTACTTAACATGGAAGTTGGATAGTTATATAAAAGTGCATGTGAATGTTATGAAATCTTTGAGTTGGTGTTGGAATTCCTGTAAAGCAAAAACAATAATTAGCAGCTCAATTTAATTAATTAACGGAAGACACAGCCTAAATGACTAACTTATTTGACAAATTTAACGAAACCAATTTGATGATATAAGGTGATCAACTAATTTTTATCAAAACTAAAATTAAAATATGTTTGTTGCTAAAAATTTGCAAACAAAACATGGCTAGGGAGAGTACTCAGTGTTTCCAAATCTTACAAAATTACAAAAATCATCAGAAGATTTGCTTGTTTGTTAAAAACACTTAACGGCTCTTCATTCTGTCGTCAGCCAAGATTTGAAGATATTCTTCACTTGGTTATACCCGGCTGGGTGTTGGACTCTTTTTCAATTAGTCCAACAAACTCAAACGAATCCATACTAATACCCGCAGCAATTAATTGAACTATTCAAAAATGATGAACTGAAGCCATTATTTGAACAATGATACCACAATTTCTTGTTACATAAACAGTAACCGATTTTATATCCTGCATTATGGGTCGCTGTACAGTAGCTGTTAACTACTTTCCCGTGTTCCTATTATACAGAACCTGAAGTTAATGCATTTATTAACCTCATCACGAAAAAAAGCAGCCTACTGGAAGTTGGTGCCTCAGAAGTTAGCTCGCAAACCTGGAGCAGAAAGTTAATAGTCTCATATCATCCCATAAGATTCACCTAGATCTCTGAAAAAAAATATGTTGTTGTATTACAAAACAAAAGTTATAATTTCAGTAACAACTAAACAGCTACCTTAAATATAAAAATATTTGATTTAAATTATATTTTTCCGTCACCATTCGACGTTTAAGAGAAAAAGGTAAATTTGTAATTTTTCTATAATAAAATTGTGTAGAGTTACTTCAGTTGGGGAATTCACGGTCAAGTTTTTGGTATTGGAAGGGGTACATCGGGGGGAGGGGGGGGGTGATATTTAGTTTGGGAATCACTAATCTAGAATGTATGATGGCTAAACAAAATTTCAGAAACCAAGTTGCAGTCTGTAAATAATACCCAAGGGCTGAAATATTCTTTCAACACAATCAGATACTTAAGAGGTGCAGGCTGAAAATCAAGGCAATAAGGAAGCAACACTTGCAAACCAAACTGAGAAAAAAAAATCACTTGAGAGCTGCGGTGCTCATGTTAGCCTCCGCATTTTTATTGTTATTACCTTTCGTGGTACTAAGGTGAATAGACGCAAACTGTGTATTCATTATATATGATTTATACTTATTTTAATACATAACGCACATAGGACTTAGAGGAGCGGTTACTACAAAATTTCATTTGCAACCTTGAAGGAGATGAATGAACATGGTGTGACCTTATCCAGGACTTTCCTAACGGTACTCGAGGGATCAGAAGAACAAGGTTTCCACCTTCCTAAGACGCGAGAAGGCTATGAGTGTCCTCGCAGCCAATTGGAAGCGGTTAGGGGGTCACAAAAAATGAAAGTTTGCTTGTCCTCGGCTGTATGGTTTTGTTTACCTGCCGAGCGAGAAGAAGGAGAGAATCCAGAGCGCGAATGAAGGCTTTGAGGAAGGACGTCACACTGCCTGCCAAATTGGCGATGTCTCGGAACGATCATCCTACGAGTTATGAAATTGTAATATGGAAGTTTGCTGCTGAGACAGTACTTTTTTTTAGTTTTTTGTGATGCTATACTTGCCCTATTTGTTAACGCACGGACAGTCGTGGTAATGTGGCACTGCACGTGAAGAACTGTTCTCCAGTTGCACCATCATTAGTGAATCCTCCCAGCTTACAATGTGGCAATGCAGTTACCTAGCTCCGCAATAAATTGGATTGCTTTCTTGCCAGAATTCTTTTCAATGATAAATGACAAAGGAGATGAACAATTTATTAACATGAAGATTAAAGCAGCATTGATTCGAATGCTGCTTTGCAGTACTTCTTATTAAATTATAAGATTCAACTTAGACATTGGATTCTGTTTTGTAATTTTTAAACGTATATCAATTTTTTGTCGATTTTCAATTCGTCGAATAATCCTCATCTTTTATAAGAATGTTAATAGAAAAAAGTCAAATGAATTAATAAAAAGCAAATTTGTAAAATAAAACTCTGTTCTTATTCTACTATTATGTAATTGGCTCACAAGTATTTAATGTTACTGGTCTCTTAAAACGTTTCACTATTGACATGCAGAATATTTCGTCGCGGGTACAAGGTGAATCGCAACTAATCCATGGAGAGGGAATGGGACATGTGAGAACTTCAACGGGTCGCAGTAGGCTGTCACTCAACAGGTGAATAATTTAGTTGACAGCCTTGAGGATCTGTGAACCGATACGAAACGCCACATTGACGCTTTAACCAGTCAACTGCCAGCGTTCAGGACAACGTGGATAGTGTGACGGTCCACAGACCCAGTTTACAACTAATTTCTATCTTATAAATTAGATACATTCGTGTTACAAAAGGATAAACAGTAATTGATTGTGAACTTGCATTTTTTCATACGAAATGGGTATTGCTTTGATGGATTAAAATTGTTTAAGTGAAGTGTAATATAATTAAAAGCAGTACAATGTTAGAAATGTTAATTGAAAGACTGTAATTTGAAGACTGTTTAAGTCATAATATTTTAAGTTTATGATTTTTGGCAATATGGAATTGTTTAAGTCTGTCAGTTTTATGTTTAAATGCCTGTAAGTACTCTATATGTACATTTTAAATTTTTCTTTATGATTATAATTAATTCTGTACGTATTATAATTGTTTTCGTACGATTTTTATTGTTAACTCTCTAGAAATTACGAACGCCTCTTTCAATGTCATCTCGAAAATTCTGTACTGTCTATTTAAGCTTCCGAGATTGCGAGCAAGTGATTTAGCTAGGAGTGGTGGTAGCAGGACTCCATGTCTTTTGTGTTTGTAATGTACTATAAAAATCTTTGAACAAAGTCTGAAGCCTTATGCTAGTGTGTGTTTATCAGAATGTCGGTGGAATAAAATAGTTAAATAATATGTGTAGCGACGGTGTTCATATTTCAGCAACTACCTATCATTGAGTAGTTGTAGAAATTAAGTATCATAACTTGATGAATGTTATAAATCACCTTGACAAAAACCTGCATACTTCCAAACTTTTCCTCAAATCTGTAGGTATGACAGGTAACACATGAGGTAGCAAGTAATCCGTGATGTACCGTTGTGCCGTCACAGTTCCCTCAATCACTACCAGTCGTGATCTGAAGACATACCACATGGCTCCTAACGCCATGACGCCAGGAATAACACCGCTGCTCTGAGCCTATTCAAAACACTGGAAGAATGGAAATTCTCCCCAGATAGCTGCCATACTCACCGACGATGGTCGTCCCAGGTAGTACAGAACGGTGATTCATGGCTCGACACAATGCGACGCCATTCATTAGCAGTCCATGCTTCCTGTCTCGGAAGCATTCCAAACGCAGCCGTTCGTGTTATGGTTATTATTATTATTATCATATGCCAAATATAAACAAAAACGTGTTAATCAGGTAACTATATCTAGGGATTCAAGCCATCTTCTGGCAGCTGGTCCAGCTTGATGCAGTGTGAGCAGGCTTCCACATAGTCTTCTCGCTGGACAGTCAATCACAATGTGATCAGTGGTTTGGAAACCACCAAAGTCACACAGCGCATCTTCACGAGATCCCACTTATGTGCGGTTGCATTGCACACTCCGGGACCTGTGCGAAATCTATTCAGTTGACACCAAGACGTAGAGACAAGTCAAGCCCTGGAACACAGGCTATCAGATCTTTTACAAGTCCACAATTGTGTGAAATGTTGGCTTCCCACTCCTTTCTCCACTCTTCAAACTAGTTACAGTTGTTAATTCTAAGCTTGGCTGCTTCCACTTGTACTCCTTCTTTTTAAAATTAAATTACTTCTTAATTTAATTATTCGATCTACAAAACCATTATTATTAAATGAAATGATTGAAAAGTGGAATTGGGATTTTGCTGTACAGGTTGGCAACACAGTTTCACATATATTTGACATTGACATTTATTACAACAATTACCTTTCAATTACAATTAATCAATCCACGTATAATACAATAGTTTCAATATATCAGTTCTCAGTGGCTGTTAGATGTCCTTTCACTAAGCACAGCGGGGCGATGAGAATCTCTGTTTATCAATACGACACCTCATGGGGTGGTTATCAAGATCACTCCGTGCAGTTACCATTTTTCCGATGGCGCCAGGTCGCTTCCAGTGGTATTCCTAGGCGACGACCCATCTGTCCGTTGGTTGCCTCATCCGCTCCGTAGGCGACATGGAACACAGAGCACCACAGCAGCACGGGCTAACATTAGCCGCTGCACATCACATTCTCTCACGTCAGCTGCCACGTTCACAACCACTGCCCGCAGTCTACAGTCTCTCTCCACACCCTAACGGCTCCTCGGTAACTGTTGAATGTCGCATACCACAGCAACGAGTCCCCTTTGATTGCACTTTCCACCTGTCCGAGCCAGTATCCCAGCACATCGCGAATATTACTATATAATGTAGCGATACACTACACCAAATAGGCAGGTCGTGTTGTGGTGTTAGCGGAAGATTTCACACGGGACGGTAAATCCCTAGTCCGGGTGCTGGTACTTTCCGACTAATTGTGAGATGACAGTATATTGCAGAGAGTCCATTACGTGTTCTGGGATAGCAGGCACGGATGTGAAGGAGCAACGTTGAGCTCGGTGCACAAAACGGCGATTGTCACATTACAGTAGGCTTGCCCCTTCAGTGTTAACTTATTTTAATTATATTTATTCTATGAGTATCGGTGACTTACGAGTCGGACAGTTGAGGAGCGGTCAGAGAGAGAGTTTGTGGTGTGTGAGCAGAGAACGTCGTGTGTATCGTTCCTCTGGTTTTTTTGTGAAAGTGATGGAAAGAATTGTTTTTACACTCTGAAGAACCTGCATCTTCGGATCGTTTGTCTCTAATAGTAATTTGCTTGTGTGTGTGATTATTATTTTTTTCCATTGGTGGCCGGGTGCATTTGTGCTGCACAGAACTCAGAATAAATCTTTGGCCACATACTCGAAGTGATTCCTTGAAGAAACTTATAGTTATATTTTCTGGATTTGTACCCTAGCCAGCCGATGGTGGCGGCCGATAATTAATTATAACGAAGTCTGATCGTCCTTACATTAGGTGGTCAAAACTAATTATAAAGGGGACTAATTAGCAAGTCGGAAGGAACTGCTGTGATCATCCCGACACACTATTTCAAGCTTTGTTCTCCGACATGGCTTCGCGACAGGACAGTTTCCTGCTCTGACAAGTATTAGTGTGTGAAAAGAACGGCTAATCAAATAATAGTGACACTGTATTGTCGTCACGTATCAATATTTTTAATCTGACATTGTCGTACAACATCAGTTTGTTTTCCGACATGTCGACCGTAAATACAGGACTTGTGAGAATAATAGACGGTTAAAGTGATTATAAAGGCCGTCTAAATCACAAAAAGAGTTGTTAAGTGCGTGGCATAAGACTAAACAGTTGAACAACTGTTAAGAATTGCGAAGCGGATTCTACCAAAGACGGTACGCGCGAGAAGAATTACTCGGCGAACAGCAAGCTTGTGCAAAGACGGTAGCGCAAGAGAGTCAACACAGATAACCAGAGACGATTACTTCAGCAGTGGATACAGCGATGCAGTACCTGTGAATAACGCAACGCAGATAGCAGAACAAAAAAAATCGTGGATCAGCGTTGCAGAAAATAGCGGCAGGAGTTGAGAAGACATCTAACAGGCAACATTATACTATTAAACAACCGGGAAATATTTTTTAAATATAATAATTTTGACTAAAAGAATAGCAGATTAACGGGATTTTGTTTCAAAGATCTGTACCATCGGTTGTTATTTACCGGAGCTTCTGGAAAATTTATAGCCTAATAGTAAGAGTTTATACTCGCGGAAAATTTTATTTCGCTCTCCCATAACATTTTATTTTGTACAGAAATTTCAAATTTCAGTTCTACTTACGAATGAAGTTTTTTCCTTTCTGGAAAAATAAAATAAAATAATTGCAATCTATTTACATTTTTCAAAGACATTAATTGCGGAGGAAGACGCGAAAACTTTTACGTTAACAAGTATAACTTTTTCTGTGCATGACATTTTCAGGTGGTACCATTGAGCGACGAGACAGTATCTGCATATGTGGTTCGACACCAACAGTCAGCAGTAGTAAATAAAAGTATAATTACTGTATTATCTACATGTGTTTTATTTACAGCAGCAGATTGGAGAAGTGAAATTAACTGTTTTAAGAGCCAGCTACGTTGTTTTTTTTTTCTCTTTGGTGCAAATCTGTTTTTGGTTGTGGAATATATACTGCCTTTTTTTGCTTTGTTTAACGAGCTATCATGGCGTTGTTGTGAGTTGATTTGAAACTGAAAGATCTACCTTTTGCCCTGTTTATTCACGTCTGGGGGATAGGTATTGTTAGAGCAACTTATTGGCCTCATAGCCTCATTCAAGTTTGGTTTGTTTTGATCTTTTAAAATTTTAAAAAAAAAAAAAATGGAGACCAAGGAATCTGTTATGGAAGGGGTAGCAGGGCAGAGTGATGAGGTACCCGTACCAGAAATGTTGGTGAAGTTTATGGAAGAGATGAGAAAAAACTTTCAAGAACTAAAGGTCGGTCAAGCTGAATATTACAATGCCATTAAGCTGCAATTGCTGAAAGCAGCAATGACCTTAAGTTGAAATTGCTAAATTTCGAAATGACCTTAAAGTTGAAATAAATGGCGTTCAGGATAATGTGAGTGCTCTTCAAAGCTGAGAGAGAAGTGAAAGGTAAGAACAAAGGTTTGGTCCAGAAACAACTCCTGCTTCGCATGATGCTTTGCGTATTGACTCCCAAACTAGTGTTCAAATGCAACCGGTTAGTGTTCGGTCAATTTCAGAGAGTCCTTGTGCAGTTACAGATATTCATGTAAGTAATATTCCTACAGTTTCTCTGAAGGAGAGCAGACTGGCTTTGCCCAGAGCAATTTTCAAACGCCGCAAAACAACTTGTGTCACTAAGTTTGCGAACCAAATTTATAATTTAATGTTTCCTTTCGAGGAAGACCTTGTTTTCTCCATTCACAACAGTACGAAAGTATTGGCAAATGATATTCCCATTGGGAATAAGCAACTTGTACACGTTGAACAGTTACTCGGTACTAGCCCATATGGTCATGCTGTAGGTTTTTCAATCAACAAAATGAAATATTTCATTCTCCAATGTTCACTTGAGACTTTTGAAAAGTGTAATTCCACAATGCGAGGAAGGAAACGTAGGAAGAAGAAGAAGGATAGGAGGGAAGAACCAGGAGTACATGTGAAGAAAAAGGAAATAATCTCACTTTGGTCCAAAGGAAAACTGGACTTATTTCATGAGGGCATCAACAGATTTAAATTAAAATATACCCATTCTTCTTTTAGCATAAGAGATTCACACTACTTATGTACTACAGTTTAATTATATTTTTAAGTGATTTATGTTGTGCATAGTGATTTTCACAAAGCTGAAGTATGAAGTGTCTCTTCAACATAATGGTTTTCTAGAAACTTTGATTTTTTTTAAAAAAATGCCTTGTACTTTGTAGGGTTGTTTAGTTTAATATTTATTGGTAGATGTTCTCTTTTGTTTAATACAAATCACAAACCTACTTGATATAGATAGTGAGTTAGGGAACAAATGTTTTGAGTGACATTAAGTAACTAATATCTCAAGTCAGTATCACTTTCTTAAGATTTGGAGGGTGTGCCCTGGAGTGCTTAAGGGTAGTCCCTACCCCGAACACCCAGTAACCCCTCAAGGATATGTCGAAAGATGGACGTCTTTGTGTGTTAATAACAGAACTATAAATATGTTCTTTGGTGTTTGGTGTAGTTTTAAGTCGATTTTCTTGGAAGGGGTAGTAAGTGATTAGACCTAAGCGCAATTTCAGAAGGCTAGGTTGACAAACCTTCAGGTCATTGACCCCATTTTTCACCGAGCATCTCCAAAGAAAGGAAATGTTACCTTATCATGGGAAGCTCTGGTAATAACAATCTGGTGTTTCACTGACAAAGATGTATCCTGGATAGAGAGTGATGTACTATCCACAGAGAAAAAAATAACTATGACTGATGTATTGGTGTTAATGTTCATGTGCGTTTGAGTGAGGAACAGACGTTTAACCTCAAGAGATTATTATTTGTAATTTTGTGCTTTCTTTCCAGGGAGATACAATTGTATGTGAAGATATAATTGTATGTGAATGAAATTTTGTGAATATGTTTGTAATTTTGTTCGGTAGGGACCGGCCACCAATACTCTTGTATAGTAATTAAATTCATGGTGTTCTTGTATAATGTAGGGATTTTTTTGTGTAACTACCTACTAAAAAACTAACCTAAAATATGTCCCAGGTTCAAATGTCTTGCCTGCGGCTTCACATTAGAACCGTGACATGGAAGGGGTTGTCACATTACAGTAGGCTTGCCCCTTCAGTGTTTAACTTATTTTAATTATATTTATTCTATGAGTATCGGTGACTTACGAGTCGGACAGTTGAGGAGCGGTCAGAGAGAGAGTTTGGTGGTGTGGAGCAGAGAACGTCGTGTGTATCGTTCCTCTGTTTTTTTGTGAAAGTGATGGAAAGAATTGTTTTTACACTCTGAAGAACCTGCATCTTCGGATCGTTTGTCTCTAATAGTAATTTGCTTGTGTGTGTGAGATTATTATTAATTTTTCCATTGGTGGCCGGGTGCATTTGTGCTGCACAGATCTCAGAATAAATCTTTGATCCACATACTCGAAGTGATTCCTTGAAGAAACTTATAGTTATATTTATTCTGGATTTGTACCCTAGCCAGCCGATGGTGGCGGCCGATAATTAATTATAACGAAGTCTGATCGTCCTTACATTAGGTGGTCAAAACTAATTATAAAGGGGACTAATTAGCAAGTCGGAAGGAACTGCTGTGATTATCCCGAACACTATTTCAGTTTGTTTTCCGACATGGCTTCGCGACAGGACAGTTTACTGCTCTGACAAGTATTAGTGTGTGAAAAGAACGGCTAATCAAATAATAGTGACACTGTATTGTCGCCACGTATCAATATTTTTAATCTGACATTGTCGTACAACATTTCAGTTTGTTTTCCGACACGATCCAGAACCTTGAAAACGAGTACGCCTCCCTCACGTTCCCATACAGTCCAACATTGGGCCACTGTCACATCCGAATGTCCCAAAAATCTGGATACTGCACGATTCGACCAGCCGGCCGTATGGAGACCAATGAGGCTCCTTTGAAACTCTGTCAGGTGTAGGTAACGCGGTTTCACATTAATACGCGGTATCTCCGTGTCCTTCACAGTGATTACTGCACACCTGACGTCCCTTATGTAGCATACAAGGACTTGCAACGACATTAAACACTAATGCACTCTGGTGACCGTTTACTTATCACAGAGGTTTGCTGCTCTAACCATTTAAAAACCCGCCAATGGTGTATATGAGTACGAAGTTACATTAACGTCCGACCATTGCTTCAAGGTGCTTCAAAATTTCTGTCGTAAATGTATGTTTTGTGTACTCAGGCTGACAAAGTTGACACTGGATTTACTAGTATCAGTTCGGGGTCACAGTGATTTAAGAAATATGCCAGTTAGTCATATTGCACTAACAATAGATTAAATATTAAAACAAGATCAGATATTATAGAAATAAAAGAATTCCGGTAGTTAAGAAGAAATATGAAAACTTATGGCCGAAGAAAGAACGATGTCGAAATCAGAACGGAACTAACAAAAGAACGTTTTTAAAAAAGAGTTTTTTTTTAGTTTCATACAATAATCTAGGAGTCGGAAAAACTTTCTAATACCTTAACAATAAGGCACAAAATTTGATGCAAGTGGAACTCCGACTTCAGAAATCTCAGAAAGAAGGAAATAAAGTATTTCGGAATGTTGTGCTAGGGAATTATGTTGGAAATTAAGTAGACAGTTATGTATTAATACAACGTGTTTTCGAAATGATAGGCGAGGGTAACAGTTTGTGTTAAAAACTGATAGACAGAAGAAACTGGATGGTAAGTCGCTTATTAAGATATATGCCATTGATTAATTTGTTAGTGTGTTTTATCGAAAATGCCAGAATTCCAGATGAAGACAAGAGATAAGAATGTATGCAGCAGAAAGTTAAGGAGGTATGTTGTAATGAATGTACCGAGATCAAGATTGGAAGAGATAGAGGTTTGCTTAAAAACCAGTAGAGAAACTGATGACAAGAAAAAGTAAACTTTTCGGTCTGAAAAAAAAAGGAAGTTGGTACGCATATCCTTCTCAGTAAATAAGGTTGCTCATTTGAAAAAGATTTTAATTTTACAAATTTAGTAATGATAATGTTTTTAGTTGATATTTATTGCATCGAGACACTGATAATACAGGGTACACATACTCCTGAGTAGCTGTAGAGTTGAATTTGGAGCTTTGTGTCTAATTAAAAATAAATCCTTAAAGCCAGGCAGTTAATTAGTTTACAGACCCAACATTCGCCAAGTGGTTTCAGAAAAATGTGATGTAACAGAACGCGTTAATTTCGCTTGTTAAGTTAAGTAGTGCAGTTGATTCTTTGATTGCAGCCAAGATCTTCGCGATGTGATATATTGTTTCACTAAAGTATTTATCTTGACAGCTGATATTAACCACATGTGATAAGAAATATCTTCACTACTCATGACTCAATGACTACAAACTTGCCAAATCGTGGTGCAGCAGTAAGTTTCATAAACAAGCTATTGCACAATGAATATTGCGGAATTGTTGAACACAGCTTCAATCATGGGTATATGCAAAGGCAAACATAAAGACATTTTTAACTTTCTTATTAACAGTATAACAGCACCGAATATTAATTAAAGCAGTACTTCGATGGTTCTAAACGTTTCTAATAATTATTTCGAAGCTTTTAAAACTAGTTTGAATGCAATAAACAATATTTATTTTTGAATTGAAAATCAAGTGAAATATGATTGTACTCTGTTGGCGTCCCTGTCTTGTTAATTAAATAATCTAAATGTATTTTAGATAGGGAAAAAAGTAGTTACAAATATTCTTGACCAAACAGGAGTACCGATACTGAAAAGTGTTTATAAAATATTTACTTATTTCACAAGCCGAAGGTTGGTCGGATCGTCACTTAGGATACTAAGCCGCTGTGTTAGAAGTAGGACGGACAGTTCCTTTCCTCTGGTGTAACGTGGAATCCGAACGACGGAACACCCTGGCGTAGCTCATTTGATCAAACACAACTCTTAAAAAATCCTGGTTCCACTGGGATTTAAACCCGGGAGCTGATCCTAAACTTCTGAAAGACCTCTGACATAAGAAATACGTGTTGGTATTTTAAAATTTACTGTTCATGACTTTATTGATACATATATGCATTTTATCTCCCGTACTTCCATCATTTTCGATGATTCGCTATTTAAATATGACTTTAAGAGGATTTTCCCCTCTTCTTCCTCCACACCGAAAAATGTGCAGGGGTGAACATTTACTCTTGATATGTCGAAACAAAAAACAGTATTACAGCCATCTCTTATTTAAGCAAAGTTGTGTTTGGAAACAAGATTTCTAGAAGAATTACTCTGATCGAATCTACTGTAAGCTTTTGCAGATTTTTTTAATCAGAAATAAAATTTTTCTACCGATAGTCAGGCCATCCAACATTCGTGGTCAAGTAAGCAAGAAAGAGCTTTGTCGAATTTAAATTAAAAGGAATTTTTTATAAAAGATATAATTCTTTATACCTCTGCAGCTAACGCATCTCATCAGTGAGATTAGCTGTCAGTCTAACAAGTAGTGAAAGCTTTAGGAGATCCACTGTGAGCTGCGTGACAAGATGGAACGATCTTCCTAAGCTCACTGCTGCCAGCGCGTCGTTACGTTAATGACCATCGGAGAAAACACATGGCACTTACAAAGCACCAATGGAACCATTTGTAACACCCACAGCTTTTTGCTGGAAAAGCTTAAATCGGAGAGAACTTTGTCTGAATGCTTGTGAAAACGTCTTCAGAACAGGAAGGATTTGAAGTTCCAAAGTTACCCTGAATCCCAGTTAGTGGGAAAATGTTTTTTGCTGATATTATTTGGTCCTGAAGCTAATAAACTGAAACTTGCGTATAGCCATAAATACATCACTTTACGTGCAAAATACACTACTGTTTGTGAAACTTGCAGCACCAAGAATGGATTATGTAATTACAACGAAATTTACTCCACAGATTAGAGACATGACAACACGCAAATAATTAGAAATACAGAACCGTTCATACTCTTTGACCTTGAGAATTCAGACTGATATGTGCAACAATCAGAGCATCCAGGAATCAAAGACTGCCTGTATACGCTGCTGGAGAATACACTGCTACGCTGTTTACAGGCGCGTCCACAAATCATTTACAACGGTTGTAGGAGCTCCGGGCTCCGAAGCCTCCTTAACGTAGCGATTGCTGTTCAGATTTCCCTTAGTAAATTGGAGGCGAGATCGTATGTTATAGCCAATGGCGCCCCATCCATCACACTCGGTGTTTATTCATTACTAGCTGATACCCATGACGTCGTACGCGTGAATTAAGAATTTCTTTACCAGAATTGAATATAGAAAGTTGTTGGTGGCGAAGGATTGATCCCAAACAATACCGAGTCGGCATAACACGACAGGAAAGCCATCAATATATCATTCTACCATCGAACCTGTCTCTTGAAGAGAATCAATTACCAATATATTTAAAAACAGAAAAACAAAGGAAGATGAGGGGATGTGGGAGGAGGGGGGGTGCTAGCTAAGGGTAGGTTTATTTCGGCTTGGACGTTTCTTCTTTCTTCAGTATGAGCATCCGATTCTTGGCTTCTAATAACTTTAGCTGCTCGTGCTCTGCTAGCGCTAAAACTTAGGCCAGTTTACGCCCGCAAGGAATGTCAGAAAAGAAGGAAAAATAATCTGGTGCCAGAAACATTTAAGCAGACACTAAGTAAAAGGACAGAGAAAATCGACATCTATACTAACTAATACGTTTTTTCTCTAAACGAAATTGTTTAACAAATTACACACTAACAAAAAGCTCGAGAAGCATAGATTGAGCAAGCGACGTAACATTACAGACTAACACACGCATCTGCGTCTCTGCCACCATTTGATAAGTTCTCAAAATTTCGTTACTACAGCTATTAGTCATACCAAAAAAAAATTTCCTGTCCCTGCCTACAGATTTTCATGTGAAATTCCGTCAATATCGGTAAAGGCATTTAATTGTGAAAACGTAACAAATTACACAGAGTTACTTCCGCATTGATAGTGTTATTACTGCAGATCACATACACACTGACTACGAATCACCCCTGAGGAATCAATACAACGTAAAAAAACGTACACCTACAGCATTGCAAGACTACCTATGATTTGCCTCGCATTGCACCCTTAACTTTGTGATATCTACAGTTTAACATTCAATCCGAATAACATACGGCCCAGGCGTGACTCTTACGATCAAAAACAATTTTTAAAATTCTTAGCCTCCACGGAGATTTGAACTGGAGACCAAGCCACAAACATTAGTAAGGAGCGCTTTAACCACTGAGTTTCCTGACCGCTGCACGGAAAAACAGTAGAGAGACCTCCATATCTAACACGTCTGTCTATCACCGTTCAGTAATATTTCGAAATTATAAGACAACATATATTATTTATACAGATAATTTTTCAACCAAATGTAGACAGTATTTTTCTCCTTGTTTCAAAGGATAAGTCTGCAAAGTTTCATCGAGATCGGTTGAAAACTGTGGATTTCTATGAAGAACAAACAAACCAATAAACAAACAAACATACATACATACAAAAACAAACATGCATACATTCATCTTTATATATATATAGATGTCTCTCAACAATGCTGTCTATCCGAATGCATCTCACAAGTACGCGGCCATCACTGTAGGACAAGTTTACGCCGGACTCTTCTCAAAACACTACATTTTGCCACTCAGCAAGTCAGTGACGGTGATCGCGTGCCCATTGCAGTCTGAGGCGTTGGTTGTTTCTGGTCAACGGAAGACGACACAATGGCATGCGTGCCATCAGTCCAGCCCTCAACAAACGGCATTGAACCATCCACGCAGACATGTCCACACCCGTTGTAGTGCACCTTGCTCCTAAGCCAAGCCAACGTCGTGGACGAGGTGTTGTGTTGGTTACGACCAGGCGGAGATGATAGCAGTCATACCGCTCCAGTACCCACTCGTTGCTGTGGACGACCCTATTCTATCCCCTGGCTCCATACACGCATCGGTGTCGTGGCAGCGTGCCCTGTATGAGACGCAATGTCACAATACAAAAAACCCGTTTCCCGGAGAGCAATCATTCTGCAACGTTCGAACTAGCTCAAATATTGATATTGCGCCCTTTGACGTCGATGAGACATACCGATATGTTTTCCTGCACGTTTACATCTTTTGATGGCTCTGCACCGACTGTGACAAAGCACTGACCTGTCAAGTCACACAGTTGATGGCGCTACTGGGCCTACATGCACGCCATCTCTGTTCATTCTGTCTTTTTTCTCGACTGGTTTGTTTCATTCTTAATCACTTATTATGATTCCATTGTTCTGCACATGATCAGATTTTGTATTCATTCAGGCCATTTCTTCCGGGTTTCACAAACAGTGTTGTAACATGTGGTTTTGTCTTCGTTGTTTTGATTTTTATTATTTCTTTTTAATTATGACTTTATGCCTTGCCAACAACAATGTTAAGGGAACCAAAGGAGGGTTGTTTACAAGAATCAAGCTTAGCCAACATCGTGGACGAAGATGTTGTGTCGGTTACGACCAGGCGGAGATGATTGCTGTCTTCCCATGCTGTTGTCACATTATGTAGTTCAGTACCCACTCGTCGCTGTGTACGACCCTTTTCTATCCATTAGTTCCACACACACATCAGTGTCGTAGCAGTGTGCCCTGTATGAGGCGCCAAACTCAGGTCTTCCCTCCGGCTAGTCCTAAATTTTTAGGCTCACCATTCCCCCCTCCTCTTTGATACTTAATCCGCTTATTCTAGTTAAAAATCTATGTTTATACTCATTTTAGAGCTTAAACTCTTATTTCGTAATGAAGAAGCCACATTAATGTTAAAAAAACGTAAGCAGCATATACGTACAAACATAAATAAGCGTTGAAGGATTAAAGATACAAGTTCTAAAATCCAGTTGCTGTGTCAGCAGCATTGGCGCGTGTTTACGCCGCAGTAGGGGTTTTACTGCAGCTCTATAGACGAAGGAACGGCAGTAAAACCGTGCCGCTCTCATACGCTGCCTTCCTTTTCGACCTTGACACTAGACTTCAGCTGCAAGGTCTTCTCGATAAAAAAAAAGAAGAAAGTTTGCTTTATATTTATGGGTCGATCAATCGGAATGGGTATAGTATCGACTGCCGGTAATAAATGTTAAACGACTCAAGTTTGAAAAGCTACTTGGTGACGTCAGAGAAATGATATCGCCAACTTCAGAGCGTCCCTGAGGTTTCCCATCAGTCTTTACGGTGCTTCTCTATACCTACAACATTAAATAGTCCGTCAAAACTAATGTTATAAACAGATATTTTATCGTACCAAAAATATTACGGCAATATCTACAAGGAGAAAAGACAAATTACTTTTTAACTGGCTGTTACTAATCTTTACTAAAAATGAAGTAGAATAGTATGAAATTTTATTTTTATTGTTAAAACTAGATACATTTGTTGCACTACGAATAAAATTGATTTAAACAATACCAAATAAACATTTTAAATATCTGGATATATGATAGTATTTTGTAGAGTGAAAATTCAACTTTGAAATATTTACTTATATTCAGATAAACAGATGTTTTTAAATGATATATATCATAATTCAGATATATATTATATATCTGAATGTGATGAAATTATTTATGATAGTATTTTGCAGAGTGAAAATTCGAATTTTAAATATTTACATATATTCAGATAAACAGATGTTTTTAAATGATATATATCTGAATGTGATGAAATTATTTATTTTGTAACAAACACATGTTACTTATTTACTCGACTGGGGAAACAGCATTTCTGTAGTTATCACTTCATTACCTATGTGTCCCACTTTCCTGTCCGATTACGGATTTACTTTTACATTAAAAGGTAATTTATTGCTTTTCTTTATCCTATTTCTATCAAAAAATTTTCTAGAAAATTAGTAATATTTAGTTCCAAATAGGTATGAATATTAATGTTAAATTTCACAAAAGAAGTTGCTAATCTCCATTATTGTTAACTAATTCTAACATTTTTAAATTTACAATCTATCTAAATTCACAATAACCATCATTTCCTCATGTTTTTACTATACATGTTAACTTACAAGTCATAGTTAGATTTTCAATCGTTTTCTAATTACTCTGGCTGAAATTTACTGTTAGTTTCACAGTAGATACATTTTGCCTGAAGCACTTTCACTGAACTGTATACACTACCGCTAGTAATAATAATACCAATAAAAATAATAAAAGAAAAATTAAGTTCACTTGTTTGCGTTTGTGGTGAGGTATTCTTTTTGTGCCACAACTTCGGTTTAGTTAGTTTCATCATCTGAGAAGATAAACGTGTACTAAATGTAAGTTACCTTGTGAGAGTGATTTCTTTTCATTATTGAAGGACAAATTTAAACTTGACGACAGGTGGAATTGGCCTTTTCATCTGAAATGGAGTTGCTGTATTAGCCAAATGGAATCTACAGTTGCCATTAGTTGCTGTGTTTGATTAAATGTCAGCATTCGTTAACGGTACAAAGTTATTAGATTACAGAGTAAATTACAGTTAACGCATATGTGTAAAATTTTTGATAATTTGGTACGTTTTAATTCTTTATCATTTCATGCATAAGGGAGTGAAAAAAATTTTCTTTTAAGGGTAACGGTGTCGGGGATTGGAACAAATTACCAGGCAAAGTGATGTATAATTTACCAAAAACGCTGAAGAAATTTAAAATAAAAATGCGTAATTTTGAAAAGTAGATCGGGGAAGAATTGAACACTCAAATTATATAAAATAATTTTTTAAAAAATATGAGTAATTAGATGACTAAGGGAATTACCACCGGAGCGTGTGCTCCATCGCGATTAAATTAATCTAATTTAAGAGAAAGCAGATAAAATATCAAAACATAAGAAACATTCACTCTCAATTTTACTTGTTATAACAGTTATGCTTCGAGGGTACGGCTTTCAGAAATGCACTATAATCTTTAATAAACTAATAGCAAAAGTTCCTTTTCTTACCTTAAATAATAATTGCTTACGTATATTTTTAATGCTTTCATTCCACAAATTTTACAATTACTTCACCTCCTTTATACAACTGACGAAACAAAAACAAACTTTTTTTACTATTCAGTATTACGCGTAAGAAAGGACTTTCTGGTTGAAGTGTGGCGTATTTATTGCCTTATTTTCTCCGCCAAGTGATGTTATCATTAAAAATTTCGTTGCTCCATAATAAATGTTTGATAGTATGAACCATACAACATTCTTTGTATTTGGAACCATTATCTTGACTTGATTAGTAACTAGAAGGTTACTTAAGTTGGATATGACTCGAGGGTACTTCGGATAGCTCTATAATTATTACAAAACATTTCCACAACACAGAAAGCAAGGTCAGCTACAGAAATCATCTTCTCCAGACGTTTACTATAAACATCTGGAAACAACAGCCGCAGGTGGTTACATCACCATCCTAGACGCTATTTCGCCACTTCCGAGTGTGCTGTGGTCCACCAGACCATTGAAAGTAGGTTGATGGAACTATCAACTATAATCACGTCTCATTACTTGTTGCCTCAAGGCTACAATATTACACTATCTGTACCGTCCTCCTACTATTGCACCACCAACAATCAAGACAGAAGCTGCTGCAAAGAGAGAAATAAAGAAGCAAGTGATGGCATCGAGAATCTAATTATGCTTATTTGGCTAACAATCAGCTAGATACAGATTTCGATCACACCTCCGTTTCCTAGGAAGGCCAACATATTTGGCAGAAAACCAGGAATCCCAAATAAAGAGGCTAGAGAGAATTTCTGATTGTCCCAGTGAAGTAATAGCTACAGCCGGGGCGTAGATTTCTTTTTCTCTTGTGGAAGACAGTGATCCCGTTTCGAAGTGTTATCCATACCAGTGATATATATATTATGGGTGAACACTCTATGAATGAGAACATTTAATTAACACAGAAGCCATTTCCTCCATTGTGTGTTCAACGTCATGACAGGCATAAGTATTCCGAGAGGTCAGAAATTTAGGATTCATTACATGTGAGACCAGTATATGTGAAGTGAATATACCACTGAAATGAGTAAAAATTACAAACTCAAAATCATTGTTTTTTTTTGTTATACACGTGATTACTAATTTTAAATATTTTATTTAGTTCAACTTCCAACCATCCATTCAGCGTATACAGATTTTAAGTTGTTTAAAAGTTTGTTTTTGATTATTAAGGCTATCTGTTTTATATCAAGAAATAATTTTTTCGTTTTCCTTATTTCAAACAGTTTTCAACTTTCTATCTGACATGTAAATCTTCTTCTTTCGACTTAGCGTTTGTCTTCTTTAATCGCGTTTTTAACACATTGCAATAATCTTGTAGTGTCCCTAAACGATAAATAAACAAGTAGTGTCTCTTTTTTCCAGTTTCCACAAAAAAGGTCTCTTTAATGCCTGCAAGAAGTTTTATCATCAACCTTTAGACAGAAGATAGTTTAGGGATGTATTTCTGATAAGTTTTTTTTGTAACTTAACTTATTACATTTACCATTTTTTCGTAACTATTCAACAGTTTTTTCCAAGTTCATTGTCACATGCGTATGTTAAATAATTACTTATAAATCCAGCCTTGGTTTTCCATTTATTTCTATGGTCTTTATTAAATTGCAAATAGAAGAAGTATTTGAGCTGTGTGATCTGACAAACCATTTTTGGTTCGAATTATTCTATACTTCTCTAATTTATTTCCGTTTGTATATTTTGCTTCCATCTTTCTGTTCTATTATTATATGTTAATATGGGTCCTAGGAAAAGTTGTTTGAAGTAAGCATGTCCAGAATTTGACTTATTTGTTTATTTCTTAAAACATAACTTTTGTTTGTAATAATAACTTCTTGAGGGATAAAGTTAGTTATGAATATATGACTTAATAATTTGAAGTTATTAAATTAAAATTCTGGATTTTAAATGAAGTGTGCATTTAAAATTGAAGTTCTTTGAAACGTTTGGTTTACATTTATTATGCCTCCAAAAGTTTTAATGAATTATTTAAGCACTTGTTAAAAGAAACATTTTTTTTACCAGGTTAACAAGTATGGATGTGGACAAAGCATGCTATAGCAGACCTCTTACAGGTGTCACTGATGAATGTAGACATCAGGATAGTAGTACGACCAGAGATTAAGATAGCTCCTCAGGAAAAACACAACTAGTGCATTTGGATACTGGGCCAAACCATGTTCTATATTCTACAGAGCAAGACGAAGAATTTAGAAGATTACTTATTCACAATGAAAATTAAGATGTGGACGATGAAAAGGTCAACAAAATACAAAGAAAAGTTCGGAGCCTTTTTGGAAAATGCTATAACCTCACAAATTACACGATGATAAAATATATAAATCTAAATTACATATTTGTGCGTACACATCAAGGTTAAGGATGAGAGACCAGTATTAATCATGTTACTAATGAATTGTAAGTAATTTTATGTATTATAAATGTAACACTTTATTGTGAATAAAATATATATATTGTTAAGGAGGAAAAAATAAAATAATCAAAACAATACTAATGAACAATACATGACTTGGATTTAATAAAGAAAACCGGATTTTTTACAGACTTTTACGGGCTGATTTTGTTGAAGGTTTCAATGCTTGCCATTAAGGTGCATGTTACTAACGTATGTGTGGAGATTTCAGTTGGTGTCCTGAAACGGTGGTTGTGATGACGTCGGCCAGTAATGGCTACTACCTGTCGCCTGGACCTCGCTATATCCTCATTAAAAGCGAAAGTGAAGTCCTCTGCCTCCACTCGCAATTGGCCCAGCTGCTTGTACTCGGTGGAGGCTGCACTGTCCTCACCTCTCAGTGCCAGACTCGAGGCTCGAATGTGTCCGAACTTTACGCCCCTCACATGCAATCATCTATATTTTAGGCAACACGAATACGAAGTGAAGTGCCTTGCTCTTCTCTTCACGGGAAAATACACCTCTCCACTGCCCTTTTACTTCTCCAAGTTTGTTACCGTGACGCTGTATTAGACCACCAATGACTAACTCTGAAAGATTTCTAATATTCCACATCATATGGCAGGCGAGATTTTCGCATGCATCATAATATTCTTAAGAAATTTCATTCACGCTGTTTTCAGTGATCAGTTCTGCACGCGGTGATGTATCGGTCTTGTCACAAGAAAATATATTACCGTCTTAATATTAATCCTTATTTTTCCCACACACTTACTCTTTCATACAATGCACTTCCATTCTAGCACCTATCTCTTGAAAAAGCAACCACAAGAAAAGTGTTTGTCATTCCGTTCAGCTGTGGACTTCCTTGTATTATATATGCGATCCGACTCCCTGGGTAGTCAAACGCTTGCAAGCCCACCGATGAATGGTTTGTCATTCACGATTTATCGACAGGCTGTCCCTCTAATTCCCATGAGCTTCTTAAAATTCACTGGAAATAAAGTGTCACATGCACTACCTCACAATTTATCGACACGATTTGTCCATGTGTCTTAAACAATGTCTTTTTTCACTTGCAGCAAATGTGTTATTACAATTTCACTATCACATACTTAAATCATCAAAATAGATAATTTTTTCAACAGTGAACTATTTCAATTTAATTCAAAATGTACTCAGATTTAGATTGAGATATCTAAAAACTTTGATTACATAAAATTTGCTGTCTAATTTTTCTTTGATAGCAAACCATTCGAAGTCACACGATGTGTTTTGCAACATACTTAAAAGAAATATAGATTTTGTTTTAGTTTTTTCCAATCCTTGTTATGACTGTTGGTGATGAAATTTCTTTCTAAATTTTTCAGAAATAGTATAGGTTTAGTAAACGTTTAATATCATTATTACCTTCAGAAATTTTATTATTATTATTTGCGGATAAGCCCATTAGGACTACGCAAAGTACTCAGAAGCGTTTGTTCGCTTTCCTATGTGCCCATATTTCCTTCATACGCTTGTTATGGGCTTCTTTTCTCTCATCAGACCATGTTGTTCCTGATCTTTTCTTTAATCTTTCCTCCCGGTCAACTTGCCACTTGTGAATTTTTTATTTAAATGTGTCTCTGTTTTCGAAATCTTCTGGAACAATTCCTGCTAATTTGAGGTCTTTCTTGATTTCTCCAATCCATTTCATTGTATCCGATACTGATTTACTTCGGTTTTCATAGAATTCAACTATTTGTCTTGTAAGTCTGTTAGGGTTCATTCTTTTGATGTGTCCATAAAATTTTAGTCGGCGTTTTCTAATATCACTGTGAATGTCTGAATATTGTAGAATTTCCTGATTACTTTTGAGTCTCTACTGGTCTCCTATGAGTCTTGGGCCCAAAATTTTCCTTATAATTTTGCGTTCTTTTTTCTCAATGTTTTCTATATCTTTTTTTCTGTTAAAAATAAGTGTTTCTGATCCATAAAGACATTCTGGTTTAATAACTGTATTGTAATGTCTCAGTTTTGTGTGCTTGGAGATAGCATTTTTTGTTGTAGACATTTTGTGTTAGGCGATAAGCTGTTTCCATCTTCTGGCATCTAATTTCATTAGCTTTTGCTTCAGTTCCATTCTCTTGGATTGTTTCACCGAGATACTTGAAGTATGAGATTCGTTTAATTTTTCCATATTTTGTCTCCATGTATTTTGGTGTTTCTTTATTGCAGGTCATAAATTCTGTTTTCTCGAATGAAATCTGTAGACCTACTTTCTCCGCTACTTCTTTCAAGAGTTCTGATCTGTTTTTGGGCTATTGCAATGTCACGGGTTAAGATTGCTAAGTCGTCTGCAAATGCTAGGCAATCTATCTTTAATTTTCCTCTGCCTAATATAATTGGCTGGTCAATTCCAAGGATTGATTTTTGTTTCCGCCATTCCTGTAACACTTTTTCAAGGACGCAGTTGAACAGTAACGGAGAAAGTCCGTCTCCTTGTCTTACTCCTGTTTTAATAATGAAGGGTTCTGATATCTCCCCTAAAAATTTTATTTTGGACTTTGTATCTGTTAGTGTTTGTTGTATTAAAGCAAGAGTTTTGGGGTCTAAGCCTTGTTCTTTCAATATTTGGAATAATGACTCTCGATCAACTGAGTCATATGCTTTTTTAAAATCTACAAATGTGCATACCTAAACGGTTGCTACAAATTCTTTGATGTTTGAGGATAAGTTTTAGGTTGAGTATTTGTTCTGTGCAAGATCTACCTGGTCTAAATCCTGCTTGATATTCTCCGATCCTTGTTTCTAGTTGTTGTTGAGCCCTATCGAGGAAGACACTGGGAGAAAATTTTGTATGGCACTGACTGCAGTGAGATTCCTCTATAATTATTAACACTTGCTCTGTCTCCCTTTTTGTGTAAAGGGTGGATTAACGCATTTTTCCAATCATCTGGAATTTTTTCTGTTTTCCAAATGTCTTGGATAATTTTTGTGATCTCCTTTATAGTTTTTGATCCTGCTGCTTTTAGAAGCTCTGCAGTGATTCCATCTTCACCAGCTGCTTTGTTGTTTTTGAGTCTTTTGATTTGCCTAACAATTTCATTTTCATCAGGTGGTAATGAATTTGGATTTTGTTCTTTAGGTTCTTGTGGTGCGAATCGTTGTATTGGTTCGGGACAATTTAAGAGTTTTTCAAAATACTCTGCGAGCACTGTACAGTTTTCTTTATTGTTTAATGCCATGTTGTCCGTCCTCTTTCTTAAAGCAGAGGCTTTGTGGTTGATATCCTGTGAGTTTTTCCTTTGAAAGTTCTGTAGAAATTGCGTGTGTTGTTTTTCTGGAAGTCTTTCTCAATTTCAAGCAGTTGCCCATTTTCATATTTCCTTTTGGTTTGTCTGATTAGTTTTGCTGTTTCCTTCCTACTTTTCAGGTATTCTTTGTAGTTGTCATCTGTTTTTCTGTTGTTCCATTTGATGTACATTTGATGTCGTCCTTTGATTGCTTGGTCACATTGCTCGTTCCAACAAAGGTGTTTTCTGCGTTTTTGCTGTGGGATTAGTTTCTGTGCTGTTTCAATCAGTTTGGTTTTTAGTTGTTGCCAATTTTCTGATTTCTTTCTGTCCAGTTCTTCTGTAAATGAAGGTTGAATTTTGCCTGCATCGAATTTTGGAATTGGTGGTTTCTTTTTGATGATCCTTTGTGGTCTCAACTTTAATTTAATTCTTATTAAGTAATGGTCAGAATCTATGTTTGCACCCCTTCTAAACTGGACATTCAAAATTTCTCTGTGGTTTGGATATGAGATGGCTACATGATCGATTTGGAACTCGCCTAAGAGTGAGTTTGGTGCTCGCCATGTCATCTGTTTTGATGGTTTCTTTTTAAAATTGTTGACATGATTTTTAGATTGAATCTACTGCAGAGTTCAACTAATCTCTGTCTGTTTTGGTTGGTCCATTTGTGAGCCGGGTATTTTCCTCTTGCAGTACTTGAAAAAAATCGGGACACACAATAATAAGAGAAACAAATTAGCCGGCAGTTCTTTTTTCATTATTGCAGATGGCAAAAAATAAGGTCACTGTTATGCTAGTCCGAAGTGAGAAATCTTAACAGTTTTCATTTAATTGTTCTGCCATAAAATACGTCTTTCTGAACTTGTATTTAAATGTATTAAATTTGTTTTTGATTTTAGGGTGCATCCTTAATTAATTAATTGTGCTACAAAAAGGATCAATTGCGTAGAATAAAAACATTTGGCGATTACGAAACAATACAAAATATTTGTTTGAATGTTGACTTGTAAGGCTGAAAGAAAAAATTTTATTTCATTTCTGCTGCTGGCTGGCTGCTTCGTCGGTGATGAAAAAATTTGAAAGACAAACTATAAACACCATCTATTTTGTCCTTGTTGATAACGCCAATCACATTGACTGCCTTACGTAATTTCCTTTTCTCCATCTTATCTGCATAAAACAGAAAATTTATGCAACCATATGAAATTATTACAAACATTTCGTACAAATAAAAATATATATAAATATTTTTGTCAGCAGTGTGAAATGTATATAGTCATTTTGCCAGATCAATTTCAGTAATTACTGTAATCTAAAAATAAGACTGAATAATATTTTGAAAACTAATCTATGAAATGGCTCGAAAGGCAATTAATAACAATAAAAAAGAAACATTTTTTTTGTTTTAGTTATTTTCGTTTCCTTCATCTCAATTGTGAGAAGGTGACTGACCCCGAAGTATAACAACGGATGTGTATAAGCTAAATTTGTGATACATTAGTACAGAAAAACCAGAATACATGCTTATTTAAAAGGGATAACATGCGGCTTACTTCGTTATGTCATTTAGAAATAACATTCATGGCCAAAATAATCTGAAGCAAGTCTTATAATCAAACAAAACAATTCATTGCCTCCGGACGGTATTAAATATACTTCGAACTGTACGAAAGTAATTTAACTGAAGCAAATTGAGTAGTGATATATTTTCCAGCCTTGTGATATTGTGATAGTGTTTTCAGAATTATCCTGTCCAAAAAATGTATTATATGCAGATTACAAGAAATCCACAAGCAAATTCCTGAAACATTCGGTAGACTGTGTGAAATGGTAAGATGTGGGATACTTACAACGGACTGGCAAGCTATTAACACAATCCACGAAATTTTAAATTTAATTCACTCAGCCAAACTCCACAGTCAAAGCACTTATTTACGATGTCAAATGAGCATGGAGCTTGGTTCAAGTTCTAAATATGGCTCGATAGTTGAGATGAATATTTGCCACCGCTCGAGAAAATACTCGTAATTTCAATAACACGGGTCTGTTTAATACTAATGCAGAATTTCAGGTGAATACTTACTCTGTAGTTGAGCAAATCTCATTGAGGAACAGAAACGCTCATTCTACGTTAGTAAAAGAAAGTAGTTAAAATTGTAATAGGCAGTTACCGAATGAGATAGGAACATAATTCGAAACTTAGTTATTTATTACTTCCACATATTTCAGGCTTGGGCAACTATGAACAGTGAAATTATGAGCATGGAGATAGTTATGAAGCAACTTCCTTCGTTGGTAATTACAGGAAGCAGAAATGAGGACCGGAATAGCTGCTCTGCTCATTTCTACTGTTGTGGCACCGGAACTGCTATTTTATGGTGAATGAGGTTATTTAAGCTCGTTTCGAAGATGCGGGTTCAAATCGTGCTGAACTAGCTATAAAGCAGTGTTCGCGCACGCCGGATTTAATTTAGAGCTGGCCTATTACCTGGAGGGAGCCATTAACATTCTGCGTCCGCCGCCAGGAGCACGCAGGTGGGATTATTAACCTTCGGTTTTACGCACCGCGAGCAGCCACAATTTCAAGGAAATTTTGCCACAGTTGGTTAGCGCTCGCTGATGTAGTGTGCTGCGGGCGCCTGCAAGTGGCCACTTAGCGCAGACTACTCAGCGGGTCGGCCCCGTTACTCTTTAATGCCGCCACTCTGCCGGGCGGGATACACCTCGCCGCGTCTCAAGACGAGCCACTACACAAGAGCTACGATAATTAAGAATCTATAAAGATGGCACTACGGATCAATTGTCTGTAGATGAGAAGAGCTTGTAGTAATTAAACACGTCAAGCCGATTGACAGAACTAATGCAAATAATTCATTTTTTTTTCTTTTTACTTATGATTTTACTCCTAGTCGACGTCGAGGTCATTAGAGGCGGGATTGAATTGGGTCAAGGAACGGGAAGGAATTCGGCCACGGCCTATTGAAGAAAGCATTGCGGCATTCACCCGGATTAATTTGGGGAAACCATGGAAAACCCAAGTCTGGATGCCCGGACGGGGATTCGAACCGGCGTCCTCCCGAATGCGAGGCCAGAACGTTAACCGTTCACCCACCACGCTTGGTAACTAATTCAACATCCAACCAAAGACAATGTAAGATCTTATCAGAAGTCCACTTAAGATGTAGTGACCTTACGCCATCCTAGGGGGGGGGGCCCTTCTCATGAACTACCCGATGCATCCCTTATTTTGGCTCTAGGTCTGTATTTTTATCCGTCGTAGATTTGCGTGTTTTATGAAGTAAAATAGATTCTTTAAACCCAAAATTCTGTGGCAAGCTTTCATAGATTAATAAAATGTGTGTGTTCCTGATTGGCTTTGCCCCTTCATCTTACCAATAGAACCATGTAAACTAGGCCTTCAGAGATGTAGCAACAGTTTCAGCACCTTTATGAAGTATAAAGCGTGGCCCTAGGAACACAATAGTAGTTACTATAATAAATAGCGTTAAAGCTGATTTAAAATGGCCGTTAGAGAGTGTTGTTATGGGATCACATCGAGTGTTACAGAACTGCATTGCACTAACTGTATATTGCGACACTTTTGTGGAGGGAAATCCCAACTTTTTAACGCTTCTAGCATGTTACAAACTTTTGTAGAAACTGAAACAGAGTGCGTTTTATTTCTCCACGCTTCTAGCTGCCGGACACAATTGATGGAAACAAATTCACAATCTGACTTATCGTGGTATGGTTTCGTGCACGTATATATGTAAAGGAATGGGCGTATACGAATTCATACTTACACTCTACGTTAATACAAATGGACAAGTAAGTTCTGGACATATTTAAATACTGTTACCTGGTAGCCATCATCTTTCCCGAAAAATGTGCCTTTATTTTTTACATATGTCATATAGATATAACATTAAAATTATGATATATTAACTACAGTATAAACCGATCATCGCTACCCTATAAAGAGTTCCTTCCCAGGAGAAAAATGAATCAATGATCGAACAAACTGAAATGACAGCTGAGTTGCAGCAACTTATTACTCGATACAAATTCTATGTTGTTTTCACTGTATCTGTTACTACATACTGGAAAACAATGCTTTAATCTTACAGATAAAGAAAATCTTATATATATATAAAAATAGACTTGTTTTTTCCTATATTTCAGTTTTCAGCCACCACTACCTAGCACAGATCACTGATGTTTGTGGGTAGAAGTAGCATGGAGTTTCCTGTCGTGCACACCGTTGGCCGAATGCCGATAGCTGTGGGGATGTGGGAGATATAATGATTAAAGTTGGTCAGTGCAGGGCGTTTTCACATTTCGACCAAAAATTCGTATCTACGTATACTTCTCTTTCCTGCCACAACTACATAACATAGACCTTTGGTGTTTATGTGTGGTAGTAGAATCGTCTTTCCTGTCGTGCACTATGGTTGTTACATGTCGGTAGCTATGGGGGTGTGGGAGATATGGGGGTTGAAAGTGGTCGACCTGTGGCAATTTCATACTTCTGCCAAAGACAAAAGTGTCATGGTGTAACACTTTTCAGCGAAAACTATAGATCACAAATAACTGGCGTTTGTGTGAAGTAGTAGCACAGAGTCACCTTTCGATCACAACAGCGGCCGAATTTCAGAAACTGTGGTACTGTGGTAGATATGGTGGTTGTAAGTGGCCGACCAAGGATATTTTCGTATTTCGAATGTCTCCACATATGTCACTTTTCTGCCACAACGACATAGCATAGAGCATTGGTGTTTGTGTTTGGTAGTAGAATCGTATCTCATGTAGTGCACTACGGTTGTTAGATGTCGATAGCTATGGGGGTGTGGGAGATATGGGGGTTGAAAGTGGTCGACCTGTGGCAATTTCATACTTCTGCCAAAGACAAAAGTGTCATGGTGTATCACTTTTCAGCGAAAACTATAGATCACAGATAACTGGCGTTTGTGTGTAGTAGTAGCACAGAGTCACCTTTCGATCATAACAGCGGCCGAATTTCAGAAACTGTGGTACTGTGGTAGATATGGTGGTTGTAATTGGCCGACCAAGGATATTTTCGTATTTCGACTGTCTCCACATATGTCACTTTTCTGCCACAACTACATAGCATAGAGCATTGGTGTTTGTGTTTGGTAGTAGAATCGTATCTTATGTAGTGCACTACGGTTGTTAGATGTCGATAGCTATGGGGGTGTGGGAGAAATGGGGGTTAAAAGTGGTCGACCTGTGGCAATTTCATACTTCTGCCAAAGACAAAAGTGTCATGGTGTATCACTTTTCAGCGAAAACTACAGATCACATATAACTGGCGTTTGTGTGTAGTAGTAGCACAGAGTCACCTTTCGATCACAACAGCGGCCGAATTTCAGAAACTGTGGTACTGTGGTAGATATGGTGGTTGTAAGTGGCCGAGCAAGGATATTTTCGTATTTCGACTGTCTCCGCATATGTCACTTTTCTGCCACAACTACATAGCATAGAGCATTGGTGTTTGTGTTTGGTAGTAGAATCGTATCTCAGGTAGTGCACTATGGTTGTTAGATGTCGGTAGCTATGGGGGTGTGGGAGAAATGGGGGTTGAAAGTGGTCGACCTGTGGCAACTTCATACTTCTGCCAAAGACAAAAGTGTCATGGGGTATCACTTTTCATGAAAACTACAGATCACAGATAACTGGCGTTTGTGTGTAGTAGTAACACAGAGTCACCTTTCGATCACAACAGCGGCCGAATTTCAGAAACTGTGGTTGTGTGGAAAATGTGGTGGTTGTCAGTGGCCGACCAAGGATATTTTCGTATTTCGACGAAAGGCATGTGTCTCCGCAGATTTCACTTTTCTGCCACGACAACATAGCTTAGAGCATTGGTGTTTATGTGTGGTAGTAGAATCGTGTCTGTTGTCGTGCACTATGGTTGTTAGATGTCTGTAGCTATGGGGGTGTGGAAGATATGGGGGATGAAAATGGTCGACCTGCGGTAATTTCATATTTCTGCCAAAGACAAAAGTGTGATGGTGTATCACTTTTCAGCGAAAACTATCAATCGCAGATCACTGGCGTTTGTGTGTAGTAGTAACACAGAGTCTCCCATCGATCACAGCGTTGGCCGAAATTCCGTAACTGTGGGAGAGTGTGAGAAATGGTGTTTGAAATTGGTCGATCATAAATATTTTCGTATTTCATTCAAAAGACTTGTGTGTATCCGTAAATTTTACTTTACTGCCGGAACTACATCGCGCAGAAGACTGGTATTTGTGTGTGGTAATAGTATCGAAGTCTTCCATCGTGCACTATGGTGGTTAGATGTCTATAGCTGTCAATATGAATTCTTTACAATCACGAACGTAGTCGTGGGTACCAGCTAGTATATAGATAAAAATAAACATGTTACAACTATGATTTCCTATAAATTACACTCCACTAAAAACGTCAAACAAGTGAAACCTCAATCATATTTTAATGTTAACACACACTTATTGTTTTACATGCAATGGATTGTTGTGGTATATGTTAAGTTACATTCTTGTTACTTGCAGTACGATTATATTTCGAGAAAAATGTATGCGAATATATTGTTAATTCGACATTGAGCCAGACTGTTAACATATTAGGCAGCTATAACACATGAGAAACACCACACTATCCTTAAGAGGGGCTCGAACTGGAGACAAGTTTTGCTGAATGGCAGGGTGAGTGAACTCAGATCAAATAGATGGAGCCAAAGGCAAAACTTTTATCAGTAAACAAGTTGAAGAGTTTCTCACCATGTATAAGTCTTGTTAGCCCGTCTTTTGGAAAGTCACTGATAGTATGATAGCATACGTAAACTTTACATCATTTAGTTACGATGATTTCCAATATCGCACAGTTCGTTAAAGGACCCCACTGGGGATTTTAAATAGGGTAAGTCCGGGATAGTTGGACCATGCTTTTTTATAACCTTTGCAATGTCTAGTATTTGTTATATATTTTTATAATATGTATATATGACCTTAAACAATTGTACGAACCTCTTCAGCTGTTACACTGATCACATTTGAAGTTATGATTTTTTTCTTTTTTTTTTTTTTACTCGGTGGTCGATCTATACCTGGGGTACTCGGGTTAGATGGACCACGTCCTAGGGATTGATGGACCTCTGGTATACGTTACTAAATCATGTTTTAATATAAGAAATACGGGTTATAAAAGGTTTAAACATTGTTTATTTTCAAACATAAAGTTATAAACTACTTGAAAAGCGATAAGTATAGAGGTATAATCTATGTGAAAAAAGATAAGTAAATTTGATAGTCAATATACACAGAAAATATAGGTAGGCTAATTTATTTTCACATGGTTAAGCAGATTTAATCATTATGCAGTCATTTTCTTTCGAGAATCTCGCTTCCCACAGTAACTGCATTTATTTTTTAATCTTGTGCCGCCTTCATGTGTTCAGCGAGAGCATGACACACACATAATCCAATCTGCACCTAGTTTTATTTCCCTGTTGATCTCTTTATACCACACACAATAATCTTCATCCCAGTCTCTTTCATAAAGGTTATCGTTGCAAATGTATTAATATCTTCAGATTCTGAGAATAACGTAAGTTCTTTCTTCTTTTGCGTTCTCTTCCTTTTATTAACCTTTGTTTCCATATTATTCTCACGTTCTCCCTCTAACTTCTTTTTCTTTCTCCCTTTTTTTCTTTTCGTCTCTGTATTTCTTCTTTTCTTCCTTTTCTTTCTTCTTTTATCTTAATATTTTGAAGGGCAATTATGTTTTCTGGAGAGCTTAACACTGTTGATATCGTTGAAACTTTCTTTTCAGAATCTGAACGTTATTGACAGAAGGCACTGGATGTATTTTTGAGAGGGTTATTTTTTCAGATATATCCTCGTATTTTTCAGAAGACTTCATTATTCAAACTATCTTCAGACCATTATTCTCTCCCAGACGAGCCTTTTCTTTTATAAAAAGTAGGCATTTTTCTGAAATAGAAAAAATTCGCAACTTCTCAGGATACGTTTTTATATTTAAAATAATTTTTTATACGTTTTATTTCATTTGAATAGAAAGTAAAGCCCTGATTGGAGAAATGGTCCAACTATCCCAGGTTTTTAAGTGGGCTAACTATCCCAAATTTCACTGGTCCATCTATCCCAATTGTCGTGATAGATGGACCATCTCCCCGTTCAGAGAAACAACGCTACCGGCACGCCATTTTAGGGTAACATTGTACCCAAGTATTTACTTAAGTTATTGCATTGATATTACGTTCAAATCATTTAAACTAACTCAACCACATTACAAAGAAATTTAATACAAAATATTTTTCAACCCACCAAAAGTAATAAACGGATTTTTCTTCTAAAACACACATGGAACTCCCGAGCATAACTAAGCGTGGGTCCGTCTACTAAACAATAACAATTCCAGACACCGACTGTAGTGCTGCTGCAACAGACCAGCCAAATATTCGACTGGTCGGTCTAGCTTATACTTGTGGTCCATCTAACCCGAACTTACCCTACTACTGTTTGAATTTTTACGTAAAATAATGAGTTATCTTTATTACTACACTTTGAGCAAAATAAGTATCATCAGCACCTTGAAACGAAATCTCTGATACTTAAAAACTAATTATATGCACTTTACTTCAGTGAAGCTACCTATTTCTGATTTATATAACCTATTAAAAATAAGTGTTTTTAATATTTTATTTGGCATTAGCATGAAAGCTAGTCTCCAGGTCATAATCCTGAATAAAAGTTTATGAGGCCTAGTGGACATAACAGAGCAATCCTTCATTGCCTTTAACAGACAATCGCGGCTACTGAGTGCCATTAAGTACTTCTCACAGGTGTTAATAGGTCTACTATCCTGAAATCAGAGCTTGTTGACCACTTTATTGTTTAAGATGATATTGGGTTTGAAACGTTAATGGTGTTTTGGACAGATGACCCCGTCTCTCTCGAACACATTATTGGTATGTTACTTTCCTGCACTTCTACTCTTCCAAAACAACTTAACATTTTTCAGTTCTAATCAAAGGTACTATTGCTGCCAATTGACTACACGTTATTTCAGTAATTTCATTTTATTTTATAACTTTTAGAAATAAAAAGAAAAAATCTTCAAACGTACTTTTCTTATTAATCGAATTCCTTGAGATTAAATGCTAACTGTTACATCTTTCATACTTTCACACTAGCTTAGGCTTTGGCCGTAGCACAATTTCCCTATATATTTAATCACCCTGAACTGTATCCTATTCCAAAACGCAACTGAATCTGTTTTATTGATCATTACTGCACTAGTGCCCGCCAGGCAAGTCTGTCTTTGAATAACAATAACATAACGCACTGTGCTTTAACAATGGATACCCAGCAAAGCAAACGATACATTATTTGTTAATATTGTAGGAAACAATCTGCTAAAGCCATAAAGTTAATTTAAATGGGATAATATTAAAATGATTCCTATTATATTTAATATGGAATGGGGGGGGGAGGGGTTAGCTGATAGTAAGTGACAGCATGTCACAGAATTTACATTAATTTTGCAACGGCTCCTGTTTATTGCATCACACTGATAATATTACTGATACTGAAGTCAGTACAAGAAATGGAAAAACTTCAATAAAATCATCTGAACTAATGTAAAAGAAACGTCTCTTGGTAGGCACTTGTTGGCTTCTGCCACAGTGGAGAGAGCGCAAGAGTGGGTCAAGCTGGAGCGACCCGGTTTCCGCGAGGTGGCAGTGTCGTCGTATTTCGGGCGGCTTATACATTTTAATGAGCGCGACGCGACGACGGGTTCGGGTGGCCGCGTAGACGAGGACCATCGAGGCTCGTGCATTTCCTCGAGGGCACGTCGCCACCTGACAACGGCGCACGTAATATTAGCTCGTTAAAGACGACGCTGGCTAACAACGGCTCGAGAGGCGCGGCGACCAATCAGGCTGACGAGAGCCGTAAGCAGAGCGGCTCATTACGCTGCCCCGCCTCCACACAGACGCCAAGCGAAGGGAAACAAAGACACCTCCAGTTTTTGATTCGGTGAGATGGCCCGTATCAAGTGCTATCCGTCTTTCGCCCAGCGAACAAGTTTCTTGGAGTTCTTCTTAGAAACTGTTAAGCATGCAGCTGATAAAGTAATTTTTGAGATATCAATTTCGTCAGAAATTTTGTGCCGTCATTTACTACAAAAAAGAGAAAATTTTAAGTTGCCGTGTCTTGTCAATTCAGCAACTACGTCCAGGTAATACCGTGGATGGCAAATTTAAGAAAATCACTTGCACCCACCTAATAACACTGTCCCTTTTCAAGTTAGTTCCCAGATAAACGTTAAATAATTACTGATCAAAATTCTCATGTATTCTGTTAGATGTCTAATGCGAACATTTCAAGTGGAAACAAGCATAATTTATTATTTGGAATTTCTAGGAATATGTATCGAAAACTTAATACGTCAAAGTATGTAAATGTTTTAAAACCATGTCGTTAATTTACAACCTGAAAGCCGAGCGTGGTGGGTGAACGGTTAACGTTCTAGCCTCGCATTATGGAGGATGCGGGTTCTAATCCCCGTCCGGGCATCCAGATTTATGTTTTCCATGGTTTCCCCAAATCACTCCATGCGAATGCCGGGATGCTTCGTTCAAAAAGGCCACTGCCGAACTCCTTCCCGTTCCTTGTCCCCAGTCCCATCCCGCCTCTAATGACCTTAGTCGTCGACGAGGCGTAAAGCAATAAGAAAAAAAACTGGAAATAGGGAGGGAGCTTAAATCCAAGAAAACACTTCATTTTTTAATTATAATTTTGAGAACAATGATTCACCTATGTGAAGGTATTTTCGAAGCTTGATTTCTTGTTCATGTCAAGGTGCTTTAAAACCGGTAAGGTTTTAAGGAGTTTTGGTTTTTAATTTCGTTATTTCGGAGATACCTTTATGCCGAAGAGGGTAGATTACATAATTCTAGGTACTTTTTTCTGTTATGCTCTATTCTACAATCCTACATTATGCTAAGCCGCAATAATAAATAAATTCTCGCGTTCTCATAACAATCTTATATTTGTTTACAGATAACAATGCCAAAATGCTGTGCTTTTAGAGTAATGGTTTTGCAACTGCTTTCTAGTAAACAGTCATAAACGTATCATTAGGACCGAACTACAGACAACGTTCATATTTGCTGTGTGTTCGCTAGTATTATATTTTCTGTAATTGTTGATGGTTTCATCTCCGTAATATTAAAACAATTTTATTTGGAACCTATCTTTCTTCAGTAGAGGTCTACACTGTTCAGTAATAGTCAATGAAATTGATTTGTGAAATGGAAATAATTTCGAGATATACCTACCTTCCTGGGCTCTGCACTATCTGTTTGGCTGGTATCTTTTGGCGCTTGTTGAGTTTGCTCAAGGCATTCTGAATGGTGTTGATTAACAGTGATTACAGAAATAGTTTGTTTTATTTATGGCAGTTTTTACATTTTAATGCAGAGAAAATAAATGTGCCGAGTGATAAACTGTTACAAATAATCAACTAAACGCTCTCATTTTTTGCTTTCATGGCTTATATTGTATCATTTAGGAATACGTAGAGACTAATACAAATAAAAAAAAAAGAGAACGGTGTTTTTAGAAAACGAGGAAGATCCGATAGGCTGTCGTTATATTGGGAACGGTAAATTATTCCATATCTGTAGATAATAAACTTATATTAGATTTTCGTGTTTCATAACATTTGTGTATCAAACCAGAAAGAATTCACAAACTTTTAGATTCTGCCTGTAAGTCATCCACGTTTTTGGTGCATGGTGCGTGGGAGTATAGCATTTCCATCTAACTGCTCGCCAATAATGTCAGTGATAAAAGCATATCCGTGCTTCATCATCGGTACAAGTGTTCGTTAAGCTGGGTGCAAGACGTATGATGGATGGGCTGTTGGGTCAACATCTAAATTGCTCAAACTGCAGGCGTTTGTTTTCTAAATACAAACGATCAGCAACTGAATTCTGTCTCATAATAATCGGGTCTGAAATAATGCCAAGCTATTAATCAATAAAACCACAAAAGATAATTTAAAAGTGAATTAAATATTTCGGTCAATATTTAATAGTTCTTTGTATATCTGCCAATGCATTCGAGTACCTTTTGGGATTTTATTCAACTACTTGCGGAGAGACTACTGCTACAAGTGATGCCGCATTTTGATAGTTATTACCTGTCAACAACTACATACGGATGTGGGACAGAACAGACCAGGTGGCACTTATGCGACTGCTCAGAGTGCTCAACAACCTTCACTTTTGGGTTGGACCTCTGTAATGCTAACAGTGGCGTATATAGAAATTTTTGCCGTCCCCCTGAAGTTTCCCTTTCCCCTCTTTCTAGATCCGGAACTGTGCCAGTGATAACTCTGTTCAAGTTGTTGGTGCTTGTTCCTCTGTATTATGAAGGAGCTTGACGATGAGTGCTGTAAATTTTTCTCTTTTATTTTTAGTTTCTTGTTAATAACTGTTTGTGTTCTTCGTAATTATTGTATCAGCACCGCTTTTGACTAAAAATTAATTAATAAAACCTAAAAATTTTGTTATCAATGATCACAGAGGACGTGATCCAGTGAGTCTATCATACCAATATTTCCATTCAAGAAAATTGGCTGAGCTTCACTTCTCAACACACAGTTTTAACTTCCGATGAATATCTTTCGTTAATTTATCACGAAAAATTAAATTTAATCTTACAGGCACATATATTAATAGATCAAACCTAAGAAAACGCATTAGCAAGAACCCAATAGCTGGACTCAAAAAATAATGAACAGTGTTTCGCAAGTGCTATGTATCTTTTCATTTTTACGATAACGTAATGCACTGATTGTCCTGCCTCCACCGGTAAGAATTCTAAAAACAACCGCACACTTCAATGAACCAATCATTACAAGCCGATGTTACATAATATAGAACGATTAAGTGTCTAACACGTATATTTACAAAATTGGAGACATCATCAATATTGGACATATTACTAAAACTTCTAGAGTCACTCAGGTAGAATGCGTGGCAAAATGAAACGTTGTTAGGCCATAAGAATTTATTTTTGGTTTTACTGTAGCAAAATATGTAAGACTTAGACGTATTTAAACACTCGAATTTATGAAGGGTAAGAACCGCGGAACAATGGAAATCGCACTATTTTTTTATTATTTTTTAAAAAAAGGAGTGACTGGTGCCATATGCACTTGTTGGTATTGTTCAATCACACCAGATCAATCAGTATTACAACACCTCACTCCTTTATGTCCTCTTCGTTACCGCAGTAATCATATAATCTGATATTAATTACAATACTCTCACGAATGATCGCACGTAGTTGAGTAAATTTAGAGCATGTAGTAAAAAAAATAAAGATCCTTACTCCACAATCTCTAATTCACTGTCAGGTATCTATAAAAAGGAGTGGTTCTCTATTGGATAATCCACCAGATCTACGTGTTGCCGGCTCACTAAAATGAGTTTCTGTTCCGAATATAATTGAAAGTTTTCACAAGCTCAAATAGATCCATAATCAGCAAAGAATTGACTTTATCATTAAGTCAATACGTTTTTTCTCTCTGATGCGTATGAATCATTTAGTGGACATATTAATCAATGCCCAATTACTCAAAGTTTCTCTTCCATATGTTCAAAATTAATTATCATCTTCCTAGCGTTTAACCTTTGATTAACACGTCCACTTTTACTATATAAATGCGATAACTGTGTGTACCAGCATCTTGTCGCATAAACCTCTGCTGGTGGGCTCCAAGAATTTAAGTGTCGCCATCTGCCTGTGAAACTTGCAAATGTTGTTAAATGTGTCGCGGATGGTGGTGATATTTTACGTTTATTGTGTTGTTCGATGGTTTGAATGTATATGAGGATGATAGAAAAGAGAGGTGAAACACAGTGCCTCTTCCGAAAGAATCTACGTGGCCATCAGGTTTAGTGTCCCCCACCATAAGCACTATGGAACGGCTTGGAGTTTAGCACAAAGTGTTTTGGTACATGAGGTGGTGAATGTGAATTGCTCGCCAACACATTTTCCACCCTATCGGCAAATTCCTGGTAGTGAAGATTGTTTCATCATCTGTGTTCAAAAGAGTTGACTTGGTGATCGAACGGCCAAGCGAATGTCCAGAGTTAATATCTCCTAAATTTATAAGTAATTAATGAATTATTATCGGTTATCAATTGAATTAATTACTTATTTAAACCGTTTTGTTAAAACATTGTAGTAATAAGTGATGGAGGAAGGTTACAAAGTAAACAACAACGCACCTTCTTTTTATTGTAAAGCATGAAAATTAAATATTTTGTTGATTGTGATTTACAAATTAGAGTTTAATAATGAGCCTACGGATGTGACTGATACTGAGCGTTAATCACTGTTTTATGGATAAATACAGTCAGCCAGACTCTCGTCGACAGTCGTCCGGAAACGTAAAGATTACTATCAGGATCAGATGGCCCAGGTATCCTGGCAGCCCCAGGAATCGATGCTGTACTACACCGCCGACTTCTAGTGTTGCGGACTCCGTACACTAGAATTTAAAAATTATAAGCATGCAATCTGTAACATTACTTTCACTTTCGGAAACGTTTAAAAGAAACATATAAAATTGTGTACTATTTACTGTTTTACTTAAGATGCAAATTATATAGGATTAGACAGTCGATTTCCTGGAGGTTAAGTCGTTGACGACATCGCCCATTTAGCCAATCAAAAAAGATGAAACTGGTGAACTCAAATTATAGACACTCGAAAAGCCTATTTACACATAATTTTGTTAAAACTAATTTGGAGGCTATACACGATGGAAAATGCAATAAATTTGAGAACGATGAATATAGAGCCTACGAAAGACGTTTGGAGTGTGCGCTGAAAATCTCTGACTGTTTGTTCGGGTTACGCGCCTTGCCAAGCCATACCCCGTGATGTGTGTATGCAGGGGACCCTCCAGTTTTCCACTGCCACAAATGTCTGAATGGCGAATGCTACAAATTTTCAATACAACAGACAATTGTGGACGTCAGATATTTACGGTAGTCAAGGAAGTAGCAATTCGACACGAACTCGGATCGGATTCTTTGAATGTCCACACACGCCAGTAATGCCATCAGCCTTCCAAGTTAGGCATTTGGAATATTTAATTTAATTTAATTTAATTACAACGGAGCACACGCTCCGGTGGCAATTTCCCCACACACCCATCTTCCCCCTAACCTGCACCCAACTACATTTGCCATATATAAATTTTTAACAACTGGCAGGTGTAAACACTTCAATTTAACTTGATAGCTGGCAGATGCATGAGAGTATCCGTCTTCCCACAAATGATACACTACAACTCGGGTTAAAAGAGATTTATAATATCACTCCTAACGATTATGATAATCGTGATCCAACTGATCATTCCCGTCTATCCACAGTTGATACACAACAACTCATGTTAAAAGGAAGATATCATTCCTAACGATTTCGATAATCGTTATCTAACTGATCATTGTTTTTGGCGGCAGTAAGTGTGGCAAGTATAGTAAATTCAGCCCCTTCGTTTGTACTAAGATAAATAAAATTAAAACTGTTGGAATACAGGTTTCGCAGATAATTCTGATATATGGTAATTCTAAAGTATCAGCACGAGCTTCCTTTGAGTTATTGTTTCGTATTCTACGTATCTATTGACGTAATGGATAATCCAGATTTCAGCTGATATCAGTCCAGCTGATCATCTGAAAGATAGGTACCATTACCGGTCTTGTTCATTTTTTGTGTCACATCAGTGGTGAAGTATTCACTATCAATCAATTTTACTTCACGGAAAGAAATCTCACTACAGCTTTCTACATATAATCACAAATGGACTGTTTTTCTTCATGAATGAAAGGTCTCGAAATGACGCGTCTCCTTAGTCTTGTTCTCAAAACTTGTTTCTGTCATCGTTTATGTAATACATTTTCATTTACAAGATGTTTTGTGATGTGTGGCCACTATGATATTTCTGCATGTGGGGACTGTGAAATAAACATGTTTCTGAGGTGAATTTATACGTAACTTAAAGTCATCTCCTTCGGAATTAAACCATATCTGAGCAACTGTAATTCGCAGGATGGTATGATATTGGCTGGAAACATTTACTAGTATTTTAAAATTATAAGCTTTCAGTTTGTAGCACGAAATGAACTTTTAGAAACGTTGAAAAGCGTAAATTTTATAGTAACGCGCAATTTATTGTTTTAATTAAGAGACAATTACCACCAAACATTTCCCGAAAGCGAAATAAAGCAAAGTTTGACGAGCTAGAGGACTAAAAACTAAATGTTAGCGTACTCAAAAGACATTTGACGAGCTGCAGAGTACAATTAAAACTGAAGAAACTGTTTAAATCATTTGCTGTTATGTGACGGAAGTTTGTATTTAATTGTAGCTTTATATCTTTTATTATGTAAGAGCTGTGAAATTATATATATATAATTACTATTTAAGCGCAATGAGTGAAGGTTCCGTCTAAGCTGCTGGATCAGAAGACTGTACATGTCA
The DNA here is from genome assembly GCA_031002005.1 of Vandiemenella viatica. Lineage (NCBI taxonomy): Eukaryota > Metazoa > Arthropoda > Insecta > Orthoptera > Morabidae > Vandiemenella > Vandiemenella viatica. The sequence continues at coordinate 354,903,674 of JARYHS010013630.1, read as the reverse complement.
CTACAAAGAAGGAGCTAGTATAACAATAATCTACATATCAGTACTTTGAGATTAGAAACAACTTATCGAAGAATGACGCAGTTTTGATGAACAGCACGATAACTGAGGATAACTGCAGCATTCAACTTCATTGCATTTAGATTTATGGAATTATGGACATCATATTTGAACTAGGCACTTCCGTCCATTTTAAAAAACGGATGTCTGGTGATGGATTAAGGGTTCTTTCCACTATTTGGAATTATCTTTTCTGCTATAGTGTTACTTTCAGGTGGTCCTCATTTCTGTTTCCTGCGATTAATTGGTATCACATCTCTTTTACGGCATCTGGTAATAGCTTTCTCGGCGAATAAGGTGAAATTACTCGCTAAATTAACAGCGTGGATATAAAAAAAGGCGAAAAGGTCAGGCGCTGAGTTTTATCTCCGGGAGGAGATATTACTGGGCAGTGTAGGAAATTCCTGAGACTAATTGTCCTCGAGGCGGAATCGGTCACGGTGACAAACGTGTGGCTGGACAACGTCGCGGCCGGCTGTAAGAGACTCCAGAGCGCTCATTGGTCACGGACGTCCCGGCAAGGCGAAGAAAGCGGCCTCCCTCAGTCGCGTTAAATATGACGGCCATTAGGGACTGCCGCGTGCGACTGATGCTCGCAGAGAGCGATGTGGTGATTCCTCAGAGCGAGCTCGCTGGACTCGCCGCGGAGGAGCTACGGCCGCGGGGAGAGCTACGGCTATCCGTTCAGGTAACACGCAAATCTGAAAGGAAAGAAAAAACAAACATAATGAACGGACAAATAGATGTCAAGCAGTTGGCCTGCATTGATCATAGATTTCGTAGATTCATTATGGGCATATTCAGTTCAAATATTTTACTAAATTAAAATTAACCAACTGCTTTCAATCCGTTCTACGGTAAAATACCACTACCATCTCTCTAATTAGGTCACTAAAAAGGTTAGATTAAATCGTGGAAAGGAACTACACTATATAAATGTGAACATGTTTCTTTTCGTTCGTTCAGTTAGGAATTGCAACATTATCAGCAATTTCGTTAGTCGCACAGTAAATGTGTAGTTAAGTTAATCCAGTGCCGTTACTTTCTGCTGAGACCTGTGCCATGGTAGCAACAATATTTATTTTTAATTTAACATAATTTATTTGCGATGGAGTGCACGCTCCAATGACAATTTTCCTACACACCTATCTTTCACCTTTCCTGTACCCGCCAACTTATACCCTCTGTTAATTATAACTTCAATTTCTTTGAGCGTTTTTGATTAAATTATTCATCATTTCTCTTTGTAATTTACTCTAATCCATGACCCCCTTACCTACGAAAGAAAATCGTCCCTCGCCCCTATGCCTGAAACCGAGTGCCAATTTGTGGTGATGGTCATCTTTTCCCTTCCACGCACCTCTCCTAATTCTTCCACCAATACTTTTCCACGCCTCGTCACCAATATATGTCTTGCACACTCCCATGATTCTCTTCACCCGTCTCCTGCCTTGCAATGAATCCCATTCCAGCTCCTTTATCTTATCTCTTACTGATTGTGACCTCGGGTAATTTCCAGAGACAAATCTAGCAGTTCGTTGTTGCACATCCTTCAACTCTTTTATTTTATACCCAAAATGAATGGCGCAATCTACACATTTTCCACAATATACTAATTCTTCATAATATACTAAGAGTTTCGAGGTCTACTGTCTTGTTGTAAACCAAGTCAGCTGGCAAGATTTCAAAGACAGAAAAATCAGAAAAACTCGTTTTCATATGCTTTTCATGGTTACAGAATAATGTTGATTTAGTTCACAAGTGTAAGATGTAATGACGATTATACCAATTGCTTATCAATATTGTGGTGGATGCCTTGGTGGGCAAACCACGTTACAATTATCTTTCATACCTTTATGATTAATAATTGTGGATTTTTAATTTTAATTTTTATGAAGGAGTGAAAATTTATTAATTTTGCAAGAATTTCGACGTTAGTTGGAATTCAGGAAAATTGTCACAATATGACATTTATTTTCTTATCGCTGGCGATTACAAGTCCGAGCGAATTTACCGTTAACATTAACACAAATTGGCAAAGTCATAAAAGCAACGCTCAGAGTTACAATTAGCCGTCATGAGCAAGCAAACAATTATATATTTACTTTTAAATATATCTCAGAATCAAAATGCAAGAAACAATGACAATTGGAAACAAAAAAAATACAAGTTATGACGACCTCAGACAAAGGTATCATAATACTGTGACTTTACAGTTAAAAAGGAAAATCATGGGCGCCAGAATGAACAATATATCATTCGAAAATAACTAGTTCTGGCAAATTATGCCGCTAGCTCAGGGGTTTTTACAATTACAAAGTGATAACATGGACCTATCCTCTCAAAGTCACTTGCGGGTTCTGTTTCACGGAATGCACAATCAGATGGCTTGGTCGTAACAAATTACCATTGTAGTCCTGCGTCTGATGTCTGCGGGGACTGTAGCGGACCCACGATATGTGAGATTATCTCACAAGCCGGCTGCTATAGGCATCTCTGGTCTGACAATGCGCATCATCGCATTACCGGCTGTGTTGCTGCGATAAGCTTGCTCCAGCAAGGCAAGCTGCCAGCCAGAAATCGTACAGCGGCAGTTGGCGAGAGAAGCCAACTTTCCAAGTCCACCTCAGACTAGACTCGCATAGCTTGGACTCGAAGATCGAAGTCAGAATGTCCAGCTCCTCGCTCTTCGGTCCACGAGGAAACTTCTCGCTCCGCCCCTTTGCAGTCTCGAAGCTCACATACAACAGAAATTCCCAGGATTTTAAGTTATACGCTCATTTGGATTGGATCTTCAGGTCGGCACCTAATGTCACGTGATATCCCTGATATGTGATTTGGCCATCGTATCGAACAGAGGTCGGACATATTCGGCTAAGTTCGGGGACGACTCTGGCATTTCCCGCTCGGTGAGTAACCTTGTTGACCGCCTATCCCTAGGGAGCAGAGTGTGTGGTCTGGCAAATCCCAAATCCGCGACCTCTTGTCGCCAAGGGTTGGGAACACCAAGATTAACTTCAAGCCTACATAGCTCAGTAATTCTTTAATATTCGCTTTACCAAGATACACTGTATGTTCACCATTTCATAACAGTCCTCACTTGGAATCTTGCGTACTTTATAAAACTACAACAAAAATCTATTTAGGTGGTCGCCCAAGATTTATGTAAATTACTCTTATATTATTACATATTTAATAAAAATGCACCTTGTAACGTGGCGACAGCGCGGCTCGTTACAATATATATATACTTTTTCGGATTCTATTTCTCTTACTTCTTATTGCTTAATGTATGGAGTTTTTTTATTTTTATCTCAATTATTATCATACAATTCATTATTCCTGTTAAGAATTAAATTACTTTTTTGCATAAGTTATCAATAAAAATATTATTAATGATTGAAATTGCTGATATGAGGAATCGGTATGTTGATTTCCCTATTCACAACTCCGTTGTACCAAAGTTTGACATTAATATGCGTTTATTACAAAATTATTCTTCATCAAAATTTAGTAAGAATAGTATCACACAATTAAACAAACATCTTGAAATCCGACAGTGGGTTCATTTTACATCAGTTCTCTAGGATTCTATATATCCGTTCATTAAGCTCAGCAGGGCAATAGGGGGACGCAGGGATGATCGATACTACAGTGTGTACCCGAATCAATATCGTGGTTTTAACGCTTTGTAGTATTTATTACATAAAACGAATAATTTTAATTAATGCATGAAGGAAAGAGTAACTCAAACAATTCTGTTTGTTGGTACCTGAACGTATGTACGCGCAATGTTTCCTCCGTCATACGTTAGAAAGCGCTAGTAGAAAAAATGACGACTAGTGAACAGAAAGCTTTTTGTGTTCTGCAGTTTTCAAAGACGAAATATGTAATTATTGTGCAAAGTGCGTTCCAAATTAATTTCAGAAGTGATCCCCAAAGCGATAATAACATCCGTAGATGGTATCATCAGTTTGAAAATACCGGCTGCCTTTGCAAAGGAAAGAGTACTGGACGACCAAGGATTAGTGAAGAGTGTGTTGAGCGAGAGAGAAAATCTTTCACACGTAGCCCGGAGAAATCCTTTCGGAATGCTAGTCGTGAATTAGCAATTCCGGTGATGACTGGAAAGATTTACGAAAACGCTTACAACTACGTCCTTATCGTTTGCAGCTGTTACAAGCTCTAAAGCCTACTGACCATGGTTTACGTGCTAAATTTGCACATGAAATGTTGTTGCACGACGATGAAGATTTTCTGGGTCATGTTGTTTTCAGTGAAGAATCCACATTTCACCTTAGTGGACATGTGAACACTCATAACGTGCGCATCTGGGGCTCAGAAAATCCTCACGAGATGGTGCAATTGCACCGAGACTCTCCTAAACTGAATGTTTTTTACGCCATCTCGGCGGAAAGTTTATGGGGCTTTTTTTCTATGGAGAAACAACTGTAACTGGCACTTCCTACCTTGATGCTCTACAACTATGGCTATTTCCCCAGTTGATAGAAGACGAACCAAATAACTTCATTTGGCAGCAAGTGGTGCACCGCCTCACTGGCATAACGACGTACTCGATTGGTTGAACGTCACTGTACTCGACCGCTGGATTGGCCGCAAAGGGCGCAAAGACAGAGCTTGTTTCTCAAGGCCTCCACGTTCTCCCGATTTGATGTCATGTTATTTTCACCTGTGGGGGTTCATAAAGGATCGTGTGTATGTGCCTCCAATACCAGCTGACGTACCCGACCTAAGAAACAGGATTGAGGCAGCTGTTGCAACAATTAAACCACAAACACTACTCAACGTTTGGGAAGAAATGGTCTGTCGACTTTACGTGTGCCGTGTGACGAGATGTGCTCACATTGAACACTTGTAAGCTTGTAGGTATATTTGTTTGAGTTGCTCTTTCATTTCATGCATTAATTATAATTTTACGTTTTATGTAATAAATACTACAAAGCGTTAAAACCTCGATATTCATTTAGGTACACTCTGTATAACGATTTGCGGTGATCACCATATCAGCGGAGTTGCCATTTAGCAGTCCACAGCCGTCCGAGGCGATGGTTCCATTTTTCTGCATGCCGTCAAAAACCCAAGTCCACTCGGATGACGACATAGAAGACAAGAATCATCACAGATCGCACCGGCTTAGTCACCGCACATATCTTTCTGTAGGCTGACCACGCACTCACCACACAGCTCGCAATTCACTGTACTCTACACCACCGCGTCACCCTAGCGGCCACGCTTTGTTCCTTCACTGAGGGCCACCCGGTTCAAGTCTCATACCGGAACACAACCGGACAACACCGTTACCTTTGTTCGCCCCATCCACCTGTGTGAGCAACGGGTCCAGTTTCTCGCAAATATATTTCAATGTAGTCTGTTAATACACTACAATTGTAATCACGTCTATATCTATACCATGCAATTCCTAAAATTGTGAGTTGTACAGGGTGCTTTGCGCCGAAGTTACTCTCTCCTCTGTGCATTCCGATCCCTAATTGTATGAAAGAAGAAGGAATTCTTATAAGCACCAGTACAGTACGTTATTTCCTTCATTTCTCTGTTCTATCATTGCGATCTAATCATGCTGGTGGGCTAACTATTTCTTCGCAGTAGTAAATCAAAGTGTGAGATCCCGTACTTGCTAACAAATGCAATCATCCGCCTGCCAAAGCTATCGCAAACCAACTTCTGAACCAATTCGATGCCATCTTCTTAAGGCACAAAACAAGTGGATCGTATCTCAAGAGATATTGCTCTCATATTGCGCCACGGTATTCTAGATGAGCATGCACTGGAGTTTGATACTCTATCACCTATATATAATCGTTAAAAGTCTTAAAAACTCAATCTATTAAATGCACCCTACGATTCTCATTACTTAAGACCCTCTTCATGTTGTTTTTAACCCAAATACTTAAGCGATTTTCATCAAAATGTAACGGGATAGTTTTGTTTGTCAACCGGGTTACATTGTACTTTCTTAATTTTAATTTAATTATTCATTTATTGTACCAACCCAAAATAACGTCAAGATTTTATTGAGTTTCTAAACAATCCTCGAGTCTCTTTATTCCCATACAGATAACTGCATCAGCATACAATCTCAAACTGCTACTGATGTTGTCTCCAAGATCATTTATATAAATTGAGAAAAAGACACTCCTCGTGGGATGCCTGATGGAACATCCAGATTAATAGTCTTCGCCTTCAAGGACGACAAACTACGAGAACTTATAAAATCATCATCCCTTTAGAACTCTATTGTGAAACACCGTTTGTCTGAATTTTGGTTGAGAAAGAATTGTTTGGCAGTGCCGATAGCGTTTTTTTAACCCGAAATAAACGGCTTCCACTTGCGATCCTGGATCAATAGCTTTCATCAAATCTTAAGGAAATAGTGCCAGCTATGTTTTTTTCTTCCAAAATTCATTTGTTTCGGAACTAATTTTGTTTCGACTAATAATTTCATATTGTCTGAGCATGGTTGATGATGTCGAAGATGTTGCGAGCAAAACACGTATACGGTTCAAAAATTTTCTCTACATAAATTATCCAATGGAAAGTAGTTAATCCGTTAAAAATCAATTAATTAGAACATCGCAATTTTAATTAGTATATTTTCAAAACCAGCTTAACCAAACATACGACTGATCTCTGAATTATGACTGACACTTACAGTTAATAAGGGATCTTTGAAAATTAATTCAGAGATAATTAATGACTCTGTCGACAATACTAGGTTGAGTGCCTCATAACATGCGACTATTTCCTCGCAAAAAAAAAAAAAAAAAAAAAAAAAAAAAAAATCCTTCCTGCCAGGCATCTGGAAGATTTGTATGTATGTATACATTTTCGCTCCCCTGCGAGCGAAAATGCTTACACGCATATACCCATACCGCACGGAAGTAATATTGCAGTAAGAGATCTCCCTAGGAGAAAATAAAACAGTATGACACCCCCGAGCAGTTAAAATGCAATTCTTCTTTCTTTATAGTTTTTGTGGACGGACATTGTGATTCATTTGTGCCTTGGTACTGACTGCACGCAACACTTTAAATTCGCAGGGAATACTGTATATTTCAGGAGATCATATTATCCAAAACATTGAAAAAGTAAATGGTTTTTTTAATTAATCTTAAAGACGTAAATACCATTAAAATTTTGTTTGCGGAAATGTTGATGCAATAATATTTTAAATCTTTTCGAGGTTTGTGATGACAGTCAGCGCGTAGAAATGATAATTAAAATTTATAACCGGCTGGTCTCGTGAAACTTATTGAGGTATCTCCAATTTGCTCAGACTCCTCCCCACCAAATTGATCATGTACTGGCTTATTTTAATTAACGGCAAACCGGAAAAGGGAAGGGGGAGGGATAGAAGAGTTATTATTCCAACAATCTCTTCGCTACCCAAAATAAAAATTGATAGAATTTAAGTTAAGCTTGAAAGCTTTTATTGAAGTTTCATTCCAGAAAATTCCGCTGTTGCATACCACGGTTGAAAATTATTGTATATGAAGTTGACATGGGTGCAGGCGAGAGGAAAATAATGAAGCTTCTAAAACGTAAACCGCATTTTCATTTTTTTACCATAAACAATAATGAACACTAAGCCAGTATTTACATTTTCATTATTCAAAATTATTCACAAAAGATTATTTACTAATTTCTTAACAGTTACAGAAACATTCATATATTCGACAATTTTCCAAGTGTAGGATAATAATATAATTCCGTTACATCTCAACATAAGTATGCCAAATAGCTTTGAATGAACAAATTTGTTGAATATTAACTTGTTTATCTTTTAGAATATTCCCGGTACAACAGCTCGTATTATTACTTTGCCCATTATAGTGTCTCTTCGTTTTGTAACTCGTTTTTATTTCCGTTAGCCCTCTTAGATATGGATCTCAAACACAAATTCCTAAATCCGCTTTAGGAAGCTGTATGATGATACGTTTTCCTTTATGTAACAAATACGATGAACGGAAGACATTGTTCAGTTTTCCCAGGAAAAATATGTAAAAACCTATAAAGTTCATAACAAGTGCCAAACGGCATAGACGCAGCATAGTATCAGAAGAAGTTCAATAAAACCCTCTCAATTTATCCTTACACTGTTTGAGGTTTGCTCTGAACCCGTCTCGATTTGGCCTAATAATATTGCAAAATCTTTATTTTTACTGCTGCATACTTAATAAGCTGACACATTTTAACGTTTATATTCATCCTCCGTTCAACTATCCAACTGGTTTCCCTCTGTAGTTGTTACAGTTGTTTCTCGTTTCAGTTCTATTGTACAAATTAAATTCTGACTGTAAACTACCTACAGAATCTACAGGTCTTAGACACCAGTTTGTGGCATTCCTCATTTCCTCCCGTTTTCTATCCTCATCCTTTATTTCCAAGCACCTAACAATCCCTTTGCACAGTATGACCAACTCAAATGTTTCAAAACTTATTCTTCACCATTCTATGGGCCATTCTATTTAATACCTTGATAATATCAATTGCTACAGTATCAACATGCTCTCCTTTGTCCAGTTCATGTGAAATATCTAGCACGTACCCCAGTATTAAGATTTACATGAATAACCTCTCCTAGACCCATTATGTTCATTTTCTCACAAAATTTCTTGATACAGTTGGATATAAAGTTTTCCATCAAAAGATGTACCACTGATATAAGATAATCTAGCTCTTATTCTCAGCACTATTTGACTCCCCACCTTCATGGATTGATATCATTATGGAATATTTCCAAGATTCCTTACTAAGTTTCTGAATCACTAAACTACCGTTACTAAAGAGTGTAAACCCGCCGTATTTTCAATCCCAGATTTGCAGATTGTGGGATCTGGTCAATCCCGCGGGATCCTCTAGGTTCCGGCACAGTTTTTAAAGTGTTGTTAAATTAATTAATAATGTCTATTTATTGATCCAAGAATCAACTTTAAATGTTAAATAATATAAATAAACAGTTACAATATTTTATTAGCAAAATAACATTAATTTAAATCTAGCGTACCTTAA
>JARYHS010013630.1:354528388-354893566 GCA_031002005.1 Vandiemenella viatica | reverse complement strand
TATCTAAATTCACATAACCATCATTTCCTCATGTTTTTACTATACATGTTAACTTACAAGTCATAGTTAGATTTTCAATCGTTTTCTAATTACTCTGGCTGAAATTTACTGTTAGTTTCACAGTAGATACATTTTGCCTGAAGCACTTTCACTGAACTGTATACACTACCGCTAGTAATAATAATACCAATAAAAATAATAAAAAAAAATTTAAGTTCACTTGTTTGCGTTTGTGGTGAGGTATTCTTTTTGTGCCACAACTTCGGTTTAGTTAGTTTCATCATCTGAGAAGATAAACGTGTACTAAATGTAAGTTACCTTGTGAGAGTGATTTCTTTTCATTATTGAAGGACAAATTTAAACTTGACGACAGGTGGAATTGGCCTTTTCATCTGAAATGGAGTTGCTGTATTAGCCAAATGGAATCTACAGTTGCCATTAGTTGCTGTGTTTGATTAAATGTCAGCATTCGTTAACGGTACAAAGTTATTAGATTACAGAGTAAATTACAGTTAACGCATATGTGTAAAATTTTTGATAATTTGGTACGTTTTAATTCTTTATCATTTCATGCATAAGGGAGTGAAAAAAATTTTCTTTTAAGGGTAACGGTGTCGGGGATTGGAACAAATTACCAGGCAAAGTGATGTATAATTCCAAAAACGCTGAAGAAATTTAAAATAAAAATGCGTAATTTTGAAAAGTAGATCGGGGAAGAATTGAACACTCAAATTATATAAAATAATTTTTTAAAAAATATGAGTAATTAGATGACTAAGGGAATTACCACCGGAGCGTGTGCTCCATCGCGATTAAATTAATCTAATTTAAGAGAAAGCAGATAAAATCAAAACATAATACTTGTTATAACAGTTATGCTTCGAGGTACGGCTTTCAGAAATGCACTATAATCTTTAATAAACTAATAGCAAAAGTTCCTTTTCTTACCTTAAATAATAATTGCTTACGTATATTTTTAATGCTTTCATTCCACAAATTTTACAATTACTTCACCTCCTTTATCAACTGACGAAACAAAAAAACATTTTTTTACTATTCAGTATTACGCGTAAGAAAGGACTTTCTGGTTGAAGTGTGGCGTATTTATTGCCTTATTTTTCTCCGCCAAGTGATGTTATCATTAAAAATTAAAAATTTCGTTGCTCCATAATAAATGTTTGATAGTATGAACCATACAACATTCTTTGTATTTGGAACCATTATCTTGACTTGATTAGTAACTAGAAGGTTACTTAAGTTGGATATGACTCGAGGGTACTTCGGATAGCTCTATAATTATTACAAAACATTTCCACAACACAGAAAGCAAGGTCAGCTACAGAAATCATCTTCTCCAGACGTTTACTATAAACATCTGGAAACAACAGCCGCAGGTGGTTACTTCGCCACTTCCGAGTGTGCTGTGGTCCACCAGACCATTGAAAGTAGGTTGATGGAACTATCAACTATAATCACGTCTCATTACTTGTTGCCTCAAGGCTACAATATTACACTATCTGTACCGTCCTCCTACTATTGCACCACCAACAATCAAGACAGAAGCTGCTGCAAAGAGAGAAATAAAGAAGCAAGTGATGGCATCGAGAATCTAATTATGCTTATTTGGCTAACAATCAGCTAGATACAGATTTCGATCACACCTCCGTTTCCTAGGAAGGCCAACATATTTGGCAGAAAACCAGGAATCCCAAATAAAGAGGCTAGAGAGAATTTCTGATTGTCCCAGTGAAGTAATAGCTACAGCCGGGGCGTAGATTTCTTTTTCTCTTGTGGAAGACAGTGATCCCGTTTCGAAGTGTTATCCATACCAGTGATATATAATTATGGGTGAACACTCTATGAATGAGAACATTTAATTAATACATGACACAGAAGCCATTTCCTCCATTGTGTGTTCAACGTCATGACAGGCATAAGTATTCCGAGAGGTCAGAAATTTAGGATTCATTACATGTGAGACCAGTATATGTGAAGTGAATATACACTGAAATGAGTAAAAATTACAAACTCAAAATCATTGTTTTTGTTTTGTTATACACGTGATTACTAATTTTAAATATTTTATTTAGTTCAACTTCCAACCATCCATTCAGCGTATACAGATTTTAAGTTGTTTAAAAGTTTGTTTTTGATTATTAAGGCTATCTGTTTTATATCAAGAAATAATTTTTTCGTTTTCCTTATTTCAAACAGTTTTCAACTTTCTATCTGACATGTAAATCTTCTTCTTTCGACTTAGCGTTTGTCTTCTTTAATCGCGTTTTTAACACATTGCAATAATCTTGTAGTGTCCCTAAACGATAAATAAACAAGTAGTGTCTCTTTTTTCCAGTTTCCACAAAAAAGGTCTCTTTAATGCCTGCAAGAAGTTTTATCATCAACCTTTAGACAGAAGATAGTTTAGGGATGTATTTCTGATAAGTTTTTTTAAAAAAGTAACTTAACTTATTACATTTACCATTTTTTCGTAACTATTCAAGTTTTTTCCAAGTTCATTGTCACATGCGTATGTTAAATAATTACTTATAAATCCAGCCTTGGTTTTCCATTTATTTCTATGGTCTTTATTAAATTGCAAATAGAAGAAGTATTTGAGCTGTGTGATCTGACAAACCATTTTTGGTTCGAATTATTTCTATACTTCTCTAATTTATTTCCGTTTGTATATTTTGCTTCCCATCTTTCTGTTCTATTATTATATGTTAATATGGTCCTAGGAAAAGTTGTTTGAAGTAAGCATGTCCAGAATTTGACTTATTTGTTTATTTCTTAAAACATAACTTTTTTTGTAATAATAACTTCTTGAGGGATAAAGTTAGTTATGAATATATGACTTAATAATTTGAAGTTATTAAATTAAAATTCTGGATTTTAAATGAAGTGTGCATTTAAATTGAAGTTCTTTGAAACGTTTGGTTTACATTTATTATGCCTCCAAAAGTTTTAATGAATTATTTAAGCACTTGTTAAAAGAAACATTTTTTTTACCAGGTTAACAAGTATGGATGTGGACAAAGCATGCTATAGCAGACCTCTTACAGGTGTCACTGATGAATGTAGACATCAGGATAGTAGTACGACCAGAGATTAAGATAGCTCCTCAGGAAAAACACAACTAGTGCATTTGGATACTGGGCCAAACCATGTTCTATATTCTACAGAGCAAGACGAAGAATTTAGAAGATTACTTATTCACAATGAAAATTAAGATGTGGACGATGAAAAGGTCAACAAAATACAAAGAAAAGTTCGGAGCCTTTTTGGAAAATGCTATAACCTCACAAATTACACGATGATAAAATATATAAATCTAAATTACATATTTGTGCGTACACATCAAGGTTAAGGATGAGAGACCAGTAACTTTGACTTACGTTAATCATGTTACTAATGAATTGTAAGTAATTTTATGTATTATAAATGTAACACTTTATTGTGAATAAAATATATATATTGTTAAGGAGGAAAAATAAAATAATCAAAACAATACTAATGAACAATACATGACTTGGATTTAATAAAGAAAACCGGATTTTTTACAGACTTTTACGGGCTGATTTTGTTGAAGGTTTCAATGCTTGCCATTAAGGTGCATGTTACTAACGTATGTGTGGAGATTTCAGTTGGTGTCCTGAAACGGTGGTTGTGATGACGTCGGCCAGTAATGGCTACTACCTGTCGCCTGGACCTCGCTATATCCTCATTAAAAGCGAAAGTGAAGTCCTCTGCCTCCACTCGCAATTGGCCCAGCTGCTTGTACTCGGTGGAGGCTGCACTGTCCTCACCTCTCAGTGCCAGACTCGAGGCTCGAATGTGTCCGAACTTTACGCCCCTCACATGCAATCATCTATATTTTAGGCAACACGAATACGAAGTGAAGTGCCTTGCTCTTCTCTTCACGGGAAAATACACCTCTCCACTGCCCTTTTACTTCTCCAAGTTTGTTACCGTGACGCTGTATTAGACCACCAATGACTAACTCTGAAAGATTTCTAATATTCCACATCATATGGCAGGCGAGATTTTCGCATGCATCATAATATTCTTAAGAAATTTCATTCACGCTGTTTTCAGTGATCAGTTCTGCACGCGGTGATGTATCGGTCTTGTCACAAGAAAATATATTACCGTCTTAATATTAATCCTTATTTTTCCCACACACTTACTCTTTCATACAATGCACTTCCATTCTAGCACCTATCTCTTGAAAAAGCAACCACAAGAAAAGTGTTTGTCATTCCGTTCAGCTGTGGACTTCCTTGTATTATATATGCGATCCGACTCCCTGGGTAGTCAAACGCTTGCAAGCCCACCGATGAATGGTTTGTCATTCACGATTTATCGACAGGCTGTCCCCTCCTAATTCCCATGAGCTCTTAAAATTCACTGGAAATAAAGTGTCACATGCACTACCTCACAATTTATCGACACGATTTGTCCATGTGTCTTACACAATGTCTTTTTTTCACTTGCAGCAAAATGTGTTATTACAATTTCACTATCACATACTTAAATCATCAAAATAGATAATTTTTTTCAACAGTGAACTATTTCAATTTAATTCAAAATGTACTCAGATTTAGATTGAGATATCTAAAAACTTTGATTACATAAATTTGCTGTCTAATTTTTCTTTGATAGCAAACCATTCGAAGTCCACACGATGTGTTTTGCAAACATACTTAAAAGAAATATAGATTTTGTTTTAGTTTTTTCCAATCCTTGTTATGACTGTTGGTGATGAAATTTCTTTCTAAATTTTTCAGAATAGTAGGTTTAGTAAACGTTTAATATCATTATTACCTTCAGAAATTTTATTATTATTATTTGCGGATAAGCCCATTAGGACTACGCAAAGTACTCAGAAGCGTTTGTTCGCTTTCCTATGTGCCCATATTTCCTTCATACGCTTGTTATGGGCTTCTTTTCTCTCATCAGACCATGTTGTTCCTGATCTTTTCTTTAATCTTTCCTCCCGGTCAACTTGCCCACTTGTGAATTTTTTATTTAAATGTGTCTCTGTTTTCGAAATCTTCTGGAACAATTCCTGCTAATTTGAGGTCTTTCTTGATTTCTCCAATCCATTTCATTGTATCCGATACTGATTTACTTCGGTTTTCATAGAATTCAACTATTTGTCTTGTAAGTCTGTTAGGGTTCATTCTTTTGATGTGTCCATAAAATTTTAGTCGGCGTTTTCTAAAATCACTGTGAATGTCTGAATATTGTAGAATTTCCTGATTACTTTTGAGTCTCTACTGGTCTCCTATGAGTCTTGGGCCCAAAATTTTCCTTATAATTTTGCGTTCTTTTTTCTCAATGTTTTCTATATCTTTTTTTCTGTTAAAAATAAGTGTTTCTGATCCATAAAGACATTCTGGTTTAATAACTGTATTGTAATGTCTCAGTTTTTGTGTGCTTGGAGATACATTTTTTGTTGTAGACGTTTTGTGTTAGGCGATAAGCTGTTTCCATCTTCTGGCATCTAATTTCATTAGCTTTTGCTTCAGTTCCATTCTCTTGGATTGTTTCACCGAGATACTTGAAGTATGAGATTCGTTTAATTTTTCCATATTTTGTCTCCATGTATTTTGGTGTTTCTTTATTGCAGGTCATAAATTCTGTTTTCTCGAATGAAATCTGTAGACCTACTTTCTCCGCTACTTCTTTCAAGAGTTCTATCTGTTTTTGGGGCTATTGCAATGTCACGGGTTAAGATTGCTAATTCGTCTGCAAATGCTAGGCAATCTATCTTTAATTTTCCTCTGCCTAATATAATTGGCTGGTCAATTCCAAGGATTGATTTTTGTTTCCGCCATTCCTGTAACACTTTTTCAAGGACGCAGTTGAACAGTAACGGAGAAAGTCCGTCTCGTTGTCTTACTCCTGTTTTAATAATAAAGGTTTCTGATATCTCCCCTAAAAATTTTATTTTGGACTTTGTATCTGTTAGTGTTTGTTGTATTAAAGCAAGAGTTTTGGGGTCTAAGCCTTGTTCTTTCAATATTTGGAATAATGACTCTCGATCAACTGAGTCATATGCTTTTTTTAAAATCTACAAATGTGCATACTAAACGGTTGCTACAAATTCTTTGATGTTTGAGGATAAGTTTTAGGTTGAGTATTTGTTCTGTGCAAGATCTACCTGGTCTAAATCCTGCTTGATATTCTCCGATCCTTGCTTCTAGTTGTTGTTGAGCCCTATCGAGGAGACACTGGGAGAAAATTTTGTATGGCACTGACTGCAGTGAGATTCCTCTATAATTATTAACACTTGCTCTTTCTCCCTTTTTGTGTAAAGGGTGGATTAACGCATTTTTCCCATCATCTGGAATTTTTTCTGTTTTCCAAATGTCTTGGATAATTTTTGTGATCTCCTTTATAGTTTTTGATCCTGCTGCTTTAGAAGCTCTGCAGTGATTCCATCTTCACCAGCTGCTTTGTTGTTTTTGAGTCTTTTGATTTGCCTAACAATTTCATTTTCATCAGGTGGTAATGAATTTGGAATTTGTTCTTTAGGTTCTTGTGGTGCGAATCGTTTGTATTGGTTCGGGACAATTTAAGAGTTTTTCAAAATACTCTGCGAGCACTGTACAGTTTCTTTATTGTTTAATGCCAGTTGTGCGTCCACTTTCTTAAAGCAGAGGCTTTGTTGTTGATATCCTGTTAGTTTTCTTTTGAAAGTTCTGTAGAAATTGCGTGTGTTGTTTTTCTGGAAGTCTTACTCAATTTCAAGCAGCTGCCCATTTTCATATTTCCTTTTGGTTTGTCTGATTAGTTTTGCTGTTTCCTTCCTACTTTTCAGGTATTCTTTGTAGTTGTCATCTGTTTTTCTGTTGTTCCATTTGATGTCGTCCTTGGTCACATTGCTCGTTCCACCAAAGGTGTTTTCTGCGTTTTTGCTGTGGGATTAGTTTTTGTGCTGTTTCAATCAGTTTGGTTTTGAGTTGTTGCCAATTTTCTGATTTTTTTCTGTCCAGTTCTTCTGTAAATGAAGGTTGAATTTTGCCTGCATCGAATTTTGAAATTGGTGGTTTCTTTTTGATGATCCTTTGTGGTCTCAACTTTAATTTAATTCTTATTAAGTAATGGTCAGAATCTATGTTTGCACCCCTTCTAACCTGGACACTCAAAATTTCTCTGTAGTTTGGATATGAGATGGCTACATCATCGATTTGGAACTCGCCTAAGAGTGAGTTTGCTGCTCGCCATGTCATCTGTTTTGATGGTTTCTTTTTAAAAATTGTTGACATGATTTTTAGATTGAATCTACTGCAGAGTTCAACTAATCTCTGTCCGTTTTGGTTGGTCCATTTGTGAGATGGGTATTTTCCTCTTGCAGTACTTGAAAAAAATCGGGACACACAATAATAAGAGAAACAAATTAGCCGGCAGTTCTTTCTTCATTATTGCAGATGGCAAAAATAAGGTCACTGTTATTCTAGTCCGAAGTGAGAAATCTTAACAGATTTCATTGAATTGTTCTGCCATAAAATACGTCTTTCTGAACTTGTATTTAAATGTATTAAATTTGTTTTTGATTTTAGGGTGCATCCTTAATTAATTAATTGTGTTACAAAAAGGATCAATTGCGTAGAATAAAAACATTTGGCGATTACGAAACAATACAAAATATTTGTTTGAATGTTGACTTGTAAGGCTGAAAGAAAGAAATTTTATTTCTTTTTTGCTGCTGGCTGGCTGCTTCGTCGGTGATGAAAAAATTTGAAAGACAAACTATAAACACCATCTATTTTGTCCTTGTTGGTAACGCCAATCACATTGACTGCCTTACGTAATTTCCTTTTCTCCATCTTATCTGCAAAAAACAGAAAATTTATGCAACCATATGAAATTATTACAAACATTTCGTACAAATATAAACGTATATAAATATTTTTGTCAGTAATGTGAAATGTATATAGTCATTTTGCCAGATCAATTTCAGTAATTACTGTAATCTAAAAATAAGACTGAATAATATTTTGAAAACTAATCTAAGAAATGCTCGAAAGGCAATTAATAACAATAAAAAAGAAACATTTTTTTTGTTTTAGTTATTTTCGTTTCCTTCATCTCAATCGTGAGAAGGTGAGTGACCCCGAAGTATAACAACGGATGTGTATAAGCTAAATTTGTGATACATTAGTACAGAAAAACCAGAATACATGCTTATTTAAAAGGGATAACATGCGGCTTACTTCGTTATGTCATTTCCAAATAACATTCATGGCCAAAATAATCTGAAGCAAGTATTATAATCAAACAAAACAATTCATTGCCTCCGGACGGTATTAAATATACTTCGAACTGTACGAAAGTAATTTAACTGAAGCAAATTGAGTAGTGATATATTTTCCGGCCTTGTGATATTTTGATAGTGTTTTCAGAAATATCCTGTCCAAAAATGTATTATATGCAGATTACAAGAAATCCACAAGCAAATTCCTGAAACATTCGGTAGACTGTGTGAAATGGTAAGATGTGGGCTACTTACAACGGAGTGGCAAGCTATTAACACAATCCACGAAATTTTAAATTTAATTCACTCAGCCAAACTCCGTGGTTTAAGTATCCACAGTCAAAATTATTTCATGTGAAATGGGCGTGGAGCTTGGTTCAAGTTCTAAATACGGCTCGATAGTTGAGATGAATATTTGCCACCGCTCGAGAAAATACTCGTAATTTCAACCACATGAGTCTGTTTAATACTAATGTAGAATTTCAGGTGAATATTTACTCTGTAGTTGAGCAAATCTCATTGATGAACAGAAACGCTGATTCTACATTAGTAAAGGAAAGTAGTTAAATTTGTAATAGGCAGTTACAGAATGAGATAGGTACATAATTTGAAACTTAGTTATTTATTAATTCCACATATTTCAGGCTTGGGAAACTATGAACAGTGAAATTATGAGCTTTGAGATAGTTATGAATCAACTTCCTTCGTTGGTAATTACAGGAAGAGGAAATGAGGACCGAAATAGCTGCTCTGCTCATTTCTACTGTTGTGGCACCGGAACTGCTATTTTATGGTGAACGAGGTTATTTAAGCTCGTTTCGAAGATGCGGGTTCAAATCGTGCTGAACTAACTATAAAGCAGTGTTCGCGCACGCGGGATTTAATTTAGAGCTGGCCTATTACCTGGAGGGAGCCATTAACATTCTGCGTCCGCCGCCAGGAGCACGCAGGTGGGATTATTAACCTTCGGTTTTACGCACCGCGAGCAGCCACAATTTCAAGGAAATTTTGCCACAGTTGGTTAGCGCTCGCTAATGTAGTGTGCTGCGGGCGCCTGCAAGTGGCCACTTAGCGCAGACTACTCAGCGGGTCGGCCCCGTTACTCTTTAATGCCGCCACTCTACCGGGATACACCCCGCCGCGTCTCAAGACAAGCCACTACACAAGAGCTATGATAATTAAGAATCTATAAAGATGGCACTACGGATCAATTGTCTGTAGATGAGAAGAGCTTGTAGTAACTAGTAAACACGTCTGACATCAAACCGATTGACAGAACTAATGCAAATAATTCAATTTATTTATTTATTTATTTTTTTTTTTTTTTACTTATGATTTTACGCCTCGACGACGTCGAGGTCATTAGAGGCGGGATGGCATTGGGTCAAGGAATGGGAAGGAATTCGTACACGGCCTATTGAAGAAAGCATCGCGGCATTCACCTGGATTAATTTGGGGAAACCATGGAAAACCCAAATCTGGATGCCCGAACAGGGATTCGAACCGGCGTCATCCCGAATGCGAGGCCAGAACGTTAACTGTTCACCCACCACGCTTGGTAACTAATTCAACATCCAACCAAAGACAATGTAAGATCTTATCAGAAGTCCACTTAAGATATAGTGACCTTACGCCATCCTGGGGGGGAAAAAAACCTTCTCATGAACTACCCGTTGCATCCCTTCTTTTGGCTCTAGGTCTGTATTTTTATCCGTCGTAGATTTGCGTGTTTTATGAAGTAAAATAGATTCTTTAAACCCAAAATTCTGTGGCAAGCTTTCATAGATTAATAAAATGTGTGTGTTCCTGATTGGCTTTGCCCCTTTATCTTACCAATAGAACCATGTAAACTAGGCCTTCAGAGATGTAGCAACAGTTTCAGCACCTTTATGAAGTATAAAGCGTAGCACCTAGGAACACAATAGTAGTTACTATAATAAATAGCGTTAAAGCTGATTTAAAATGACCGTTAGAGAGTGTTGTTGTGGGATCACATCGAGTGTTACAGAACTGCATTGCACTAACTGTATATTGCGACACTTTTGTGAAGGGAAATCCCAACTTTTTAACGCTTCTAGCATGTTACAAACTGTTTGTAGAAACTGAAATAGATACTGCTAGAGCCTGCACAGTCCGTTTTATTTCTCCACGCTTCTAGCTGCCGGACACAATTGATGGAAACAAATTCACAATCTGACTTATCGTGGTATGGTTTCGTGCACGTATATATGTAATGGAATGGGCGTATACGAATTCATGCTTACACTCTACGTTAATACAAAAGGACAAGTAAGTTCTGGACATATTTAAATACTGTTACCTGGTAGCCATCATCTTTCCCGAAAAATATGTGCCTTCATTTTTTACATATGTCTTATAGATATAACATTAAAATTATGATATATTAACTGCAGTATAAAACGATCATCGCTACCCAATAAAGAGTTCCTTCCCAGCAGAAAAATGAATTAATGATCGAACAAACTGAAATGACAGCTGAGTTGCAGCAACTTATTACTCGATACAAATTCTATTGTTTTTTCACTGTATCTGTTACTACATACACCTGGAAAACAATGCTTTAATCTTACAGATAAAGAAAATATTAGATAAAAATAAAGCAACATGTTACAACTATGATTTCCTATAAATTACACTCCACTAAAAACGTCAAACAAGTGAAACCTCCATCATATTTTAATATTAACACACACTTATTGTTTTACATGCAATGGATTGTTGTGGTATATGTTAAGTTACATTCTTGTTACTTGCAGTACGATTATATTTCGAGAAAAATGTATGCGAATATATCCGCGAATTGTTAATTCGACATTGAGCCAGACTGTTAACATATTATGCAGCTATAACACAAGAGAAACACCACACTATCCTTACAAGGGGCTCGAACTGGAGACAAGGTTTGCTGAATGGCAGGGTGAGTGAACTCAGATCGAATAGATAGAGCCAAAGGCAAAAGTTTTATCAGTAAACAGGTGGAAGGGTTTCTCACCATGTATAAGACTTGTTAGCCCGTCTTTTGGAAAGTCACTGATAGTATGATAGCATACGTAAACTTTACATCATTACCCCACTGCGGATTTTAAATAGGGTAAGTCAAGGATAGTTGGACCATGCTTTTTTAAAACCTTTGCAATGTCTAGGATTTGTTATATATTTTTATAATATTTATATGACCTTAAACAATTGTATGAACCCCTTCAGCTGTTAAACTGATCACATTTGAAGTTATGATTTTTTTCTTTTTTTTTACTCGGTGGTCGATCTATAACGGGGGTACTCGGGTTAGATGGACCACCTCGTAGGGATTGATGGACCTCTGGTATACGTTACTAAATCATGTTGTAATAAAAGAAATACAGGTTATAAAAGGTTTAAACATTGTTTATTTTCAAACATAAAGTTATAAACTGCTTGAAAAGCGATAAGTATAGAGGTATAATCTATGTGAAAAAAGATAAGTAAATTTGATAGTCAATATACACAGAAAATATAGGTAGGCTAATTTATTTTCACATGGTTAAGAAGATTTAATCATTATGCAGTCATTTTCTTTCGAGAATCCCACAGTAATTGCATTTATTTTTAATCTTGTGCAGTCTTCATGTGTCCAGCGAGAGCATGACACACACTTAATCCAATCTGCACCTAGTTTTATTTCCCTGTTGTTCTCGTTATACCACACACAATAATCTTCATCCCAGTCGCTTTCATGAAGGTTATCGTTGCAAATTGTATCAATATCTTCAGATTCTGAGAATAACGTAAGTTCTTTCTTCTTTTGCGTTCTCTTCCTTTTATTAACCTTTGTTTCCATATTATTCTCACTTTCTCCCTCTAACTTATTTTTCTTTCTCCCTTTTTTCTTTTCGTCTCTGTATTTCTTCTTTTCTTCCTTTTCTTTCTTCTTTTACCTTAATATTTTGAAGGGCAATTATGTTTTCTGGAGAGCTTAACACTGTTGATACCGCTTGAAACTTTCTTTTCAGAGTCTGAACGTTATTGACAGAAAGCACTGGATGTATTTTTGAGAGGGTTATATTTTCAGATATATCCTCGTATTGTTCAGAGGATTTCATTTTTCAAACTATCTTCAGACCATTATTCTCTCCCAGACGAGCCTTTTCTTTTATAAAAAGTAGGCATTTTTCGAAACAGAAAAAATTCGCAGCTTATCAATTGTCGTGATAGATGGACCATCTCCCCGTTCAGAGAAACAACGCTACCGGCACGCCATTTTAGGGTAACATTGTACCCAAGTATTTACTTAAGTTATTGCATTGATCTTACGTTCAAATCTTTTAAACTAACTCAATCACATTACAAAGAAATTTAGTACAAAATATTTTTTAACCCACCAAAAGTAATAAACGGGTTTTTCTTCTAAAACACACATGGAACTCCCGAGCAAAACTAAGCGTGGGTCCGTCTACTCAACAATAACAATCCAGACACCGTCTGTAGTGCTGCTGCAACAGACCAGCCAAATATTCGACTGGTCCGTCTAGCCTATACCTGTGGTCCATCTAACACGGACTTACCCTACTACTGTTTGAATTTTTACGTAAAATAATTAGTTATATCTATTACTACACTTTGAGCAAAATAAGTACCAGCAGCACCTTGAAACGAAATCTCTGATACTTGAAAACTAATTATATGCACTTTACTTCAGTGAAGCTACCTGTTTCTGATTTACATAACCCAATAAAAATAATTGTTCTTAATATTTTATTTGGCATTAGCATGAAAGCTAGTCTCCAGGTCATAATCCTGAATAAAAGTTTATGAGGCCTAGTGAACATAACAGAGCAATCCTTCATTCCCTTTAACAGACAATCGCGGCTACTGAGTGCCATTAAGACTTCTCAAAGGTGTTAATAGGTCTACTATCCTGAAATCAGAGCTTGCTGACTACTTTATTGTTTAAGATGATTTTGGGTTTGAAACGTTACTGGTGTTTTGGACAGATGACCCCGTCTCTCTCGAACACATTATTGGTATATTACTTTCCTGCACTTCTACTCTTCCAAAACAACTTAACATTTTTCAGTTCCAATCAAAGGTACTATTGCTGCCAATTGACTACACGTTATTTCAGAAATTTCATTTTATTTTATAACTTTTAGAAATAAAAAAAAAAAAAAAAAAAATCTTCACAATGTACTTTTCTTATTAATCGAATTCATTGAGATTAAATGCTAACTGTTACATCTTTCATCCTTTCACACTAGCTTAGGCTTTGGCCTTAGCACAATTTCCCATATATTTAATCACCCTGAACTCTATCCTATTCCAAAACGCAACTGAATCTGTTTTATTGATCATTACTGCACTAGTGCCCGCCAGGCAAGTCTGTCTTTGAATAACAATAATATCACGCGCTGTTCTTTAACAATGGATACCCAGCAAAGCAAACGATACATCATTTGTTAATATTGTAGGAAACAATCTACTAAAGCCAAAAAGTTAATTTAAATGGGATAATATTAAAAATATTCCTATTATATTTAATATGGAATGGGGGGTGGAGGGGTTAGCTGATAGTAAGTGACAGCATGTCAAAGAATTTACATTAATTTTGCAACGGCTCCTGCTTATTGCATCACACTGATAATATTACTGATACTGAAGTCAGTACCAGAAATGGAAAAACTTCAATAAAATCATCTGAACTAATGTAAAAGACACGTCTCTTGGTAGGCACTTGTTGGCTTCTGGCACAGTGGAGAGAGCGCAAGAGTGGGTCAAGCTGGAGCGACCCGGTTTCCGCGAGGTGGCAGTGTCGTCGTATTTCGGGCGGCTTATACATTTTAATGAGCGCGACGCGACGACGGGTTCGGGTGGCCGCGTAGACGAGGGCCATCGAGGCTCGTGCATTTCCTCGAGGGCACGTCGCCACCTGACAACGGCGCACGTAATATTAGCTCGTTAAAGGCGACGCTGGCTAACAACGGCTCGAGAGGCGCGGCGACCAATCAGGCTGACGAGAGCCGTGAGCAGAGCGGCTCATTACGCTGCCCCGCCTCCACAGAGACCCAAAGCGAACGAATACAAAGACACCTCCAGTTTTTTATTCGGTGAGATGGCCCATATCAAGTGCTATCCGTCTTTCGCCCAGCGAACAATTTTCTTGGAGTGCTTCTTAGAAACTGTTAAGCATGCAGCTGATAAAGTAATTTTTGAGATAACAATTTCGTCGGAAATTTTGTGCTGTGATTTACTAAAAAAAAAAGAGAAAATTTTAAGTTGCCGTGTCTTGTCAATTCAGCAACTTCGTCCAGGTATTACCGTGGATGGCAAATTTAAGAAAATCACTTGCACCCACCTAAACCCACTGTCACTTATCAAGTTAGTTCCCAGATAAACGTTAAATAACTACTGATCAAAATTCTCATGTATGCTGTTAGATGTCTAATGCGAACATTTCAATGAAAACAAGCATAATTTATTATTTGGAATTTTTAGGAATAGGTATCGAAAACTTAATACGTCAAAGTATGTAAATGTTTTAAAACCATGTCGTTAATTTACAAACTGAAAGCCGAGCGTGGTGGGTGAACGGTTAACGTTCTGGCCTCGCATTCGGGAGGATGCGGGTTCTTATCCCCGTCCGGGCATTGAAATTTATGTTTTCCATGGTTTTCCCCAAATCACTCCATGCGAATGCCGGGATGCTTCGTTCAAAAAGGCCATAGCCGAACTCCTTCCCGTTCCTTGTCCCCAGTCCCATCCCGCCTCTAATGACCTTAGTCGTCGACGAGGCGTAAAGCAACAAGAAATAAAAATCTGGAAATAGGAAGAGAGCTAAAATCCAAGAAAACACTTCATTTTTTAATTTTTATTTTGAGAACAATGATTCATCACTGTGTAGGTATTTTCGAAGCTTGATTTTCTTGTTTATGTCAAGGTGCTTTAATACCGGTAAGGTTTTAAGGAGTTCTGGTTTTTAATTTCATTATTTCGGAGATACCTTTATGCAGAAGAGTGTAGATTACATAATTCTAGGTACTTTTTTCTGTTATGCTCTATTCTACAATCCTACAATATGCTAAGCCGCAATAATAAATAAATTCTCGAGTTCTCATAAGAATCTTATATTTGTTTACAGATAACAATGTCAAAATGCTGTGTTTTTAGAGTAATGGTTTTGCAACTGCTTTCTAGTAAATAGTCATAAACGTATCATTCGGACCGAACTACAGACAACGTTCGTATTTGCTGTGTGTTCGCTAGTATTATATTTTCTGTAATTGTTGATGGTTTCATCTCCGTAATATTAAAACAATTTTATTTGGAAACTGATTTCTTCCTTCAGTAGAGGTCTACACTGTTCAGTAATAGTCAATGAAATTGGTTTGTGAAATGGAAATAATTTCGAGATATGCCTTTCTGGGCTCTGCACTATCTGTTTGGCTGGTATCTTTTGGAGCTTGTCGAGTTTGGTCAAGGCATTCTGAATGGTGTTGATTAACAGTGATTACAGAAATAGTTTATTTTATTTATGGCAGTTTTTACATTTTAATGCAGAGAAAATAAATCTTCCGAGAGATAAACTGTTACAAATAATCAACTAAACGCTCTCATTTTGTACTTTCATGAATAATATTGTCTCATTTAAGAATACGTAGAGACTAATACAAATAAAAAAAAAGAAAGAAAGGTGTTTTTAGAAAACGAGGAAGATCTGATAGGCTGTCGTTATATTTGGAACGGTAAATTATTCCATATCTGTAGATAATAATAATCTTATATTAGATTTTCGTGTTTCATAACATTTGTGTATCAAACCAGAAAGAATTCACAAATGTGTGCGTGGAGACTTTCCCGGCGTACTGAAGCAATGTAGTCTTCACGGGTGTGCAGCGGATGGTGTTTTGAAAACACGACGTTTCGACAACCAGCTCGGTTGTCTTCATCAGGTTTCCGGTGTCTGCAGGCTGACACCGGAAACCTGATGAAGACAACCGAGCTGGTTGTCGAAACGTCGTGTTTTCAAAACACCATCCGGCTGCACACCCGTGAAGACTACAAGAATTCACAAACTTTTAGATTCTGCCAGTAAGTCATCCACGTTTTTGGTGAATGGTGCGTGGGAGTATAGCATTTCCAGCTAACTGCTCCCCAATACTGTCAGTGATAAAAGCATATCCGTGATTCATCATCGGTACAAGTGTTCGTTAAGCTGGGTACAAGACGTATGATGGATGGGCTGTTGGGTCAACATCTAAATTGCTCAAACTGCAGACGTTTGTTTTCTAAATAAAAACGATCAGCAACTGAATTCTGTCTCATAATAATCGGGTCTGAAATAATGCGAAACTATTAATCAATAAAACCACAAAAGATAATTTAAAGGTGAATTAAATATTTCGGTCAATATTTAATAGTTCTTTGTATATCTGCCAATGCATTCGAGTATCTTTTGGGATTTTATTCAACTACTTGCGGAGAGACTACTGCTACAAGTGATGCCGCATTTTGATAGTCAACAACTACATACGGATGTGGGACAGAACAGACCAGATGGCACCTATGCGACTGCTCAGAGTGCTCAACAACCTTCACTTCTGGGTTGGACCTCTGTAATGCTAACAGTGGCGTATATAGAAATTTTTGCCGTCCCCCTGAAGTTTCCCTTTTCCCTCTTTCTAGATCCGGAACTGCGCCAGTGATAACTCTGTTCAAGTTGTTGATGCTGTTTCTCTGTATTATGAAGGAGCTTGACGGGGAGTGCTGTAAATTTTTCTCTTTTATTTTTAGTTTCTTGTTAATAGCTGTTTGTGTTCTTCGTAATTATTGTATCATCACCGCTTTTGACTAAAAATTAATTAATAAAACCTAAAATTTTTGTTATCAATGATCACAGAGGACGTGATCCAGTGAGTCTATCATACCAATATTTCCATTCAAGAAAATTGATTGAGCTTCACTTCTCAACACACAGTTTTAACTTCCAATGAATATCTTTCGTTAATATATCACGAAAAATTAAATGTAATCTTACAGCCACATATATTAATAGGTCAAACCTAAGAAAACGCATTAGCTAGAACACAATAGCTGGACTCAAAGAATAATGAATACTGTTTCGCAGTGCTATGTATCTTTTCATTTTTACGATAACGTAATGCACTGATTTTCCTGCCTCTAAAAACAACCGCACACTTCAATGAACTAGTCATTACAAGCCGATGTTATATAATATAGAATGATTAAGTGCTAACACGTATATTTACAAAATTGGAGACATCTTCAATATTGGACATATTATTAAAACTTCTAGAGTCACTCAGGCAGAATGCGTAGCAAAATGAAACGTTGTTAGGCCATAAGAATTTATTTTTGGTTTTGCTGTATCAAAATATGTAAGACTTAGACGTATTTAAACACTCGAATTTCTGAAAGGTAAGAACCGCAGAACAATGGAAATCGCACTATTATTTATTTATTTTTTAAAAAAAGGAGTGACTGGTGCATCACAAGTCAAATATGCACTTGTTGATATTGTTCAATCACACCAGATCAATCAGCATTACAACACCTCACTCCTTTATGTCCTCTTCGTTACCGCAGTAATCATATAATCTGATATTAATTACAATACTCTCAGGAATGATCGCACGTTGTTGAGTAAATTTAGAGCATGTAGTAAAAAGCATAAAGATCCTTACTCCACAATCTCTAATTCACTGTCAGGTATCTATAAAAAGGAGTGGTTCTCTATTGGATAATCCACCAGATCTACGTGTTTGCCGGCTCACTAAAATGAGTTTCTGTTCCGAATATAATTGATAGTTTTCACAAGCTCAAATAGATCCATAATCAGCAAAGAATTGACTTTATCATTAAGTCAATACGTTTTTTCTCTATGATACGTATGAATCATTTAGTGGACATATGAATCAATGCCCAATTACTCAAAGTTTCTCTTCCATATGTTCAAAATTAGTTTTCATCTTCCTAGCGTTTAACCTTTGATTCGCACGTCCACTTTTACTATATAAATGCGATAACTGTGTGTACCAGCATCTTGTCGCATAAACCTCTGCTGGAGGGCTACAAGAATTTAAGTGTCGCCATCTGCCTGTGAAACTTTCAAATGTTGTTAAATGTGTCGCGGATGGTGGTGATATTTTACGTTTATTGTGTTGTTCGATGGTTTGAATGTATATGAGGATGATAGAAAAGAGAGGTGAAACATAGTGGAGACACATTCATGCCTTCACACATTCCGAAAGAGACATCAGGTTTAGTGTCCCCCACCATAGGCACTATGGAACGGCTTGGAGTTTAGCACAAAGTGTTTTGGTACATGAGGTGGTGAATGTGAATTGCTCGCCAACACATTTTCCACCCTATCGGCAAACTCCTGGTAGTGAAGATTGTTTCATCATCTGTGTTCAAAAGAGTTGGCTTCGTGATCGAACGGCCAAGCGAATGTCCAGAGTTAATATCTCCTAAATTTATAAGTATTTAATGAATTATTATCGGTTAGCAATTGAATTAATTACTTATTTAAACCGTTTCGTTAACACATTGTAGTAATAAGGGATGGAGGAAGGTTACAAATTAAACAACAACGCACCTTTTTTTATTGTAAATTATGAAAATTTAATATTTTGTTGATTGTGATTTACAAATTAGAGTTTAATAATGAACCTACGGATGTGACTGATACTGAGCGTTAATCACTGTTTTATGGATAAATACAGTCAGCCAGACTCTCGTCGACAGTCGTCCGGAAACGTAAAGATTACTATCAGGATCAGATGGCACAGGTATCCTGGCGGCCCCAGGAATCGATGCTGTACTACACCGCCGACTTCTAGTGTTGCGGACTTCGTACACTAGAATTTAAATATTATAAGCATGCAATCTGTAACATTACTTTCACTTTCGGAAACGTTTAAAAGAAACATATAAAATTGTGTACTATTTACTGTTTTACTTAAGATGCAAATCATATAGGATTAGACAGTCGATTTCCTGGAGGTTAAGTCGTTGACGACATCGCCCATTTAGCCAATCAAGAAAGATGAAACTGGTGAACTCAGATTATAGACACTCGAAAAGCCTACTTACACATCAGTTTCTTAAAACTAATTTGGAGGCCATACACGATGGAAAAACGCAATAAATTTGAGAACGATGAATATAAAGCCTACGAAAGACGTTTGGAGTGTGCGCTGAAAACGTCTGAATGTTTGTTCGGGTTACGCGCCTTGCCAAGCCAAACCCCGTGATGTGTGTATGCAGGGGACCCTCCAGTTTTCCACTGCCACAAATGTCTGAATGGTGAATGCTACAAATATTCAATAGAACAAACAATTGTGGACGTCAGACATTTACGGTAGTCAAGGAAGTAGCAATTCGACACGAACTCGGATCGGATTATTTGAATGTCCACACACGCCAGTAATGCAATCAGCCTTCCAAGTTAGGCATTTGGAATATTTAATTTAATTTAATTTAATTACAACGGAGCACACGCTCCGGTGGCAATTTCCCCACACACCCATCTTCCCCCTAACCTGCACCCAACTACATTTGCCCTATATAAATTTTAAACAACTGGCAGGTGTAAACACTTCAATTTAACTTGATAGCTGGCAGATGCATGAGAGTATCCGTCTTCCCACAAATGATGCACTACAACTCGGGTTAAAAGAGATTTATAATATCACTCCTAACGATTATGATAATCGTGATCCAACTGATCATTCCCGTCTATCCACAGTTGATACACAACAACTCATGTTAAAAGGAAGATATCACTCCTAGCGATTTCGATAATCGTTATCCAACTGATCATTGTTTTTGGCGGCAGTAAGTGTGGCAAGTATAGTAAATTCAACCCCTTCGTTTGTACTAAGATATATAAAATTAAAACTGTTGGAATACAGGTTTCGCAGATAATTCTGATATGCGGTAATTCTAAAGTGTCAGCACGAGCTTCCTTTGAGTTATTGTTTGGTATTCTACGTATCTATTGACGTAATGTATAGTCCAGATCTCAGCTGATATCAATCCAGCTGATCGTCTGAAAGATAGGTACCACTACCTGTCTTGTCAATTCATTTATTTGTGTCACATCAGCGGTGAAGAATTCACTATCAATCAATTTTACTTCACGGAAAGAAATCTCACTACAGCTTTCTACATATAATCACAAATGGGCTGTTTTTCTTCATGAATGAAAGGTCTCGAAATGATGCGTCTCCTTAGTCTTGTTTTCAAAACTCATTTCTGTCATCGTTTATGTAATGCATATTCATTTACAAGATGTGTTGTAATGTGTGGCCACTATGATATTTCTGCATATGAGGACTGTAAAATAAACATGTTTCTGAGGTGAATTTATACGTAACTTAAAGTCATCTCCTTCGGAATTAAACCATATCTGAGTAACTGTTATTCGCAGGTCGGCATTATATTGGCTGGAAACATTTACTAGTATTTTAAAATTATAAGCTTTCAGTTTGTAGCACGAAATGAACTTTAAGAAACGTTGAAAAGCGTAAATTTTAAAGTAACGCTCAATTTATTGTTTTAATTAAGAGACAATTACCACCAAACATTTCCCGAAAGCGAAATAAAACAAAGTTTGACGAGCTAGAGGACTAAAAACTAAATGTTAGCGTACTCAAAAGACATTTGACGAGCTGCAGAGTACAATTAAAACTGAAGAAACTTTTTAAATCATTTGCTGTTATGTGACGGAAGTTTGTATTTAATTGTAGCTTTATATCTTTTATTATGTAAGAGCTGTGAAAGTATATATATATAATTACTATTTAAGCGCAATGAGTGAAGGTTCCGTCTAAGCTGCTGGATCAGAAGACTGTACATGTCAGTACAAAGAAGGAGCTAGTATAACAATAATCTACATATCAGTATTTTGAGATTAGAAACAACTTATCGAAGAATGACGCAGTTTTCATGAACAGCACGATAACTGAGGATAACTGCAGCATTCAACTTCATTGCATTTAGATTTATGGAATTAAGGACATCATATTTGAACTAGGCATTTCCGTCCATTTTAAAAATGGGATGTCTTGTGATGGATAAAGTGTTCTTTCACTATTTGGAATTATCTTTTCTGCTATAGTGTTACTTTGATGTGGTCCTCATTTCTGTTTCCTGCGATTAATTGGTATCACATCTCTTTTACGGCATCTGGGAATAGCTTTCTCGGCGAATAAGGGGAAATTACTCGCTAAATTAACAGCGTGGATGTAAAAAAAGGCGAAAAGGTCAGGCGCTGAGTTTTATCTTCGGGAGGAGATATTACTGGGCAGTGTAGGAAATTCCTGAGTCTAATTGTCCTCGAGACGGAATCGGTCACGGTGACAAACGTGTGGCTGGACAACGTCGCGAGCGGCTGGAAGAGACTCCAGAGCGGTCATTGGTCACGGACGTCCCGGCGAGGCGAAGAAAGCGGCCTCCCTCAGTCGCGTTAAATATGACGGCCATTAGGGACTGCCGCGTGCGACTGATGCTCGGAGAGAGCGATGTGGTGATTCCTCAGAGCGAGCTCGCTGGACTCACCGCGGAGGAGCTACGGCCACGGGGAGAGCTACGGCTATCCGTTCAGGTAACACGCGAATTGGAAAGGAAAAAAAAAAAAAACATAATGAACGGACAAATAGATGTTAAGCAGTTAGCCTGCATTGATCATACATTATGGGCATATTCAGTTCAAATATTTTACTAAATTAAAATTAACCAACTGCTTTCAATCCGTTCTACGGTAAAATACCACTACCATCTCTCTAATTAGGTCACTAAAAAGGGTAGATTAAATCGTGGAAATGAAGTTCAATATATAAATGTGAAAATGTTTCTTTTCGCTCGTTCAGTTAGGAATTGCAACATTATCAGCAATTTCGTTAGTCGCACAGTAAATGTGTAGTTAATTTAATCCAGTGCCGTTACTTTCTGCTGAGACCTGTGCCATGGTAGCAACAATATTTATTTTTAATTTAACATAATTTATTTGCGATAGAGCGCACGCTCCAATGACAATTTTCCTACACACCTATCTTTCACCTTTCCTGTACCCGCCAACTTATACCCTCTGTTAATTATAACTTCAAATTCTTTGAGCGTTTTTGATTAAGTTATTCATCATTTCTCTTTCTAATTTACTCTAATCCCTGACCCCCTTACCTACGAAAGAAAATCCTCCCTCGCCCTTATGCCTGAAACCGAGTGCCAATTTGTGGTCATGGTCATCTTTCCCCTTCCACGCACCTCTCCTAATTCTTCCACCAATATTTTTCCAAGCCTCGTCACCAATATATGTCTTGCACATTCCCATGATTCTCTTCACCCGTCTCCTGCCTTGCAATGAATTCCATTCCAGCTCCTTTATCTTATCTCTTACTGATTGTGACCTCGGGTAATTTCAAGAGACAAATCTAGCAGTTCGTTGTTGCACATCCTTCAACTCTTTTATTTTATACCCAAAATGAATGGCACAATCTACACGTTCTCCACAATTTACTAATTCTTCATAATATACTCAGAGTTTCGAGGTCTACTGTCTTGTTGTAAACCAAGTCAGCTGGCAAGATTTCAAAGACAGAAAAATCAGAAAAACTCGTTTTAATATGCTTTTCGTGGGTACAGAATAATGTTGATTTAGTTCACAAGTGTAAGATGTAATGACTTTTATACCAATTGCTTATCAATATATATACTTTTTGGGATTCTATTTCTCTTATTACTTATTGCTTAATGTGTGAAGTTTTTAATTTTTATCTCAATTATTATCATAGAATTCATTATTCTTGTTAAGAATTAAATTACTTTTTGTTTGCATAAGTTATCAATAAAAATATTATTAATGATTGAAATTGCTGATATGAGGAATCGGGATGTTGATTTCCATATCCACAACTCCGTTGTACCTACGTTTGACATTAATATGCGTTTATTACAAAATTATTCGTCATCAAATTTATTAAGAATAGTATCACACAATTAAACAAACATCTTCAAATCCGACAGTGGGTTCATTTTACATCAGTTCTCAAGGTTTCTTTATATCCGTTCATTAAGCTCAACAGGGCAATAGGGGGACACAGGGTTGATCGATACTACAGGGTGTACCCGAATGAATACCGGGGTTTTAACGCTTTGTAGTATTTATTACATAAAACGTAAAATTTTAATTAATGCATGAAATGAAAGAGTAACTCAAACAATTCTGTTTGTTGGTACCTGAGCGTATGTGCGCGAAATGTTTCCTCCGTCATACGTTAGAAAGCGCTAG
Source organism: Vandiemenella viatica (assembly GCA_031002005.1). Lineage (NCBI taxonomy): Eukaryota > Metazoa > Arthropoda > Insecta > Orthoptera > Morabidae > Vandiemenella > Vandiemenella viatica. Next base: position 354,869,999 of record JARYHS010013630.1, on the reverse strand, counting down.
TAGCAAAAATGACGACTAGTGAACAGAAAGCTTTTTGTGTTCTGCAGTTTTCAAAGACGAAATATGTAGTTATTGTGCAACGTGCGTTCCGAATTAATTTCAGATGTGATCCTCAAAGCGATAATAACATCCGTAGATGGTATCATCAGTTTGAAAATACCGGCTGCCTTTGCACGACCAAGGATTAGTGATGAGTGTTGAGCCAGAGAGAAAATCTTTCACACGTAGCCCGGAGAAATCCGTTGGGAAGCCTAGTCGTGAATTAGCATTTCCGGTGATGACTGTTTGAAAAGTTTTACGAAAACGCTTACAACTACGTTCTTATCGTTTGCAGTTGTTACAGGCTTTATAGCCTAGAGACCATGGTTTACGTTCCAAATTTGCACATGAAATGTTGTTGCACGACGATGAAGATTTTCTGGATCATGTTGTTTCGACATTTCACCTTATTGGACATGTGAACACTCTTAATGTGCGCACCTGGGACTCAGAAAATCGTCATGAGATAGTGTAATTGCACCGAGACTCTCCTAAACTGAATGTTTTTTGCGCCATATCTCGGTGGAAAGTTTATGGGCCTTTTTTCTTTGGAGAAACAACTGTAACTGGCACTTCCTATCTTGATGCTCTACAACTATGGCTATTTCCCCAGTTGGTAGAAGACGAACCAAATAACTTCATTTGGAAGCAAGATGGTGCCCGCCTCACTGGCATAACGACGTCTCGATTGGTTGAACGTCACTGTATACAACCGCCGGATTGGCCGCAAAGGGCCCAAAGACAGAGCTTGTTTCTCATGGCCTCCACGCTCTCCCGATTTGATGCCATGTTATTTCTACCTGTCGGGGTTCATAAAGGATCCTGTGTATGTGCCTCCACTACCAGCTGACATACCCGACCTAAGAAACAGGATTGAGGCAGCTGTTGCATCAATTACACCACAAACACTACTCAACGTTTGGGAAGAAATGGGCTATCGACTTGATGTGTGCCGTGTAATGAGAGGTGCTCACATTGAACACTTGTAAGCTTGTAGGTATAACTGTTTGAGTTGCTCTTTCATTTCATGCATTAATTATAATTTTACGTTTTATGTAATAAATACTATAAAGCGTTGAAACCCCGATATTCATTGTGGTACACTCTGTATAACGATTTGCGGTGATCACCATACCAGCGGAGTTGCCATTTAGCAGTCCGCAGCCGTCCGAGGTGATGGTTCCATTTTTCTGCTTGCCGTCAAAAACCCAAGTCCACTCGGATGACGACATAGAAGACAAGAATCATCACAGATCGCACCGGCGTTAGTCACCGAAGATCTCTTTCTGTAGGCTGACCACGCACTCACCACACAGCTCGCAACCCACTGTACTCTCCACCACCGCGTCACCCTAGCGGCCACGCTTTGTTCCTTCACTGAGGGCTACCCGGTCCAAAGTCTCATACCAGGATACAACCGGACAGCACCGTTACATTTGTTCGCCCCATCCACCTGTGCGAGCTGCAGGTCCAGCTTCTCACAAATATATTTCAATGTAATGTTTTAATACACTACAATTGTAATCACATCTATACCATGCAATTCCTAAAATTGTGGGTTGCACAGGGTGCTTTGCGCTGAAGTTAATTTCTCCTCTGTGCATTTCGACCCTAATAACATGAAAGAAGCAGGAATTCTTATAAGCATCAGTGCAGTACGTTATTTCCTTCATTTCTCTGTTCTGTCATTGCGATCTAATCATGCTGGTGGGCTAACTATTTCTTCGCAGTAGTAAATAAAAGTGTGCTCTCTTGTACTTGCCAACAAATGCAATCATCCGCCTGACAAAGCTATCGCAAACCAACTTCTGAACCAATTCGAGGCCACCTTCGTAAGGTATATATAACAAGCGGTCACAAAACAAGTGGATCAAATCTCCAGAGATATTGCTCTCAAATTGCGCCACGGTATTCTAGATAAGCATGCACTGGAGTTTCAAACGCTATCACCTATATAGCATTAAAGTCTTAAAACTTCAATCTATTAAATGCAACCTACGATTCGCACTACCTAAGACCCTCTTCAAGTTGTTTTTTTACCTAAATACTTAAGCGATTTTCATCTAAACGTAAGTTGTAGTCACGCGTAACGGGATATTTTTGTTTGTCAATCGGATAACATTGTACTTTCTTAAATTTAATTTAATTATTCATTTATTGTACCAACCCAAAATAACGTCAAGAGTTTATTGAGTTTCTAAACAATCCTCGAGTCTCTTTATTCCCATACAGATCACTGCATCAGCACACAATCTTAAACTGCTACCAGTGGCGGCTGTACCTTAAGTGCGCTCGTGCGCTGAACCACCAATCCAAAAGATTTAAAAATGACAAAATATTAAGTACCTACTTCATCTTTATTTTTATATTACCATTTTAATATTTATTTTTAAACATACAAAAACAAAAACGTATAAAAAATTAAATCTCCAATTATGGTGAAACAGTTTGAGCGTTTTACTAAACTATTAAGACTTATTTTCCTGTAAAGACAAATTCTCGTGCGCTTCGGCGAGTGCACGAGGACTGCTAATACAACTTGTAGGTGATACGAATTAATACGCCTGACGCGTGAAACAAAAGATAGTTCATAGAAACGTACCGAGTAATGAGTCGGTTGTCGAGCGCCGCACGTGCGAACCGAAGATTGCCGAGAGCACTCGATGTTTGACGAATTGGCCGGCCGGCATGGGCGCGCGCGAGGCGACGGCAGCCATGATTGATATCTCGTTATTAGACTATCAGTATAGTTTCACTGTATGTGTGACGCGCTAATAATTGTTTATTTATATTACCGTAAATAATTGTTTTTAGTTTTTGTTTCGATTTTTTTCGAGAACTTTTATACTATACTGTGTATGGTGTTAGTTAAAATGAACATAAACATTGATTATATTAAAGAAAATAACAGAACTTTTCAAAATAAAGTGAACATAAAATTGGCCGGACCACCACGGCCCTTTTTAAATTTAAAACAAGAGTGCAAATCGAAAAATAAAGCATTTACACGAAGTTTTAAAAGTGAAATGTATAATAGAAAGAAATGGTTGTGTGGATGTGAGCGTCTTAATGCATTCTTTTGTTTTCCTTGCATTATTTTTGGCGGAGAATCGATTTGGACAGAAACAGGAATCAAGGATTTGACGCATTTGAGTGAAAAAATAAAAAAACATGATTCTTCACAAGTACACCTACAAAATGTAATGAGTTTGTCTGTGTTATGCACGGTCGACATTCGTAATCAGCTAGATTCTGTGTATAGAAGCAATATCCAAAAGTATAATGAACAAGTTGATAAAAACAGGTATATTTTATCACGTCTTATCGATTGTGTCAAGTTTTGTGGTGCATTTGAGTTAGCTTTGCGAGGTCACGATGAAACTATTGAGTCTAGTAATGCTGGGGTGTTTCGTGGATTAATAGACTTTGTATCAGAGTTGGATACGGTCATGAAGGAGCATCTCACGTCGTCTACAGTTTTCAGAGGCACGTCAAAAACTATTCAGAACGATATTTTGGACTCAATTTTATGTGTATACCACAAAGAATTGTCCAATATTATAACAAAATGTGAATACGTAGCAGTTCAAGCTGATGAAACTACCGACGTATCAACGACTATGCAGATGGTAATGATTTTAAGATACGAAGAAAATGGACAGGTTCACGAACGGTTTTGGAAATATCTTACGCCGCATTCCCATACTGCTAAAGGACTTAGTTCTGTTATTGTAAGAGAATTACGGGAACTTTAAATAACTCCGCAACAATTAATAGCACAATGTTACGATGGCGCCGCTGTAATGAGCGGGAATGTTGGTGGAGTACAGGCTAAAGTAAAAACCGTCTATCCACATGCTTCATTCATTCATTGTTACGCCCACCAACTAAATTTAATAATATAAAAAAGTGTAAGTCAAAACAAAACCGTACAGAAATTTTTTGCTAACCTTCAAGCTTTTCCAAAGTTTTTTTCACGATCACCGAAGCGTACAGATGTTTTGAAAACTATTGTATCAAAGAAGATTCCAGCTGCTCCGCAAACGAGATGGAACTTTAATTCGCGGACCGTTGCATCAGTACATAGCTACAGGGAGCCTTTAAAAGAATGCATGACCACCATTATAGAAACGGAAAATGATACCGATTCTATAAATCAGGCTAATATGCTTCAAAGGTATTTGAACGACAGTACTTTTTTATATTGGCTTGATTTTTTTTCAATCTATTCTGCCACATAGTGAAATTTTATTCAAACAAATGCAAAAAAGAAATATTGATTTGGTTCATATAAAAAACTGTATTAATGATTTTGAAATCAGTATACAAAATGCACGTAACACCATAGATCAACTTGAAGAACCGCCTCAAAAAAGGTTTAAATCGTTTAGCTCTGCTATAGTAAAAGAAGTGTGCGATATAATTATTACTCAAGTGAAAGACAGATTCAATTTTTGTAATCATTTGATAGCAGCCAAATTATTTTACTGCGAGAACTTTACCACATACCGTTCTACTTTTCCCGACAAAGATTTCACGATCACAGTTTCCACCTATGCAGCTTTGGACAAGTACAAGTTGAAAAACGAACTATCAGCAATATACAGTCGCGACGATTTCACCAACGCAAATAGTACAATTGCAATTTTACAGTTGTTCTATAATAATGACCTGACTGAATCATTTTCAGAGTCAATGTAACTATTGCGAATTCTGTGCACTATACCAATGACTTCAGTAGAGAGCGAGCGATGTTTTTCGACACTGAAAAGAATCAAAACTTTTCTCCGAAATACCATGTCTCAGGATCGGCTAAATGCACTTTCTGTGCTTAGTATTGAAAAAAAATTCATACAAACAATACCCGATTTTAATAAAAAGGTGATTGAACATTTCGCTTCAGAAAAATGTCGTCGTATTGATTTAATGTATAAAAAATAAACATATATTATGTCAATTTTTGTTTTGTTGCATTTTCTATTTTTAATATTTTAGTAAAGTGCACCACCAGTTCGATAACCCACCAGCCGCCACTGACTGCTACTGATGTTGTCTCCAAGATCATTTAAGATCATTTATATAAATTGAGAAAAAGACACTCCTCGTGGGACGCCTGATGGAACATCCAGATTAATAGTCTTCGCCTTCAAGGACGACAAACTACGAGCACTTATAAAATCATCATCCCTTTAGAACTCTAGTGTGAAACACCGTTTGTCTGAATTTTGGTTGAGAAAGAATTGTTTGGCAGTGCCGAAAGCTTTTATATAACCCGAAAAAACGGCTTCTACTTGCGATCCTGAATCAATAGCTTTCATCAAGTCTTAAGTAAATAGTGCCAGCTATGTTTTTCTTCCAAAATTCATTTGTTTCGGAACTAATTTTGTTTCGACTAATAATTTCATATTGTCTTGATGATGTCGAAGACGTTGCGAGCAAAACACGTATACGGTTCAAAAATTTGCTCTACATAAATTATCCAATGGAAAGTAGTTAATCCTTTAAAAATTAATTAATTAGTAACATCGTAATTTTAATTTTAATTAGTATATTTTCAAAACCAGCTTAACCAAACATACGACTGATCTCTGAATTATGACTGACACTTAAAGTGAATAACGGAATCTTTGAAAATTAATTCAGAGTTAATTAATGACTCTGTCGACAATACTATGGTTGAGTGCCACATAACTTGCGACAATTTCCTCGCAAAAAAAATTCCCCCCTGCCAGGCATGTGGAAGAGTTGCATGTATGTATACATTTTCGCTCCCCTGCTAGCGAAAATGCTTACACGCATATACCCATACCGCACGGAAGTAATATTGCAGTAAGAGATCTCCCTAGTAGAAAATAAAACAGTATGACACCCCCGAGCAATTAAAATGCAATTCTTCTTTCTTTATTGTTTTTGTGGACGGAAATTGTGATTCATTTGTGCCTTGGTACTGACAGCACGCAACACTTTAAATTCCCAGGGACTATATTTCAGGAGATTATATTATCCAAAACATTGAAAAAGTAAATGATTTTTTTAATTAATCTTAAAGACATAAATACCATTAAAATTTTGTTTGTGGAAATGTTGATGCAATAATATTTTAAATCTTTTCGAGGTTTGTGATGACAGTCAGCGCGTAGAAATGATAATTAAAATTTATAGCCGGTTGGTCTCGTGAAACTTATTGAGGTATCTCCAATTTGCTCTGACTCCTCCCCACCTAATTGATCATGTACTGGCTTATTTTAATTAACGGCAAACCGTAAAAGGGAAGGGGGAGGGATTGAAGAGTTATTATTCCAACAATCTCTTCGCCACCCAAAATAAAAAATTGATAGAATTTAAATTAAGCTTGAAAGCTTTTATTGAAGTTTCATTCCAGAAAATTCCGCTCTTGCATACCACGGTTGAAAATTATTGTATATGAAGTTGACATGGATGCAGGCGAGACGAAAATAATGAAGCTTCTAAAACGTGAACCGCATTTTCATTTTTTTACCATAAACAATAATGAACACTAAGTCAGTATTTACATTTTTATAATTCAAAATTATTCATAAAAGATTATTTACTAACTTCTTAACAGTTACAGAAACATTCATATATTGGACAATTTTCCAAGTGTAGGTTAATAATATAATTCCGTTACATCTCAACATAAGTATGCCAAATAGCTTTGAATGAACAAAATTTGTTGAATATTAACTTGTTTATCTTTTAGAATATTCCCGGTACAACAGCTCGTATTATTACTTTGCCCAGTATAGTGTCTCTTCGTTTTGTAACTCCTTTTTATTTCCATTAGCCCTCTTAGATTTGGATCTCAAACACAAATTCCTAAATCCGCTTTAGGAAGCTTGTGTATGATGATATGTTTTCCTTTATGTGACAAATACGATGAACTGAAAACATTGTTAAGTTTTCCCAGGAAAAATAAGTAATAACCTATAAAGTTCATAACAAGTGCCAAATGGCATAGACGCAGCATAGTATCAGAAGGAGTTCAATAAAACCCTCTCAATTTATCCTTATACTGTTTTAGGTTTTCTCTGAACCCGTCTCGATTTGGCCTAATAATATTGCAAAATCTTTATTTTTACTTCAGCATACTTAATAAGCTGACACTTTTTAACGTTTATATTCATCCTCCGTTCAACTATCCAACTAGTTTCCCTCTGTAGTTGTTACAGTTGTTGCTCGTTTTAGTTCTATTGTACAAATTAAATTCAGACTGTAAACTTCCTACAGAATCTACAGGTCTTAGACACCAGTCTGTGGCATTCCTCACTTCCTCCCGTTTTCAATCCTCATCCTTTATTTCCAACCTCCTAACAATCCCTTTGCACAGTATGACCAACTCAAAATGTTTTAAAACTTATTCTTCACCATTCTATGGGCCATTCTATTTCATACCTTGATAATATCAATTGCTACAGTAACAACATGCTCTCCTTTGTCCAGTTCTTGTGAAATATCTAGCACGTACCCCAGTATTAAGATTTACATGAATAACCTCTCATAGGCCCATTATGTTCATTTTCTCACAAAACTTCTTGATACAGTTGGATATAAAGTTTTCCATCAAAAGATATACCACTGATATAAAGATAATCTAGCTCTTATTCTCAGCACTATTTGTCTCCCCACCTTCATGGATTGATATCACTATGGAATATTTTCAAAATTCCTTACTAAGTTTCTGATTCACTAAACTATCGTTACTAAAGAGTGTAATCCCACCGTATTTTTAATACCAGATTTGCGGATTGTAGGACTGGTCAATCCCGCGGCATCCTCTGGGTTCCGGCACAGTTTTTAAAGTGTTGTCAAATTAATTAGTAAATATCTATTTATTGATCCAAAAATCAACTTTAATGTTAAATAATAGAAATAAACAGTTAACAATATTTTATTAGCAAAATAACATTAATTTAAATCTAGCCTAGGCCTACCTTAAATATATTTTACGGTTTTGCACTATTGTTTTAAATCTAATTCTAGTTATTAAGTAAATAACCAAATATCGTATTCAGACCATATTACATGCCTTGCATGACCCACACCAGTTTCAAAAATAATCTATTTACCAAGCAGTCAAACTATCATTTTATTTGGAAAGAGTTACGTATATAGCAAGCGGCCGATAATGCCATTTCTGCCTCCTCTCTCGCTGGTTTTATTGAAATGATCATAAATAAAAGACTTTTATAACAACTTTCCGCACTTTATGAGATCATTATATCTGGGAACCATTTCAGCAGGTGGATGGTCAAATATTACTGTTACGCTTTGATTGTACCGTCCAGCTCCGTCGCCTACGTCCCAGTCGGTCATACTTGTTTCTGTGCGTTTGACTTCTCTTTCTGTAGGTTTTTTTATGTATGTCAATTGTCAATTATGAAAACGCACAATCGCACGTACGAAGGCAGTTGCCATGACACTTGTTTGCGCGGATCTTAAGCCTATGGCATGAGTTTAGAGAGTGGGACCAAAGCTTGTCAGCCGTCCTTTGACTAAACTGTACGAATCCAGTATTCTAAGCAAGGAAAACTTAAAATATGTTTCTCTGCGCTGAACATAAACGGTAAAATAATCGTAATTTTATGGGACGCCCACTCATCAAAACTTAACGAAAAATCTTTGTTATTGTTTCCTGAGATATTCAAACTTAACACTTATGTCAACTTTACTGTTATTTGAAAAATTTGTGACTATAGATCTTATAACATTAGCAGATTAGAAAGATGAACTCCACTTTTAAAAAAAAGATATCTGATGAATTACATAAACCATTTATGGTATAAATATTTTTGCAAAGCATTCTGGAAACCATTTATTCCATAGATTTTTCATTTTTGAAATAGCTGTCAATAGTTTTTACCTTCTTTTTGTATTATATCTACTTCCGTTCTCGAGAAACAATAATTGTATCAATTTCGTATGTATGATGGGGGAGTTAATTTTGCAATATGATGACATAAATAGTAAATTAGTACTACATACAACAAAAACAAACGAGAGTTCTTAAAAAAATTAAGAAGTGTACCTATTTACTTACAAATCATGAAAGACGATAAAAACACTCATTCGTTGCCGGCGAGTCAAATGTGAATTTGAAGGGTACAGGAAAATGCTGGCAATAAAACCTGTGAAAACCGAGTCCGGTCGGAAAGTGACGAATGGGAGGCGAGGTTATGCTGACTGAAACACGTTTTCGCCGCTTTGTACGGATTGCGGATCCGCTTAATTTTGTGAGAGATCCGCCAGACAACCAACTGATGTGGCGTCCCGTATTGCTGGATTGGAATGCCTAATCGTTACTTAGGTTTGCAACGATATATCTGTCAAGCCGATAATATCGGACAAAAATATCTTTATTTATATCGATATTTTTTCTTGTTCTGTACGACTTCGATTTTCATGTTTGTTTCCAATATATGTAATATAATATATACTAATATCAGAGATATCGATATTATCGGCTTGAGGCGAGTGATATTATCGATAATCGATATCTGTCTGCCGTTGATATAAATTTCGATATAATTAACGACATTGATATCAGCTTGCATCCCTATCTTTTTTTCCACCGGTTAAACGAAGTCATTTACTTGACTAAACATAAACTGAATAAGTTTATAAATCCGCGAGCCATCCAAAATATTCCATTACCTGAAGTAAATTATGCTAAAAAGGAGGCATGCGTGTAAACTATTAGCAGATTCAATGAACTACTGTGTCAGGTGCTAAATCTGAATTAATCTGGTGGTCTTTGAAGTACGTAAGTGACATGATTCGCTTATTGATTAGAACTAATCAGTGGGCTGAAAACTGTGCTTGAGCTGTCATTCATCCCTTGTAGTTAATACACCAATCTCGTGAGCAAGATTACAGGCATACCGTGACGTTGTCTGACATATGACTCAGGCTCGGCTTGTTCCAACACCTGTAGTTAATAATAAAATTGTCACTGTTCCAGACTTAGGACTTAGCCAGCAACACAAGAGAGTTAGTAGTGAATAACCTTAATCACCAGAATGTGACTGGGTAAAATCTAAAACTACTGCACAGTGCTCGTGGACTGATGACATACGACGCTGTTGGTGATGGGATGGGGATGTTAAGCTCGGTGGGCCCCTTCGTGTCACGCAGAAGAGTAGTCTCTCTTCTTTTATCTTCACGTACACAATGATAACGCATCAAACAATAATCATCATACTCATCTGCACATGTTTAACGGTGGAAACGATATTGCCATCCAACGTCTGTCAAATATTGGCCTACTTGGATTCCCGTGGGACTATCCTTCCAATGATTATTATTATTACTCGTATTATTTCTGGCTTTACACCTCGTTGACATACGCATAGAGGCGGGAAAAAACTGAGGGCACTGAACGGCAAGGAAATTCGGCCATGACCTTCTGAAGAAACCATTCGCTTGGAGTAATTTGGGGAAACAACGGAAAACCCAAATCTGGATGCCCGGACGGGAATTCGAACCCGCGTCCTCCCAAATGTGAGACCAAACGTTACCACTCACCTATAAAGCTCGGTGTCAACGTTTTGGGTCGTGTAACATATATAAATACGTACACAGTTCATTGTCAAGATACATAAAGAGACTTTTGTCATCCATTGATATTAATTGTTTTATTTATCAGTTAGAACACAACAGACAGACATGAATTACAGTGCTACCCGACGACGCAAGTGTTGAAACACAGTGTGGCATATTCGCACAGAGATTATGATTATTAGTAACATAATTTGTAGTTGTATAATATAAGGAAGTAGTGGAACGTACTAGCTATTTTGTATGTGACAGCTTAAATATAAACGGAGTTTTAACTTACCCTACCGCGTTATGTTCCATAACCTGTTAAAGAGAACTATTTTCTTATGATACACAGCTAAAAAATTAAATACAGCACGTTTACATATTGCCGACATCAACGTAAACCATGCCAGTATATATCGTTAAACGTTAAAACATTTCGCTTCCCGAAACTTATTATTGCGAATAACGCTCGTTTGACGATAGATTGCCCCTTTTATTAAACGCATTCTCAATTTTTATTTTTCATTCTGGCGTCTTCCAATCTTCTGAGAGATTTAAAATACTGAACTGATCGCCGCATTCCACGAAAAATATACAGGGACCAGCGGCGCTTTACGGTCCAAAGCCGAGCAGACAGTTAAGGAAAAGAACGTGGCGGGAGGGCAATGTGACGGCCGTTACGACCGGCTTATGCAAATATGGCGCCGCCGCGCGAGGGCTCACCGACATTTGGATGGCGTGAGGAACTGCTCGGCGACTTTCCAAACGGTCAGTAAACACCACCAGCTGAATTTACTGCTATCACCTGCATTCTCAAAAGACAGTCGTTCGCTAATAACTATCGGATTGGGATAAAACGCATTTTTTCCTGCGTCGAACTATTGTTTCTAAAGCATATCATAACATTCAGAGCCGATATGCAAAATTTTATTTCTCATTATGAGATACGGTTCAGACGGTTCGTAATAAATTCATTTTATTTCCATTCTGTTGTCAGTCAGTAAACTGATCTGTGATTTTTGATACGCTAGTGTTTGGATTGAAACCCGTTCCCTTCGCATCTTTTTTATCATCCGTCTCATACGGTAAATTTCAAGGCATGGTACATATTTATTATTCTAGAAAGTTTATGCACCTTAGTTATAATCTGCGGTGTGGTGAGTTGGTGATATATTCAGACCACGCTACTTGACTTCTTCAGGGCTCTTTTCTGGCACGTGAAATTTCTTGAAATTCTGATCTGTGGATATGGGATGATTACTATCTATCTGGTTCACACAGCCAACCTCTTATTCTTGTCCAGCAGCACCAGGTATTGATATAGATTGCTGGTATCTCATCGTGACAACTAAGACTTACTTCAGATCTTCAAACAGTTTTTTTATATAGCTTTACACCTTGTCAACTTTAACGTAATTCGAGGCAGGAGAATATTAGACGTAACAAACGGAAACAAATTAGACCATGGCGTTTAGAAGTATTCATCCCGGCATTTGCCTGAAATGATTTCGGGACATCCGGGAAAACCATCCTCCCCACTAGCAGACATGAACGTTACCTCTAACCCACCAGGCTATGTTTTAAAACACCAGTTTTTATTTATATCATATGAATATAAAATTAATTTGCAGCTAATTAACAGATAGCATGTAATTCATTAATGGTTCAAGAGGAACAGACGAATGTTAAGTTTTAAGAATCGGGGCTTTCCCGGCGTTGTATATAGATGGAATTTTCTCTGAAAATTAGCTCAGCTAGGTTAAGAAGCTCTTCTGCCTTCTTCTTGTCACTAACGTCCTGGGAACCTTGATCATATTTCTAATTTTATTGGTAGTGAAATATTTAAATGTGCAGCACTTATTCACCACTTTTCACGAAAACATATGCTTGCGGATACTGAAAATGTTACACCCAGTGGAATTTTATGAAACTTTGTAGATATATCCAGGATCATACCCAGAAGAAATTATAACAAATTTAAATAGATCAGATCAAGTTAATTCCCTTTACACACATGAGTTAGAAATAAGTAGGCCTATATCCACCGTAATAACCAACACATTTCTGGATCCTTTCTGGCATTGAATCAGTAAGTGATCGGATGCCCTCTTGGGGTATGTCACTCCATACCTGCATCAATAGTGCAGTCTGTTGTTGAGCAGATTTTGCTCGGTGTCCATCTGGCTTAATGTGTCTGCCCATGGTTTCCCAGACATGCTCTATTGGATTTAAATGCCGGCACCTAGCGGGGCAATACATGGTGGTAACCCGATGCAAGGTGTAACTTTCCAGCCCCCCACCTTTAATACTTCTCGGCTAATTTACTCATTGATTCAATAGGTCTTCTTACTTTGCCGAAGATTGACTGCATTCAAATTTCCATAGGCCATTTCTCAATGGAAAGTTAGTAGGTGGCATGAACAACTACAAAGAATATATATAAATGAGTAGATGATGTACCACACAAAATAAAGTTATATTCTGGTCAGGTTACCAGTTTGTCTACAAAGGTACACACTCGAAATTGGAACACCTATTCAATCCAACAAGTTCGTAACAATTTTCGATAAGTACTTCCTCAAAACTTAATATTCACACAAAAGTAGCTATACACATCATCTCAATGGTATTAATTTACTTCACTACATAACCGTAGCGAAAAGGAGTTCTATGGCATAGAGACAAACAAACAGAGAGAGAGAGAATAAAGATAAAAGATCATACATCATTCAGAAAGGAAATCACCGCACTCAATCACCTGGAGCTACACTGAATAAAACTGAGGAACTGTGCAAAACTGAGAACGCTATTGTATCCAAGGAGCCTCCCCGGCTAAATATACTCTGGTTGGCTGATGTCCTTCTGGGAGGAGCACTAAGAACATTGACTTTCTGGCTTTCCAGTTGGCGTGTGCACAATATCTGCCAAATGGGAGAAAGCATAGAGTTTCACAGATACTGCCCCTCCCAGAAGACGCCTTTTCCCGTCCGTGGGTTGGCGACAGACCGCACTTCTCTCCGCTCCAAACGAGGAGGCGGGAAGCGGTTGACCGACCTCTAGTGTGGCCTTGCCACCATAACGGCAAATGCAGCCATCTCCTAAAATTCTTAAATAATGTCGTACACTGTCTGGCTCACTCTCGCTACCACAATTTAAAATTCTTAATCCTATTTCTTATTTTATATTTAACGCTATCACTTAGAGTTTCTACTTACATTTTTTAATACTTTTATCTCATATATCTGTCTTGTGGCATCACAAAGGCCTTTGATGTGATGGTTCTGGGACGGGAACTACCCTGTTTCAAAATACAGTTTTGTATAGTGGACATGAAGGGAATCACAACAGGTTGTATCACCCTGTCCACATACCGGCGGGATGTCATTGTACTTTCAACAGCAGTCTTTCTGTCGCAACTGATTGCCGCCCAAACCACGACGCCAGGGTTTGGACCTGTGTGACGTTCTAAAATAACAGGTGATCGGGCACTATACCACTACTCCGCGTATTAATAGGACACACTGTTAGGGGTCCGAGAGTGTAACCCAACTTCAAACAATCTGTTTATAATTTTTCGTGTGGTGACTCTATCTGTAGCCACTGCTCTCATCTGAGCTTCAGTCGCTTATCAGTCAACATCAGTCATCTGCATGTAGTGATCTAGGCGATCACTTGCCCAAATACTTCAAATTAATTTCTCAAGTCGGTATCCAGGGCGGGCGAACATGGAAAAGTTAAGCAATAGAGCTATGACCTGGGAAGTAGCACGCATATCAGCAAGCCAGTTGCCAAGCGCTTATCTTTACTGCAAGCTGTTATTATGACTTCATACAGCAGGTTAGCGAGGAGTATTGCCCTGTCCACATAGTGATGATAGGAAGGGGGAATATCTATTTAAAGCCTGGGAGCAGGGGTCTGTCGGTCTCTCTACGAAAGACTTTCAACGTACCACATCGACGCCGAGGGCGCCGGCAGGCGTCGGCGCCGCCGGGGCGGCGGTTGCAGAGAAGAAGATGGCTGTCGTCTACTACTAAGGTGGGCTCTGCTGCGATAGCTGGTGTGTATAGTCAGAGGGGCATATTCATGTGGACATTCAGATATACAATCATTTGGTCAAAATCATTTGGGCATAGTCTTCAGGGAGATTATCAATAGTCCATTTAATTTGGGCTGCGAGGCGCCCATCAGTTACATGCTCGCCCAGTCCTTGGCCCTATCTATAATGTTTTGTTTCAAAGCCAATGCAACATTGTAAATATTCATCTATGTCACCAGTCATTGCTAATGTGAATAAATATGTAATTGTTGATACGTGTTTATAGTGGCTGTTTTATGAGAGAAAAATCTTAGTTATTCCGTGGCTCTCGTAACAGTAACGATTGTGGATATAGTGAGTCATAGTGAAAACAGAACATTCGATTTGTTATGTTGATTCATAATGCGTTGAACCAATCGCAATTTGCGTAATTTTTCATAACATCAGGGCCATGGAACTTAGTTTCGGCGAAAAACATTATGAAATACAAATTTTGATAATGAACCCTGTTTTCATCGGTTTCGGTAGGTCCTAGCGAGTGTGCACCCGACGTAATTGTTTGTCCCTCAGATTCATGCACTCTACAAGTGATGGTATTTCTTCGATTGATTAAATGATTGTAGAAGACCGTTCAGGATTCCATATTTATGTTTTATCTAAAATTTCTATCAACTACTGAGAATACGCTAGCTCAGTTAGTACACACCGGCAGTTTGAATTCTTCATTGATTATATGCAACAATTCCAACAGCTTTAAAGTCACTTGATAATACCAAAAAGAAAATATATTGTTTACTAATATCACGTAAAGTTATTTTTTATTGCAGTTTATATTTACATCGGAAGCACAAAGAAGGCAAATTATTTACTATCTTATTTAATTTAGGACATAATTATTAACAAATTAATTCAATGAAATATTCATTCGCCAATTATTTGAGAAGTATTATCAATTTTTTGGAATACTCGAAAGATACCGAATTAAATGGTGATTCTTGTAGCTATGGTCTAAAATAACGAGATAACAGAATACTTTATAAGGTATATAAGAATCAAGTGGCAATAATAAAAGTAGAGAATCCTGAGAGACATACATCAGTTAAAAAGGGTTTCAGACAAGGTTGTAGTCTATCCCAGTTTATATTCAACTTGTATGTAGAGGAATCAATAAAGGAAAAGAAACAAAAATTTGATTGTGGCATAATTGTACAAGGTGAAAAAAATCAGTATGCTTCAATTTCCTGATGACATTTTCTTGTTAGCACGTCAGACTGAGGATATTAAAAAGTTACTGAATGACATTAACAAAATACTGAAAGACGATTTTGGACTGAATATAAATCAAATCAAAACAAAAGTGATGAAATGTAACATAAATGATACCAATCACGGTTGATTGAGTACAAAAATAGGATCGGATGCGATTGAAGAAATAAGTGAACTCTGCTACTTGGGAAGGAAAATTGTAACTGATGGCCGAAGCATGAATGATGTGTGATTAAAGAAAGCATTCTCGTTACAGAAGAGAAAAAGAAATATGTTTCTGAATAAAAGTCGTCCTCAACATTGCAATGTTTTTTTATTTTTATTATTTATTTTTAATGGCATTTGGCAACTTAGGCCATACAGCCAGCTCAATGTAATCATGACTCTTGCAGTATATCAATTTCTCCAGTACGTTGTAGTAACCTCTAACTGTGGACAGTACAGAACGGACATTAACACACACACAACACTTAAACACCCATGTTCTCTGCCGGACTTGAACCGACGACCATCGGCACGTGGAACCCTAGCATTCTAGCCCCTGCGCTACCGAGGCCGGCTAGTGCGATGTTTTAATAACAAGAATTGGTTTGAGCCTATTTGGTGGAATAATATTTACCTTTCTTCGTATCAATATTTTCTTTTTCTTTTAATAACGTTCAGATTATACGAAGACACGTATTGCGCTGCATGCTCTCTGTTAACTTCTTACCAATATCTACCCTAATTACATTTTTAAGGATGATAGGAATAAACTGCGGAAGTGCCATGAAAGACCCTTCAGAGAGACAAGATACGAATTCAAACAGTTTGAAGGCTTCTATCTACAAACGAAGGAAGTAAAATAAAAGAGTCTGAAATTACTATGTGCA
Organism: Vandiemenella viatica; assembly: GCA_031002005.1. Taxonomy (NCBI): domain Eukaryota; kingdom Metazoa; phylum Arthropoda; class Insecta; order Orthoptera; family Morabidae; genus Vandiemenella; species Vandiemenella viatica. The sequence goes on along the minus strand of JARYHS010013630.1, from coordinate 354,853,226 downwards.
CATCTTACATGTTAGTTTGATTGTTTAAGTGACAGTGTTTTAGTTGATAGAGCAATCAGCTTTGCCGGTGCCGTTACTGCCTACTCTACCGCTGTAATAGTACTGGTAAGGGTGCCTTCACTTTAACCTACGAGGGTGGTTCAAAAAATAAGGTCTCCTATTTTTTTTAATATAGAAAATCACATTTATTCACCAATTTTGATACATCGTTATAAAGCTTGACGTTTTAGCTATTTTTCTATGTAATCGCCTTCACGTTTGATGACCTTCGGCGTCCACGCCACGAGCTTTTCGATTCTGTCGTCGAACCAGTCTCCTGCGCGTCACGAAGAAATCGAATGACTGCGGCCTGCACTTCCTCGTCTGACCGTAACTTCTGACGTCCCAGGTGTTTTTTAAGTGCGGGAAACGTGTTATTGTCGCTTGGGGCAATGTCCGGGCTATATGGGGGGGGGGGGGCTATTCAACTAGATCTCAACAAAATTGTTCGACGAGGGAGATCGTTTGATGTGAGACATGTGGATGCGCGTTGTCTTGGTGCAGAGACACTCCCTTCGTGAGCATTCCTTTTCTTTTGTTCTGGATAGTCCAACGTAGTTTCTTCAGAGTTTCACTGTAGCGGTCCGAGTTAATTGTTATTCTTTTTGGCACGAAATCCACCAGCAAGAACCCCTTAGTGGCCCAAAAAACAGTCGCCATAACCTTACCGGCTGACTTCTCTGTCTTGAACTTTTTGAGCAACGGCGAAGATGGGTGACGCCATTGTTTGGACTGCTTCTTCGTTTCAGGAACGTAATGATGCAGCCAGGTTTCGTCCCCAGTCACTATCGACTTCCTCTTCAAAGCGGCGAACAAATTCTTTGGCACATTCCACGCTCTTTCATTTGTGTTCGTCGGTGATCTGTCTGGGAACCCACCTGGCGGACACTTTACTGTATCCTAGAGTTTCTGAAACAATTGTGTGTATGGAGATTTTCCCACACTCTCCAATAAGTCTCTCGGTTATCTCATCAAGAGTTATCCTTCGGTTCTGCGCACCATCTCATCAATGTTGGTCACCGTTTCGTCGGACACACTCTGTCTCGCCAGGCCGCCCCTCGTCGTGGACGTTGCTGCGACCGGCAGAAAACTCCCGGCCCCACTTCCCCTCGTTTTTAATGTCCATATATATTTCCCCGTACGCATCCACTAACTGACGATGGATTTCTATCGGCGTAACGTTTTTCGCGTTCAAAAATCGAATCCCTGAGCGCAGTTCGCACCTGGCGGGTGAGCTAAGCGGCTGCTGCATTGTGGACGGTTGTCAAGCAGCGACTGATCGTCGGATTAAGCTCTAACCTGTACCATTCGGTGGTGGGAGAACCAAGGAACACGGTATTGGTGTCGGATTTTGCCTAGCACTGTTGGTTTTGACGCGGTGTCGTTGGAGACCTTATTTTTTGAACCGCCCTCGTAGAATCCAACCATGGAATAATTCGAGTGCGTTTATTTTCAAATCAAGTTTTTCTGGAGATGAAGGAAGGGATGATGAGTTATTAAATTTCCCGGCGAGACTGGAATTCCAAACCTTAACTTCTCTTTAACGATCCAAATATATTAACCACCATGACACCGTACAGAAAGGAAGTATACTCTTGTCAAACCGTCTTTTGTCCAATTCACAGAAATTCAAGAACATTTTTCTTTTTTGTTTGTCTCTATTGTACTACTCCAAGCTTTCATATCTCTAGGAATCCTTAATATCATAACTTTTAGTTATGGAATCAACTTCACATTACAACCACAGCAATCATCGTCATCATCATCATCATGACGTAATTCGTGTAGTAGACTCTCTCTCTCTCTATATATATATATATATATATATATATATATATATATATATATATATATATATATATATATATATATATATATATTTTTACCGTTAATTAAAATATTCAGGATTCGTGGATTTCATAAATATTTCACATATTTCACTTAAATCTTTTGTAAGAAAAAGCGTATACATTATGTTTTTAGAGATGAATGTTATTGCAGAAAAATTTTATTTAACAAGATGAGAAAAATTCTTGTTGAATTTGAGAGGAAAAGATTCCATCCACGGTAGCACTTCTATTATTTCGTAACAGTTGTGTAAAATTAAAAATCTTTAAATCTCACAATAATTTAATGGCTCTGTTAGTAATTACTATTATTATCCTATGTTTATTTATGCTAGTAGCAAAAATTCAAGTTTGAAAGGTCAAAAACTACAAAATACTGTCCTGTTTTCCTGTGTTTTCGAAGGCTTCGTAGAAGAAAACCAAAGCAGCCATATCAACTCTAATTATGAAATCTCACAATCGTATTAAGAATGTTTGATGTTGCATATTAATAAAAAACGCGCTTCGAACATATTAATTGTAAATCACCCAACCACACGACCTTACTCGATGCAGCTACCTACGCAACGTGCTCAACCCTTCACCGTGTGATTGATGATCTCGTTGTCACAGCAACAGTCACATAAGAAAGGTTTATAGGTACTCCGCTGCATATGCTGTTTGCTTAGAATCTATGACCTCGTGTACCCTGTTAAATGTAATATTTCAAAGTCAGCTGGCAGCATGACGGGATCTATAAAGATTTGTTGTTTTTCTAATAGTGTCGTCCCGCATTCTGCCAAATTTAGCCTCTGATATTATCTCACGAACGCGTACTGTCTGCACAGATCTGACGCTGCAAAGAGCCAAAGAGTAGGACCGTACTGATACATTCCGTAAACGTCCACTTCGCAGCAAACGCCTGAACATCGATCCTTCTCACATGTGAACTGTAAAGCCTTTCAGGAGTACAGTATTCAACACCAAAACAAAGAAGAACACGATTAAGGGGTCACACACCATCACTGTTGAATATGTTATTGAACAACATAAATTTCATATCCGTCCAAAACGTCAATATATTTTAGGCAGTCATACTGAATGAAGACATTACAAACTGAAAGGATATTCAACTTTGTATCTGCTGTTTTTCTTTTGATTTGATGTCAAAAAGATTTTCTTGAATTATGTAGTTACAAAAGTTATATCTGCAAAAAAAAAAATCTCATTCCGTCCATCTACATAGTTTTCTCCATTTTATTATTTTTATTGTTGTTGTGTCTTTATGACTCGTCAAAGACGAGGTCAATATTGGTGGAAGAGGGTGGCGTGTAAGCAATTAAAGTAATACAGAACCATGGATCGTCTTAGCATCTTCACTTTAACAAAGAAAAGCTTTGCCAGAAATGTAAGTCAGTATTAAAACCCGTAAAAATACCAGTCGCCACCGGCATTCGAGCCGGGTACCTTTCTGTGAAATATAACTACCAACGTTTTCAATGTTGGTTCCTCGTATACGTGCGTAAAATACGTTTCCTGTATCATATTTATTTCAGCTTTCTACCAAATGCGTAGTCCTATACAAAAAAGTGAGTCAACTAATAACTGGAACCAGTTATATTAAGCTGTTACAATAAATGAATAAGTTTGAACTTGGACAACTGGACCGCTATTTTTTCTGATGGTGACTTTTTAACTGAATATTATTCGTTTAATGAAGAACTATATTTTATTTTGGAAGCTCTGTCTTACTATGGGACTCGTTCTTGTCCCCTAAATTGTCACACTTAAATGAATCTAAGATAAACCGTTTTTTTACCTGATAAAAATATCTCCTTATTTCGTTCTAAAGCGTAAGTAAATGTTCTCTTCTTAATTTATAGCTTTATTGCATGAATATTTCAGTCCATGTAGCATATAACTCATTTTGATCCTTCAAAAACAATGTCTGACAATAAGCAAATAAATAACATTTGCATTGAAAGTGTTCATGCCTGATTGTTAGCTACAGATACTGCATTTTCTCCATGATTTTTATTACGTGACATGAACACGATCGGCAATCTAGCTTCACTCAATTGAGAGCTGTCGTGGTGTTGTTCTGGAGCCAACAGTTGGGTTTAAACACGTAAAGTAATGAAAAGTGAACTGTCATAAAACGCAAAAACTTGGCTGTGTGGCTGATAAGGCCGAAAGCCATTTAAATAAATAAAAAAAGCACGTAATATCTTATACTTTAGTATAAAACTGATATATATGATAGCATCAAATGACGACAAAACTGATTACGCCACACATTTTCACTTAACTGTGCAAAATAAGTATTGAAAAAATTGTATGGCAAGACTGTCCATCGAGCAGCTGAGCCGCGCCGGAGAGGTGCCGCTTAAGGTGACCGGTGTAAACCCACTCCTTCAGAGGGGCTGCGAGATGTATCGGTGGGCTCAGCCGCTTGCTCGTATCATCAAGTATTTACGTTTAATCTGCTTCCGATGGCGCGCTGCCAGCGGACAGAGTTGGGAGAATGTGCAGTAATGGGGGCAGAAAATAGGAGAAGAGCTCCTTGAGTAACGCGTGGTTCGGCTGTGAAGCCTGGCGACTGACTTTACCTGCTGTAGTTAGCAGGCTTCAATACGGTGAAATGTGAGAAGTGTACCTGGCGATAATATGCAAATTGATATGTATTGCCCGGGGCACACAGTTTTTTCATTTCAATTATTCATTTTTACATTATATTTTCTGTGAATGTTTGCAAATGCATAAAAAAAATGCCCATTAATACCAGTAACATTTCAAGTGGTAAGCCATACCTCTCAGCTTCAGTATCCATGGTACAGTTTTCAGAACATTTACCTTATAGGTAATGAGAATGTTCCACTAAAAACTGTTATTAAAATTTATCGCTTATCATGATCTGATATCTCTTTATTTTTAATTAACCAATAATTATAAACTATGGCTTCTTATTGATTAATACTATCAAAATATCAAATGAGAACGACAGAAACACTAATTTACTTGCTTTTCGTAGAAGCACATAGTTATGAAAAATGATTTGTTACTGAAAATGTTTAAACGTATAATACATGAAAAATACTATAATTTATTAATTATGAAACAGGTAATTGAGGACGTAGGTTGCAAGGAGTATGTTGAGTTAAAGAGATTGCCTGAGGACAGGAGGAAATGCATCTCTGCTCCAAGTCAGTCGAGAAACCGATAACAAAAAAGCATATGGGCAATATTACTGATAAAATAATTGGTTTAGTATTCATCGGACTAATACTTTTGGACATCTACATCTACATCTACATCTATACTCTGCAATTCACAATTACTGTGGGTGGAAGAGGGTGCTAAGCACCAATCCTAGTTTAGAGTATTCCAATCCCAAACAGAACGAGGAAAGAAAGAAACATAAATGTATCAGTACGGCATCTTATCTCTCGAATCTTATCCCTTCTGTCATTGCGACCTAAATAGGTTGGCGGAAGAAGTATTTCGTTGCACTCGTAAATTAGGGATTTTTGCATATTCTCCAACAAATTTAAACGGAAACGACGTCGTCTGTCCGCCAAACAATCCCAGCCTAACCCACGTATCAGCTCTGTGACACTTACATAAGGACTGTAACTAGCAGTCACGAATCGAGCGGCTCTCCTCTGTACTTTCTCTAACGTGTTAATCAATCCCTTGCGATACGGATCCCAAATTGCACAACAGTATTCCAAATGCGGACGCACTAGTGTTTTGAACGCTATTTCCTTTGTATGAGCATTGCAGCTTCTCAAAATACGACCTATAAAACGTAGTTTAGAATTAGCTTTGCCTACGACGGAAGTTATGTGCAAGTCCCATTTCATGTTACTTTGTACTGTTACGCCTAGATACTTCAGGGAATCGACCGTGTCAACAACTGAATTGTTAACTTTGTACTCGTGAGCAAACTGGGTCTTTTTATTACTTATTTGCATTGCCTTGCACTTTTTACAGTTAAGTGTAAGCTGCCATTTACGGCACCATTCCGAAATAACATCCAGATCGCGCTGTATTTCTATGCAATCGTCAGAGCACCCCACTTCCCTATAAATAAGTGCATCATCAGCAAAAAATCGCATCCTGCAATTAACGTTGTCACCTAGATCGTTTATAAAAATTAAGAAAAGAAGTGGTCCTATTACACTTCCTTGAGGAACACCCGAAGTAACATCTAGCTTCGAAGAGGCTTCCCCGTCGACAACGACATACTGCGACCGACCAGTTAGAAAATCGCATATCCATTCGCAGATCTGATCAGATATACCGTACGCTCGAATCTTCGCCAAAAGTCGGTAATGTGGTACAGAGTCAAAATCCTTCTGGAAATCCAAGAAAATAGCATCAACTTGTGATCCTGCATCGATAACCTTCATTACGTCATGCGAAAATAGAGCCAGTTGCGTTTCACACGAACGGTTCTTACGAAATCCGTGTTGGTTTGCTGTAAGTAACTCGTTTTCATCCAGAAACTTCATAAAGTTAGAGCATATGACATGCTCCAGAATTCTACTGCAGACAGATGTTAGAGATATGGGTCGATAATTCCTAGGATCTCTCCGATCACCTTTCTTGAAAACGGGAATCACCTGCGCTATTTTCCAGTCAGAAGGTACTTTTCTTTCTTCTAAAGATTTACGAAATATATCTGACAGAAATGGTTCTATTTCTTCCACGTATTCCGAAAATAATCTTACTGGAATACCATCAGGACCCGGCGCCTTCCCCCACTTTAGGAGCTTTAATTGCCTTATGATACCTACACTATCAATTTGAACTGGATCCATCTCAAATTCTACTCGCCGTGGAAAAGCGAGAATGTTTTCGTCAGTGAAAGAATTTTTAAATTCTGTGTTAAATATGGTAGCCTTTTCGCGGCTGTCATCAACTTCCCGACCGTCTTGTAGTAGAACTGACATATTGTTGTCACTACCACTAACTTTTTTTACATACGACCAAAATTTCTTTGGGTTTTCGTTGAGACTCTTAGAAAGTGAGTTGCATCTAAAGTCGTTAAAAGCCTCGCGCATCGCATTTTTAACATGTTCTCTTGTCTCAGCTAACTTTTCTAAATCACTCCTATATATCGTCGTCCTAGAGCGTGCATGTATCTTCCTTTGTTTTTTAAGTAACCGTTTAAGTTCACGTGTATACCACGGGGGATCGTTCCCATCCCTGATTGTCCTTTTCGGTATATATAAGTCCATACCTTCCCTGACTATATGCATTAATCGAAGCCACATCTCTTCAACCGAGCCTCGTCCTTCTATAAAGGTAATGTAATTATCCCTCAAAAACGTTCTTAAACTCTCCTTTGGGGCCTTTTCAAACCTGTAAACGACACTTTTTTTTCTTTTTGCGCGCGGCTATTAATTTTACTGTAGCAATTACAGATTTATGATCACTTATTCCCATGGTGGTAGAAATGTCCGTTAATAACTCAGGCCTATTCGTAACGAGAATATCTAAAATGTTTTCGTTATCGTTGTGGCTCCGCGTTGGTTCAGTGACGAGCTGCTCAAGATTAAGATCTGAGAAAAGGTCAAGAATAATTTCACAGGATGTTTTATCCCGGCCACCAGTAACGTGGACGTAATTATTCCAGTCGATATACGGAAAGTTGAAGTGGGTGCCTTAGGGGGAAAACTACGTTACAATTATCTTTCATACTTCTATGATTAATAATTGTGGATTTTTAATTTTAATTTTTATGAAGGAGTGAAAATTTATTAATTTTGCAAGAATCTCGACGTTAGTTGGAATTTAGGAAAAATTGTCACAAGATGACATTTATTTTTTTTATCACTGGCGATTACAAGTCTGAGCGAATTTACCGTTAACATTAACACAAATTGGCAAAATCACAAAAGCAACGCTCAGAGGTACAATTATCCGTCATGAGCAAGCAAACAATTGTATATTTACTTTTAAATATATCTCAGAATCAAAATGCAAGAAATAATGACAACTGGAAATAATGAAAAATACAAGTTATGACGACCTCAGACAAAGGCATCATAATACTGTGACTTTACATTTAAAAAGACAATCATGGGAGCCACGAATGAACAATATCTCATTCGAAAATAATTAGTTCTGGCAAATTATGCCGCTAGCTCAGAGGTATTTACAATTACAAAGTGAGAACATGGATCTATCCTCTCAAAGTAGTTTACGGGTTCTGTTTCACGGAATGCACAATCAGATGGCTTGGTCGTAATAAGTTACCATTGTAGTTCTGCGTCTGATGTCTGCGGTGATTGGAGCGGTCCCACGATATGTGAGGCTATCTTACAAGGCGGCTACAAGCATCTCTGGTCTGACAATGCGCGTCATCGCATTGCCGGCTGTGTCGCCGTGATAAGCCTGCTCTAGCAAGACAAGCTGGCAGCCAGAAATCGTACAACGGCAGTTGGCGAGAGAAGCCAACTTTCCAAGTCCACCTCAGACTAGACTCGACTAGAATCGCAGGCAGAATGTCCAGCTCCTCGCTCTTCAGTCCACGAGGAAACTTCTCGCTCCGCCCCTTACAGTCTCGAAGCTCACATATAACAGAAATTCCCAGGATTTTAAGTTATACGCTCTTTTGGATTGGATCTTCAGGTCGGCACCTAATGTCACGTGATATCCCCGATATGTGATTCGCCCAGCGTATCTAACAGAGGTCGGACATTTTCGGCTAAGTTCGCCGGGGTGAGAGCACATTCGGGTGTCGGGCGGCAGACATTTCCCGCCAGGTGAGTGACCCATCCCCAGGGAGCAGAGTGTGTGGTCCGGCAAACCCCAAATCCGCGACGTCCTGTCGCCATGGCTCGGGAAGACCAAGATTAGCTTCAAGCCTACATAGTTCAATAATTCTTTAATATTCGCTTTACCAAGATACACTGTATGTTCACCATTTCATTACAGTCCTCACTTGGAATCTTGCGTACTTTATACAATTACAACAAAAATCTATTTAGGTGGTCGCCCAAGATTTATGTAAATTACTTAACATTATGACATATATAATAAAAATGCACCTTGTAACGTGGCGACAGCGCGTCATGTTACACCTCCTAGTATTATTGCATGATCTGGAAATTGACGAGCTATATTACTTACATTAGTTCTTAAGGCCTCAGCAATAGATACATCTGTATACATGTGTATGATAACAACATGAGAAATGTTACAACTGTCCGTCCTAGAAGAGCTACAGCTAAACTGGAACTGGTGTTTCTAGGATCACAGAAACCGCGAAATCTGGAAGGTGTGGACTTAAGTAGTGTAATCGCAAATATAAAGACTAAGCCACTGCCGCTTTTCAACGCCTACTGGAGCCAACATTACTGAAAGCAGTGTTCACATGTAACAGTACTTTAATCAATAATGTTACATCTAATCTTTAAACCAACATGTCTAAAAACTGGTTCCTTCTTTACAAAAAGAATGACTTTATTCCTGCTCATTCCTGGCATTGATTAACAGTTTGTATAGTCAATTACCATCCTAAGGTCCGAACAGATTTACTACTACTTGTTTAAAAACTACTGAGAGATTATACTTAATCGGGAGGCCGTAATTTCCGACCGACGATCCCCTATTCAAACGTGTAATACGAGATTCTTTTAACACACGTTAAGATAAAAACACTCCTACAGTGTAGAATTTGAAGCAGGAATTTTTAGAGGCCTGTGGAAAGATTTCTTGTTGTATGTCCAGTACGTGGTGATCGTTGGGTATTCCTGATTCTATGTTAAATTGATGCTGGCGGCAAGTAAATGTCCATCCTGTCTCTTGACACTCAGAGTCAAAACTCTTCGTACTGGAAGATCTAATCGATATTCGAGCAGTATATCTAGTTAAGTTTACTATTTACAACAATTTAACTTCTTGTCATTACCTTTGTCCGAATTAAAACGGCACCCGATAGACATAGAGAAATGTTGAAAAAAATAACTATCCGTGCATTAAGTTATTTCTCCTGTATTCATGTGCTAATATCAGAGGTACGTCACACCTGAAGTTTATTTTAAGTTAAAAGATATACATCCGAATTAAATAAGCTCCTTTTCTTACTTACTAATTTAAAAGCGCAATTTTGTAATCTTGGATGATTTCTATACAAATAAAAAACTAAATATGGTCCATTAAGATCTCGAAGGCAAATGTATGTAGCTCTCTTCTACTGAATGTTTGTTTTCAGCTTGTTGTGTATCTTAATTGACCTTCCCATGAATATATTGACCCACATGTCACCTGGGGCAAAGGAATTGGAATAGTTTCTGAAATTAATTGTTACTAAACATCACCAGTATACTAATGAATGATTTAATAACTTGACACATTTAACCTCTCGCGAAGATGTAATTAGAAACGATTCTGTAACAAAAAATTACATTTTTGTACAATTTGACTTTATGCTTTCGGTAAATAATGGTAGGATTTGAATATGGATTGTTTTCTTCTAATTTTTTATATTGGTATGAAGAGATTTGGTAGGTGAGCGTTTCTACTTCCCGCGCCAATCGCATGTCTGTTACAACTGTCGAAATACGCCAGGTTTCTCTTGTGCTATGCGCCTTGCCACTATTCAGATGTTCTTTGTGAAATCTTATTTGATTAGTCACAAATTTGTTGACAGTAATACTATTGAAACTGAACGAATGGACGTACCCACGTTTACCGCACCAGCTATTGTTTCAATTCCTGTACTCTGTATGTTTGCGTGGAAGAGAGATAGAGTAAGTGGTGGGTAGTGGTATTAGGCGAATGTGTCAATACTATTATTTTTGGTGCCTTTTATTAGCTGTACGATTATCAGATTGAATACAGTTTTTTTTAGTTATGTGTACACGCTCGCTGAGTAGCGGTTTTTCACTTTATTTCCGTTTGGTTTGATGGCGTTCCTGCGGAGCGAAGGGAGAGTGTTTATAGTTCCTGATCAGTAAGACTTATGTATTTGTATTAATGTTTGTGTTTCTATGGAACTCTTAAATTACTCAGTTTTACTATATAAAGTACCGCTGTCGCCACATTCTAATGTGCATTTTTTATTATATAAATCCCAAGTGAGGGCTGCAATGCAATGATGAACATTCAGTGTATCTTGTTGCAACGAATATTAAAGAATTATTTACCTGTGTAGGCTTGAAGCTAATCGTGGTTTTTCCGAGTCACGCAGGCAGGAAGTCAGGGATGAAGGGTTTTGCCGGCTGTCACCTTGGGGTGGGGAGTTCACAATAGGCCGCTGACCTGACGTAAAAAACCGGCACCTGAATACGTTCTCACCCCGGCGAACTTAGCCGAATATGTCCGACCTCTGTGATATATGCGGGGCAAATAAGATATCGGGGTTATCACATGAGATTAGGTGCCAACCTCAAGATCCAATCCAAATGAGCACATAACTTAAAATCCTGGTAATTTTCCGTTAATGTGATATTCGAGACTGCAAGGGACGGAGCCAGAAGTTTCCTCGCAGATAGAAGAGCGACGAGCTTCATTCTATGCTAGTCTAGTCTGTGGTGGACTCCGAAAGTTGGCTTTTCTCGCTAACTGCTGCAGTCCGACTCCAGGTGTCGGAAAACTGACGCTGCCGGCTTGCTGGAGCATTTTTTGCACGGCGACAAAGCCAGAAATGCGATGATGCGCATTACCAGACCGGACATGCCTGTAGCCACCTAGTGAGGCAGTCTCACATACCGTGGGTCATCTCCGAACACCGCAGACATCAGACGCAGAATTACAATGGTAAATTATTAAGACCAAGCCATCTGATTGTGCATTCCGTGAAACTGAACCCTTAAGCGTCTTTTGAGAGGATAGATCCATGTTATAACTTTGTAACTGAAAAAAAAAGACCTGAGCTAGCTGCGTAATTTCCCAGCACTAGTTATTTTCGAATGACATATTGTTCATTCGTGGCACCCATAATTTTTTTTTTTTATATTTTTTTTTTTTAAATGTAAAGTCACAGTTTTATGATACCTATGTCTGAGGTCACAATAACTTGTATTGTACATTGTTTCCAAGTATCATTTTTTCTTGCATATTAATTCGTAGATGAATTTAAAAGTAAATTACAAATGTTTGCTTGCTCAATACGGCTAACTGTACCTCTGAGCGTTGTTTTGTGATTTTGCCTACTTGTATTAATATTAACGGTAAATTCGCTCAGACTTATAATCGCCAATGACACTAAATAAATTTCATATTGTGACAGTTTTCCTATATTCCAGCTAACATCGAGATTCTTGCAAAATCCATATTTTCACTCCTTCATAAAATTAAAAATTAAATATCCCCTTTATTAATCATAAAGGTATGAAAGATAAATATAACGTATTTATCCACCAAGACCCCTACCACAACTACAACAACATAGAATTGATGCATTTTGATCAAGTCTGTCTCCAGATCTTTCTTTTGCTGGCTTCATACGTTTACGCAAAATAAAGTGTAATACATGTTGAAATTTATCAATTAGCCACTAAATTTTCATTTTTTCCATTCTCTTTATATGTTAGAAACACAGTAAAATAAAACCCACTACTTTTTTTTAGATGTGAAATTTAAATTCTCATGTATTACCTTTCCTGTGTATTTTAACAAATTTTATTTCTATTATTTATAACATCATACACATCACATTCTAAGATTATTTACAAGAATCTGAAACAAAATCTTAAAATATAATGTTCAAACATTAAATTCATAGGTGAGCTTATATCATAGCAGAAGATTGCATCTGCTGAAATATTTGGCGTAGAGTTGGAATAACTAGGATTCTAATTATAGTTTTGATGTTTCATTTTGGTAATCTGTGTATTCCTGTTCTATCATGAACAAAACACAAGGTCCATTTGTGATATGGTAAATCGTAAGGTTATGGTTCAAGGTCTTTTTACTGGTTCTTCTCATAAAGCATTTATTTTGTTCCATTCGAATCTTATTTCCGCTGGCCTCGCATTCAGAAGGACGCCGGTTCGAAACACTTTCCGGGCATCCAAATTTGTTTTTTCCATGGATTCCACAAATCACTCCAGGCGAATGCCGGGAAGCTCCTTCAAAAAGGCCATGGCCAAATTCCTTCTCGTCCCTTGTCTCCCAGAGCCATACGGCCTGTAATGACCTTGACGTCGACGAGGCTTAGTTACATAAAAAAGTTATTTCCGATCCTAAGCATTATTTGCTTTTAAGATGCTAACTTCTTATTTTATTTATGAGATGTGGTAAGCCTAATGAGAAGCTGGGAATGAGTGAAGTACGTACGCTAAGGGGGTGTTCAGAAGCTGAAGGCTAATCTGTTCACTTATTGTGAAAATGGGGACTGTGCGTAAAAACAAAAGATGCACCTAGGTGAGAGTCAAACTGAAAGTGAAACTGCATCGGCCATACTTCGACATGCGAGAAACAAAAGTTTGGCATAGTCCTCCATTCAGTCTAGAAGGAAAGATTCATCCCCTCAGTGTGATGACATATCAGGATGGCCAATGTTTCTTGTATTGTCTCTGTACCTAACTTTTTTTAACTTTTGACTTTATGCCTCGTCGACGTCGAGGGCATTAGAGGCGGGATGGGACTGGGACAAAGAACGGAAAGGAATTCGGCCATGCCTTTTCAAGGGAACATCCCGGCATTCGCCTGGAGTGATTTGGGGAAACCATGGAAAACCCAAATCTGGATGCTCGGACGCGGATTCGAACCGGTGTTCCCCCGAATGCGAAGCCAAACCTTAACCGTTCACCCTCCACACTCGGTGTGTACCTAGTTTGATAGTTTCGTAGCACTGCTTCTTTAATTCATTTTAGGTCCTTCCAAACCCGGGACCGTATTCTCAAGAAACGAATTTTCAATCCATCTATCTACTTTCGTTATTTCCTACATAAATAAACGGAAGACGTTCTTATTTCAGCAGATTCCTCCACACGTCTGGCTGATAGCATCCTAAAACATGTGCCAAGAATTGCGCTGATCTCTTTTTCAAATAAGTAATCAAGTCGGTGACAGTGTCGCACAGCCTTAAACATGCAGACAAAGATTTCCTCCTTTGAAGTAGTTCGACTGATTTTGTTGATCATGATTCACTTGGATCAACGATATATAATGACTAGTTTAAAAATTACGTTTCTTACGATGATAGTACGAATTTGTTCTGTAAAACTTTTTAGAAAAACGATTAATCATTATCTCTATTATTAGAATTTTTTCGCGATCTGAGTAATGATTTTCTGATTATATTCTCGGGGTATTTGTCTAGAATGTTTATAAATGACTGCATTTGATTTTGAATGGCGAAAATAGTTTCTAAGTATAATTTCAAATACATACATATATATTGTTCGTGGTAAATAAACGGAAATCAACACATAAATTGAAACAAACGTCACGTTATATTTTTCTATATATCTCTGCCTCTCGTTACAAATTTATCTTTGCTACACAGCAGACGATTGCATTTTAGTTTGCATTGCAATTAGACATTCTTTTAACAATGTAAATTCAAATAATCAAATTCTATTATTTATTTTCAATTTACACTTCCAAACAAAGTTAATGCAGTTATTCATTTGAATTTACAGGTGTGTCAAGTAGCGCTGCGGTGGTGGCCAGTGTAATTAATAGTTTCGGTATCCGAGTTACGAAGGTCACGTCCAACCTCGAGGTTCAACGCTTTTCATTAAAGTGAAAGATTGTAACAGAACCCTAGTAGGTTGACTACTCTGGGCCTTTCTCGCAGTTCATGAAAAACAATCGTTTAGCGAGACAGATGCTGACGCAGACTGCCATTTACTTTTTGCGGTGTTGAAATAGTTGAAGGAAATAATGCGTGAGCGGAAGACTTGCAATGGAGTACAAGTTAGTGCACCGCAAAGTGTGTGGGCATAGTTTTCCGACCGAGCCTTCCGTAGTTACATTAATGGGCAGCATCCAGTGCGTGGTGTAAGTACTGGGAGCGGAGAAGTGGCTGGGCGGAGTGCCGTGTAACATTTATTATGGGTCGGCCGGAATTATTCAGGCGGGTCGGCCGCGGCGTGATTTATGCAGGGCGCCCAGCGGGGTGGTGGGGGGAGGGGAGCAGCTCCCAGCGCCCCGCCAGCGGCCCGGGACCGGAAAAACACGCCACCCGGTTGAATACTGCAGGGCCGGGCAACTTGGAGCCACTGCCCACAAGTGACAACAACACGACAAACCAACCTTGTGGTCGTCAGCAATCAGTTCCACAGTTTTTTACTGATTGTTTCTCGGTCGCATCCAGGGAATATCAGGGTTAGGCAACATCAAGGACCCTCGTGTAGCACCTAAGACTTCATTTTCACTACCCTGGGAACTGAACCGAAGATTGACAATGTATTAACCTACAACTCAGGTCGTGCTGTTGGCGTTTTATAGACTCTATTTGCAACCAGAAACCGGAAATTTTGTAACATGCGTATGGAATACACTTATTTTCGACACTAATATGTTGTTAACAAAAAATGATTAACAACAAAACCCCTACGGAAAATTTATGAACAAGGAAAAGCCAAGCAAAACTGATGAAGATAGTTAGTTCCTTAGCTATGGCGTATAACAAAACAGAAAATTTCATTATTCTTTTAATCTAAAAGTTATAGGTTTCTAAAATATTTTATTCCGTTGTTGTAAAATTTTATTAATGCCTATAAAACAAACATGGAAAATTCTAGTAATTACGATTCAAAAAAGGCGAATAATTCTCAAATATCAAATTTTTTATAACGAAATTAATTTTTCCCTTGTGTTAGAGTAAGGTAATCCTTTCCTATAAGAAGAGATCAGCATTTAGAGTGCACTTCTTTTGCAGAGTCAAAATTTTGTTCTGGACAATATAATTGCTGTTCTATAAAAAATATTTTTCCCCGGCTGAATCGTTTAGTTAATTCCGTAGAAATGTTTGTGTAAACTGTTTAAGTAAATTATTTCAGAAAACTGATTCACTTCTTGAGAGTGTATTCAGCTAATGGTGGTAACATAATAGCAATTAATAAAAATATAATATACATAAATATCGTTTGAAATATCGCAGTTAACATATTACAATGATGGGTGTAACAGCCGCTAGGCACCTTCCCTTGCTGTATATCTTTTATCGCTTGATGACGTTCCCCTGTCAGTAACATACATAGCGTTACAAATTTTTATAACATCTTTTAAAGTAACTAGCGTGCGTGAAGAATATTCACTCAAAAATATTTCAAACGAAATATGACAAACATAATTTGAAAGTACTTTAGTCTAAGAAAAGGTGCTAGGATGAGAAATAAATTGCCGACGTTGCACGTATAAACAGATGGTAAATCAAATTTAAGTAAAGGGGTTCTTCTAATTCTATATGTGATGACAAAAAATCGAATTACTGAAACCTGGCACCAGTAATTAAATGGCATACTGAAATCCTTCTCGACAAAAGTCCTACCCTTTTTCCCAGTTAAAGTATTTAAATGGAACGCCTTGTAATTTTTCAGCAACACTCACTGCATACCAAGTGTAAGGTACAGTACATTCTCAACCACATTTGAACAAAGAAATAAAAAAATCACAAGTTCTTTCATTGAAATACCTGATTCCTGCAAATTATGTTCTTGTGGAATTTTTCTTAGACTTTTCAAAAGACTGCTTGGACCTACAAAATCAATTTTTCGCACTTTCAAAAGTTCCTACCGGGTGAATAGTCTTTACAGCAATGATTCAGCCACCATTCCCAGATTCCTCTAATGCCGACAGTGCTTCTTTTACAATTTTCTCCTCTCTCACTTTATATGAGTTTATTATTTCTACAAAATTTTCGCATGATAACAATTTTACATTTTTGGTAACATTTACACAATTTGCTTATCTTTTTCTTGTTTATATAGACATTCCTAGCGATCGCATATTAACATAGGCACACTCTTTACAATATTCAACACACTAGCGATGCGCTCTTTAAACAAGGCAAATTGACTAACTTTTTCAAATAGTTAAAATTCCAATATTTAATTGTCTTACCATATTCGGTCAAAATTAGTTTATATATCAGTTTACCACATTTTTATTTACTTAATTTATTTAGCACATTAAACATGGAAAAGGTTTCCGCACGTCTGAATGTCTTCGATAACAATAATCATTCATCTGAGCCACAGTTCCTTCTGACACCTACAAACACACACACACATCGTTGGATATAGAAGGAAGTCTCTTAAATTATAATTAATTCAAACTCAAACCAAAGTTAACAAAAAAGCAATTAAAATGAGTGTTGTTAAATACATAATCGGAGGATTACTGTACATTTTCCCTCTAACTTACACACTAGAGATTTGATTATGCGGTTTTACTTGAGGCTGACAGTAAGTTATTGCATCCCCCTTCCCCCCCACCCTCCCTACTCACTATGTAGTAACATTTCCTGAATACACACTCAGATCTCTATCAAGCTAACTTAGGTTCAACCTCTTCTTATCAAAATGATTGTGCACGTAAAGAAAATTTTTGTTCGCTAATGAACTTTAACATTTTTATCAAAATAGAAACTGGCTAAACATTGACCTATTATTAACGTGGAGACTATCTGCGCTGGCGTCGGGCTACAGGGCTACCTTTCCTGCTCTCTAGCCCGATTTCATGCAACATCTATCGCTCTAAATTCAATTCAATTTAAGCCAGAAGAATTTTTTTTTAAATCCACTAATCCAATTAACATAACCATAACAAGCGCGTAGTTTCTGTCTATATAAATTACATCACTCTAGAGGAATGTCCAATTATGTTTACCTTCTGTCTTATTACAATCGATATTTCGTGCCTTCAGGTTATTGGTGACTTGATTTTAGACTCCATAAAAATAAGTAATTAATAATGTTTACCTGGAACTGTTACTGGTAATTGTCTTATTAGCGCTGTTATTTTCTGTTTCCTATAAACTAGGGGTAAAATTACATATGTAAGTGTGACTGTGCAATACAGCAAGGTACCGCGTTCATATGCAGTTTATGAGCTTTACTATTATCCAGTTACAACATCCAAAATCATGGCTTCAACATTATCAGCTCGACTACAACTAAGAATTCTGATTAAAACTGTCCTTGTAAACCTCAGCCCCACTCTCCACAATGTGTTAATTGCAGCCCCCTCGTAACTGTTGGACCAGCATGGAGGTTTCTGGAGTTGGTCTCAAATTACCTCTGCGGGGCAGCAGAAGTGTCGAACTGGTCGACAGTTGAGCAGACTTTCGCAGGCTGGTGCCTGAGTTCCAACAAGCTGCAGCAGCTGTTCTGCTTTATTGGGTTCGCCAGTCTCGTACAGTTTCAAGAGGTGTCACCGGGTTGGAACATATTAACAGGTGACGTTTTGCAGTTTGAAATGGATTCTATATCTTACAGGCTCATCTAAGTGGCGTCTTTAATCAATAAGAAGAAGAATGGTGTGGGATGTGTCATGCCATGGCCGCTATCTTTAATTCATGAGTCTAAGAGACGAAGTAAATAAATTTCTAATTTGCTTGTACATATTGATTTTTGTTAACACAATATCAGTTTCTGCAGTTTGGTTCTATGTTACGAGAATTATGGCATCCACGGTGAAATCTAAGAACCGTATCAATATTACATCTATGCATGTATTGTCAAGAGCTGTGCGCGTGCAACCATCAACATCCAAACTAAATTAAGACTTCATATTTAAAAAAAAAAAAATCCGAATTTTTCTTGTTGTACATGTGGACGGATGTCATCACACCGTATCTCAGTATCGGAGTTCGTACTAGAGATATCAGTCTGGTAATCTCTCAGAGTATGCACCTAGCATTTGAAGCATATAGTATTGCATTTAGTCTTCGTCTATAATAAGGTTGAACAGCCTTAAATAAATCACGTGTCAACCTTTTACTGATTACGAAGCGTGATCAAATACCACGCGTAAGTGATTAGGAGGTAATGTGAGTCAATTAAGCAATTATTGTAATAAAAAACCAAAATTCAAATCAAATATTTACTAAAAATGTTTCATTACAAAATTTAATTACTAAACTAACAACTGAGATCAATTTTAATCACTTTTGCAACGTATTTTGACAATTATAACAATTTAAAAGAAAAGTTGGTTTGACCACCATTGCCCTTATGTGCGGACAATCATGGTCAGCTTGTGGACAATCTGTGTCAAACAAAATCTAACATATATCACACACATAACCGTCGACTAAGTTCCAGCCAGTGCACAGTCCACATGAAGTGCACCTGTACCACATTTCGTTGTTTCGTCCGAATTCTCTGCATATTAGGCACCCGTTTCCGGCATCTTCTGCGACTTTATCCTCATCATCTTGACACAAGTCATCAGTGTTGATATCGGACACAGGAGAGTCCTGAAATACTTTTTGTTTTCTTAATAGCCTCCTTCTCTCGTTTGCCCTTTCTTTTTTCTTTTGGAGATGTTGGTCTTTCCTTTACGTTATTCTTCTTTAGGCCTGTTTTTGAGATTTTGCTTCTTTTTTATTTTGTTTTATATCAGGCTGTCTTTGAGTGGCGTTGGTATCAAAATTGTGCCATGTTGCTTCTTGTATTGACAGAAGTTGATTTCGTACGTACTGGAATAAAGTCTCTAAATTTTGGCAGCTTTTCTGATGGGGTTTCGGTCTGAGACGTTGAAGCAAGCACTGGTTAAGGAATGGATGGGACAACATGTCTTGAAGTAGGTCAATCTGGATTTTCACGCAATTCTTCTGTCGTGCCGTTAGCAGTAGTTGGTGCAGGAATCGCTGATTCATTTTGCACAACACCAGGCTCGGTTCGGAGAACTTCAGCTGCTATAAAGTCTTCTTCCGAAAATACATTGGGATTCATTGGGGAAAATGCCTGCCGCCCTAAAACCAGATTCTCCTTGCTGATAGAAGCAACGCTAGAAAATGCTTTTCTCACTAAGGCCACCACATTATAGGGAGTTATTTTTTCTGCGTGACGGCTCTTCAGGAACATGTCACATTCTTTTTTAAGCCGCTTTGAATGATCCAAAAAATGTAACGTCCAAAGGTTGTGTTTGGGACGTGTGTGGGACGTGTTTGGTGGTAGAGATCTATATATAATATAAAGATGAATGTATGTATGTTTGTTTGTTGGTATGTTTGTTTGTTTGTTTGTTCTTCATACAAATCCGCAGTTTTCATCCGATCTCGATGAAACTTTGCACACTTATCCTTTGAAACAAGAAGAAAAATACTGTCTACATTTGGTTGAAAAATTATCTGTATAAATAATACATGTTGTCTTATAATTTCGAAATATGACTGAACGGCGATAGACAGACGCGTTGGATATGGAGGTCTCTGTACTTACTGTTTTTCCCTATAGCGGTCAGCAAACTCAGTGGTTAAAGCGCTTCCTTACTAATGTTTGGATCGTGGTCTGCGGTTCAAATCCCTGTGGAGACTAAGATTTTTAAAATTGTTTTTGATCGTAAGAGTCACGCCTGGCCCGTCGGTTATTCGGATTGAATGTTAAACTATAGATATCACAAAGTTAGGGATCCAATGCGAGGCAATTTGTAGGTAGTCTTTCAATGCTGTAGAAGTACACTTTTTATGTTATATTAATCCCTCAGGGTGATTTGCAGTCAGTGTGTGTGTGATCTGCAGTAATATCTATATATATATATATAAAGATGAATGTATGTACGTTTGTTTGTTTGTTGGTTTGTTTGTTCTTCATACAAATCCACAGTTTTCATCCGATCTTGATGAAACTTTGCACACTTATCCTTGGAAACAAGGATAAAAACACATTTGGTTGAAAAATTATCTGTATAAATAATACATGTTGTCTTATAATTTCGAAATATGACTGAACGGAGATAGACGCGTTGGATGTGGAGATCTCTGTACTGTTTTTCCTGGTAGTGGACAGGTAGCTCAGTGGTTAAAGCGCTTGCTTACTAATGTTTGGGTCGTGGTCTGTGGTTCCAATCTCGTGGAGGCTAAGATTTTTTTAAAAATGTTTTGATCGTAAGAGTTGCTCTGGACGGTAGGTTATTCGGATTGAATGTTAAACTGTAGATATCACAAATTTAGGGGTGCAATCCAAGGCAAATCGTAGGTAGTCTCGCAATGCTGTAGGTATACACTTTTTTACGTTATATTGATCCATCAGGGGTGATTCGTATCAGTGTGTGTGTGATCTGCAGTAGTAATACTATAAATGCGGAAGTAAGTCTCTGTCTTATATACGTTTTGACAACTAAATGCCTATACCGATATTGACGGAATTTGATAAGAAAATCTGTAGGGAGGGCACAGGACATTTTTTTTGGTATGATTAACAGTTGTAGTTACGAAATTTTGAGAACTTATCGAATAGTGACGGAGAGACGGATGTGTGTGTTAGTCTCTAATGTTACGTCGCTTGCTCAAGCTATGCTTCTCGCGCATGTTAGTGTATAATTTTTTTAGTAAGTTTCGTTTAGAGAAACAACGTATTATTTAGTATAGATGTCGATTTTCTCCGTCCTATTACTTTGTGTCTGCTTAAATGTTTCTGCCACCAGTTTATTTTGCCTTCTTTTTTGACATGCCTTGCAGGCATAAACTGGCCTAAGTTGTAACTCTAGCTGAGCACGAGCAGCTTAAGTTATTAGAACCCCAGAATCGGATGGTTATGCTGAAGAAAGAAGAAAAGTCCAAGCTGAAATAAATCTGCCCTTAGTTAACACCCCCCCCCTCCCCCGCTCACATCCCATCACATTCGTTTGTTTTTCTGTTTTTAAATATGTTGGAAATTGATTCTCTTCAAGAGAAATGTTCGATGGTAGAATGATATAGTGATGGGTTTCCGGTCATATTATACCTATGGTGTTGTTTGGGACCAATCCTTCGCTACCAACAACTTTTTATAATCAATTCTGGCAAAGAAATTTTTAATCCACGCGTACAAATTCGCGGGTATGACGAGTAAAATGCTGAAGCAATTCCAGGAAAAGACTCTCGTTAATCCATCCATTATCTGAGCACTTGTACAAAGCACCTGCTGAACCATCCTGCTCGAGGAGCGGTGTCAATCTCTTTCTAGGAAAGATGAACATTGGTGGAATCAATCCACCAGCTGCGCTCATTGCACATAACAAGGTAATATTTTTCCATCTTTCCCAACTTGTGATAGACCCCACTCTTTTCTGACGTGTAGTAGCTAGTATTTTTCTTGGGTGTTGCACGGTTGAAATTCCTGTTTCATCGCAGTTGCATAAATTTTTGGGAACAAACTTAAACTTCTCCATTAGTTCTTCCTACAGTCTATAGAATAATTCCACCTCTGCTTTGTTCAAAGCTGTAATTCTGGCGATACTAGTTGCTTCCTGCTTTCTTGCAGAAATCTTATTTCGTCTTAAAAATCCTTCTAACCAATCACGTCCAGCCATTTTTGAGGATTTGTTGAAGTCGTGTTTTAATTGTAAACTTTCGGCATATTCAATTGCCACTTTCCTTATCTGATTAGTGGTACAGCCATAGAAAATATGTGACATCTTTTTTATGGTATCTCCATCTCAGCAGAAAATACAGTTTTCGACCTAGACTAAGCTCCGAGTAAGATTTCTTACTATATCTCTTCTGGAGACTTGGAAATGGGATGCTAGTTACATTAGCAGCTTTCTTGATTGAATATCTCTGTTGTTATATAAGTTGCACAGCCTTTGCCAGAGTGTCGTTGGACCAGCCAGCCTTCTTAGTCTTCCTAGGTCGCACTTGCTAAAAAATTTAAAAATTGGTTTTTATTCGAAGTAGATATATATAACTTACTAATAAAATGATTGTAGGCAATTGTAGTCAGCTGACTCTAATTGCCCGCAACTGTTCTAGAAAAAAATCAAAATAAAAAAAGTTGAAGGGATAATGGCAAATTGAGTTCTAAATATCGACATGCAATTCCTACCTTCAGATACGTAATAGTTTAAATATTGTGCATACAGAAATTCGACACTTACCGTCTATTTTGTCAGGTCGAAAAATTAGATCGGCGGAAGTGTAAACAAAAAATCAGCTGTCACTCGGAAACGCGCGGCGCTGAATGAGCGAGCCAGTGTTCATGATGGCGGACGTATCGTCGTTACATGTTGCAATGATTGACTCAACAATTAGCTGCGTAGTTTCGTCAGTATGTGAGTGACCACCATTGCCCTGTCCTACCAGTGTTCTGCTGTTTGCAAGGCCTTTTGTGCGTCGTTCCCTGTGCTATCTATAGTTCGCGAGTAAGTCGATCACAGAAGTTCACGCCTGGCTTAAAGGGTTTATCTAAACACTGATGAAACCACTGATCATTATGTTTCACTGTTGTCGGGCTACACGGCGGAGGCTTATTTCAGATACGCCATCTCGCTGTCGCTTACACTTCTGGGGCACTCAGTTTAATCAGCTATCAACGACGTTTAGACCCAATGTGGCCAAATTGGAGGCTGTTGGTTTTGAGCAGAATCATCAATCTTACACCCCCACTAAACTATGCGTTAAATGATTGTAATAAATTGAGCGCTTTACTTTCATCGAGAGTACAAGAGATTATACTATCGAAATTAAGAACGTACGATACCTGTGAATATATATGAATTCTATTGCTTATAATTAAGAAGAGACACTCTACCTTCGCATTCGGGAGAACGCGGGTTCCAATCCCCTTCCGGCCATCAACATTTGGGTTTTCCATGGTTTCCCCAAATCATTCGAGGTGAACGCTTGGATGGTTCCTTTAAAAGTGCATGGCCGAATTCCTTACCGTTCCTTATCCCCAGTCCTTGACCGTCGAATTGACCTCGACGTTGACGATCCGCAAAACCATAACCAAAAATCATTTTAAGATCCTACACGGGATTAGTAACTAAAATATTATTTTGTATTTTCAATTGTGAACAATTCACTACAGTCAAAATAATATTCAGATTGATTTCATACTGGGTTTTAGGACTCTCCACCTTTGGCGTCATTAGTTCCAACAGATGATTGTGATACTGCCTGCCCTAACCTTTGTACGTAATCATCCCTGCATTCACCTGGAGTAATTTCGGCAATTCTTGGAAACCGAAATCTGGATGGATGAAAGGTGATTTGAGCCTGCGCTTTCCCGAATGCGAGGCCCTAGCGTTACCCCTCACCCATCAGACTCGGTAAATGATGAGATCTCTTACATTATTTGTATTGAATGTTAAAATCAGTATCAACGTTCAATTGAGTTGATGATAGGTGGCTACACAATGTATTCGATTGATAAATAGCCATTTCAGACATAGTTGTTATCTAAACGTTATCAGATGTCACACAGTGCATGTAAGACAGATACTCGAATATATCAAATCTCTTCATTCTTAAAAGTGAGCATCTTGAATTGAGCGAAGTTCGTGAATGTTTTGGCACTACCTCAGGCAGTATATCTGAAACTTCCACGAAAAAAGTAATATTTTTGATGAGCTTTTAACAACGGACTACTCGACATATCTCCAGCCTAGTTGAAACTCTGTGTGCATGCATAAAACACATGTTAAATGTGAAACACGAAACTAAACTTACAATTTGAGCACCGGTTATATTCCAGGTCATCGACTTACCAAACGTCCTTCGTAAGGTCTACAACAATACTTACATAAGCGACGACTTGATCCATATGCGTAAAGCTAAGGCTATCTTATTAATTCCTACAGATTGTTGTAAGTGTAAGGATATTAATAACCGATTTAATAACTTTCACAACCAAGTCGAGGGAGAACATCATAACAGAGTTGCTTCTCAATGAAATTTGCTTATGAAAATAAATTTAAAATTCAGTAACAATCTTTTAGCTCAGGATACCAACGCCTCGTTTCAGGGAAATTCAAATTTTCTGTTTCATTTATTTTCAGCGTGTGTACAACTCCATGGCTCTTCCGATCTACTTCTGGCAAGACGAAAATTATGACTTTGATGTCCTCTCGCAATAGTCGTTAAAGTTTCATATACCACACCGAATCTCGTATTTTTCGTGGAAATGTTTGATACTGCACGATAGCCTATAGTACGATGTGGTATGAAATCGAAATGCTAAATGTTTTTCATGCAAATAATACCTTCTCCGGTGAACTAAAGTTGAAAGAATATGCCTGAGCAGGTATCCATGACTTTCTCATAATTTATAGGCAATAAGAGGCGTAACGAATACCACCGATCAATACATCGAAAATTACTGTTTGCGGCTCCAATGGCAAATGTTTCGTTCTCGTAAAGCACAGATTGGGAATAGACTCTGATAACCTTCTGACCGAGTTGATCCTCTTGCTCTTGCTCTTGCTCTTGAGAAGAAGAGTTGTTAAGCTGCATCCATTCACACAGCGATCTGCCATTCTCGTCTTCTTCCACGTAACCACAGTTGGGGCTGTGGGAATTTAACTCCGTCACATACATTGTGGACTGCGGCAAAATAGGCAGCGGGCAAATCGGTCGGAAGATATTCTGTGTCTTATAGATATTAGTTATACTCAGAGATCTCTACTTTGTCCGCCTATTTGACCACTGAGGATATATCTGTTATGTTGTTTCTGACGTATGTGCATATTGCGGGTGATGATTCTATCTACAAGATGATATCCCATGGTGCGGTCTCTATGTCTGATGTTTATAAAGTCGCGACTGTAATTCTCTTGTATTGTCAGAATGTTCACATGGTTATTGAGCATCTGCAGGGATATGTCTTCACTTTTCTCGAAGAAAAATCCCTCTGCATTAAAATGGCACACCTCGAGTATGTTTCCTGAGCTTTGAAGAGAGCTATTTTTATAAACACTCATGTTTGTCTCTTGTACGCCTTATGCGAGAGTTAGACTAATTGCAATTGCAATTAGTTTCCAGGAGCAACACCAGGTTTTCTTATTCTTTCACTGATTTGTCTTTCGAAGGAGTAATAGTATAACGTCGAGATCTCTTGCGTGTTAACATCAATAAGGACAATGATGCTTCACACATAATTACCTAATGACTGATGCTTAAAAAGCAAAAATTATTTAAATTTTAACAATTATAATAACATTTCTAAATATTATATACTATCTAAGAAAAAAAGTAATGTTATTTAAAAACTTACTTCGAGAAAAAGTCTGGTGTATTAACCTGCGGAATAAGTCACATTAAAAACGCTGGAGGGACAAATTAAAAAAAAAAAATCTATCTGTCGTCTCGGCCATAGCAAAATAACTTCAGATGGTTTGGCTCAGCCATTTTATCCCCTTGTGACAATAATGAATCTATTTCATAGTAATTTCATAATAATGTGGATTTTTATACCTTACCTTAATCTTTAAAATTTTGTATAAATTATAAATTTGGAAGAAACTGACCAAACACCATTTTCCCAAAAGCGACTTCAAGTTAGTAAAGCAAACGTCACAGAAAGCCAAAACAAAAGAATAAGACAAATCCTCAAACACCAGGATTATTCTGTTAGGCAAAAATTTAATGTTAGTGCACTGTTGTATCGTTTTTATAAAAATATAAAAACACGTAACATTTCATAACTCATACACTATTACACTTCAAGACTCATGAAATGTTTTCTAGTGTTGAATACGTGAAATCTGTCACTTCAATAAGGCATGTATTGATTCGTATATAGCACTGCAGATGGCTTTCCGACGAAAAAAATGTGCATGTCGGTTGTCTGGTGAAATCCTGCAATTATAAACTTCTTTATGATTTCGGTTTTAAATTTTCCAGCCATACCAGTTGAATTACTTGAGAGGCTTGTTGTTCATTATCTCGATATAACTACTGTATTATTGCTTTTAATAATCCCTGAAGTAAGCTAAATAACATAATATAATCAAAGACTATTAGTTACCGGTAGCAGATCTTATGCGGTTTCCTAATTTTAATTTTAATTCTCACTTTCCCACTGTTTACAAAATTTTCTGTAGATCTAATAGTGTTGAAGACTCTGTACTTCTGTTTCTTTCATTTATTTAGGAATTAAAGTATTTCTCCTTTAAATGAAAACTTATTTTTATATTTATGTTCACCAATCATCTTAATCAAAACGAACGATCACTTCTGAAGAACGATTTTGTTTAAACAACTGCCTAGGAATTTTTAATATTTCACCATTTTAAAATCTATAGTTTTTTTCAGAACTAATTCAAATGGAAGCTGTGGGTTTATACAAATTTAAGTTTCGTCAAAACTGTATGTATTAAATAAGGGATCGTACATTTTAAGGATTTACGACAGCAAATTTGTAATAAACGGAAAGTTTTTGGTATTACCCCGTAAAAAAATTAATCAGGTTTATTTTTTAAAAAAATGCACTTTCAAACGTAAAGCTTTAAAAGAAAACTTAAATGAAACCATTCAACAGTAATCTTAAACGATGGCCCATTAACACTCTTAAAGCTTCCATAAGATTTGCGGGATACTTAAGTGTCTTTCCCCTGAGACAGCTGAAATATGTGGCCGTTAGAAGCGTTTTTATTTATTCCATGAAATTAGGTTTAATTTCTTTATCTCATTACTGAAAATTATTACAGTACTTAAAAACCTAATAAACCAACAAAATTAATCAGAGTTAGAAAGAATAATCCACTTTATGCAAAGCATAAGATACACAACGTTGCCAGCGATGGACTCACAAAGAGAGGTAATAATTTCTTCACTAATTGGAAGAAGTACTCTCGCAGCTGTATAATAATGGATTATTTTCTGGCGACACAGCATTACTGCAGTAAATGCTTGTTAAAATAGTTCCCTCTGTAGAATTCGAAACAAATTTAAGAAACGTGTTTAGAATGAGCGAGAGTGACATTGAGAATTAATAACATTTATGCCAACACCATTCAAAAAACATTTTTTTTTTTCCATCACCATAACGTTTTTTCTTATAAGGAAGAGGTAAACATTAAATTTATTTACGTTACTCTATGATTTTGTTTCCTAGAGATTGATATTTCTGTAAAATGCGTTTATTTACCCCCATGACCTCATACAGTACATGCGTCAAACCAAACATACGACAGTACTTTTATGTCCCTGGAAGATTTATTTAATTGACACTGCCCAATGAGCCATATAAAAGATCTACGTACGATGACCTTGTATAAGGAATAATTTAAATTGGACACTTTATCTCCAGTGAATAACAACTATATTTTGAACATTCGAGGAACATCCTGTCGCTTAAGTCCGGCTAAGTTACCTGGCACTCCGTGCTATCTCTCCCCCCCCCCCCATCCCCCCGACATATCTTCGCGCCCCACTGAAGGGGAGAGTCCCCTTTTTGGGAACCTTTATACTTAAAACGAATTTAATTTGTGATACCCATTTAATTTATAACAATATATTTTGATTAATAAATACTAACGGCATGCTTATAATCATTAATGTTTTATATTTTCATAATTAAGACTTCCACTCCATATTATGGCTAATGTTAAAACCTCTGACTAACATAGGCATCATTTACTCCCAAATGACAGTTTTTCCCTCACAAATAATACTCAATGACTGAAAAAACTTCATCTTTTTCTTAGCATGACGTAGTGAGTAATCACACAACACATCGTCGAAGAACTCAATAAGAACGCTTTAACAATTTCCAGTGCGGCTTGTAACAAACGATATCATAGATAGAAGCAAGAATTCTAGTTGCATTAGAGTGATTAGCGCATGAGAAGTCGTTAACTATCAAATGTTCTCGCCAGCCAATCACCCAAATCTCAGACTGATAATAGTTATCAAACTGAAGAAATCGAAATTGTTAATGGCTTTACAACAATAAAGCAATTATTATTCAACTATTAGTCGAAACTGTAAAGAATTAATCTGAAACATTTACAATCTGTAGTCAACAATTTATTAATAGAAAATTATGAAAAAATGCTAGCTGCTCTGCCGGCAACTCAATCATGCCCTCACAATTCATTCTAAATAATCAATAATTTCTATAAGACAACAACCATCTGTACCATTGCGTGTCATTTACTGTTGTCTATTATTACAGATTTTGCTTAATTCTTAAGGTTCAAACTTATCCTTGCTAACAAAAAGGTCGCCTGCAACTTAAAGTAATAGACAAAAGCATTTATAAAATAATTTCGAAGTTGTTGTTAGCTAAGATGAATAATATTCCAAGGAATCTAAAGAATATTCAATGCGTTATATTCTTCTTGACAGCAAATCATACAAATTCGTTTTCCTTAGGGAATGCGTACAAAGGCAATTGCGCATGAACGATATTGTAGTTTATGCCATTTGTTAAAACATCATTTTTAATGAGAAAGTGAGTTTTCTCGCTTGTTCATTATTTTGTGGCAGGCGTTTAGATCCATCACAAATAAACCTGCTCCCAGTTATATGCGATGTATATCGTTATCCCATATATTAGTATGATGAAGATTACTTTTTTAATTGCTCCGAGCTCCGTAAAATCACGTTCGTAATGAGCTCTTCAGAGCTTTCAAAACGTGCTGATCGTCATTTCCTAAATGAAGCCGACGTCCAATGCGACCTGCTCATTTTGCCGACAACAGCATATTCAGCTCTTTTCACAACTACTCATTTCCCAACGAATCGCCGGTACTTTCTCTCGGCTACTCATACGCCGTGCAGTGCGACAGCAGTTATAACAGACCGTTATTATCATTTTTGGTTTTCAGTATTTCTCCGAATTAGAAATTATTTATCTGTTTTAAATTAAATTCGTGTTAGTGTTATTTTACAATTTCGAATTTCTGCAGTGTCAAATGTTAAAGTATTGAAAAAAGAATTTAAAAAAGAACTGTTATGTTGAGTCTTTCAAATGTAAACTCACACCATGAGTAGATTAACTAGTGAATTTAATCAATTATGTTTCATATGACTGCCGCGAGAAGACAGTGAGCGTCATTAATTAATATCTACACTGTAGTAACTAACAAATTTTGTTCAAACCGTAGTTCAGAGCATATGGAAAAATATATTTTATTAAAAATAACTGAAATTGTCAGTATTCCTGAACATAAACGTATGTTCAAGTGCCAAAATCGAATTTGTCTATGATATTGTCCTTGTATTAATGTGTACGAAGAGAATGGAAAATAATTTTTTCCTTAAAGTTTATTCCATTAGTTTACAGCGAATGGACATCAGTCACTAATAATAACACGTATTATTGACAACTACTGTTTCATTTTAAAGCAAAATCATTTCAGGTAATAAATTCTGAAAAACGGTATTTGCATGTATTATTAAACAATCATATTCTGAACAGAAATACACGGGACAAGGTCTTTCTTGGTATATTTTCTCATTTTGTAGTATTTTAAGTCCTATGTTAGCATGTCCATCTATAAACAACCACGAAGATAAAGTAGTGATGTCGTGTCTACGATTACCGGGTGACATTCTTTGGGTGCAAATTTAAATTATTAAAACAAGTTTTATGATTACGTTATATGGCTATAAAAGTGATCAAAAAGTTGATAAGCAATTATAAGTCACATACAAAATACCGTTTCGTGGTCTTCTCAATAAAAAAAATATGTAAAATACTGGTTGAATGTTTACATTGTGCGATCTTTCATTCTTATTAACGAAAATGGTTCTCATCAAAACTTGTAAAAATGGACACACAAATGAGAGACACCAATACAAATAACACAAAGCTCGCAAGGCACAATTTCCATTAATTACCGTCCTAATAAAGAATAAAGAATGAAGATGTTTGTGTTTAATGAAAAAGGGAAGTGGTTCAGAACCTCTCACTTTACAATAAATCCAACAAATAGGGGAGACTGGGCCACAGATCTTAGGTTGGCTGCAAATTTCACTGGTCGCAGTTTTCACATATCCATGGTTGGCACAGGTTTTAACATTTTGATTTTTACAGCTGCTTCTGTTAACACTGACCCTGTTTTGAATATATCACTGTAATCTGTATCTATTAGTTGTCATTTCTGTATTATTATTTTTCTTACAATCAGAATATTAAATTGCATGACTGCAGGAAATCACTAAACGGTGCAAGTCGTGGTTGGCCAACCGACCCCATTCGCGGGGTTGGTTGGCGCACAGAATGGGGTTAGTTGGCGTAGCCATATTCAATCGTTTGAAAATATTAGTTGAGAGAGAGAAGAAAGAAAATAATCCTGGAATTCGTGGAAATGCTTTGAATAAATAGGTTATTTTAACCCACGTGCATATATTTTAATTTAAAAACTAGAAAATAGAAGGCAGAAAGCAAGCCTGGAAATAAAATTCATACTATTATTGAAGGTATCTGGATTAAGAAAAAATTTCACGAAGACTGGAAATGTGCACTAACTCAACCTTTTCACAAAAAAGGGATAAAACCGACATTAATAACTACAGAGGGATTTCCTTGTTACCAGTTACTTACAAAATTCTATCCAAAACACTTCTCATGACACTTGAAACACAAACATATCATATTATCAGCGAATATCAGACAGGATTTAGAAAAAGCAGCTCATATGCGGAACAAATTTTAAATACCAAATTCATCTTAAAAATCCGTAAAAACAGACAAGCAGTGATCACCTTCATAGACTTGAAAAAAGCTTATGATCGTTGACCGACAACACTTTTTAATATACTAGAAGACAGGATTACTAGAGAATTAATCTACCAGACATTAACGGATACTATCTCGAAAGATAGGTTTCTGGGTGGAGTATCTGAACCTTTATGGAATCAGAAGTTCGACAAGGAGATGTACTATCATCCCTTTTGTTCAGTCTTGTCCTGGACAAAATAATCAAAACACGAGAGAAAGAAGTAAAAGGAAAAATCATTGGCAGGCTACTCAAAAATAAAATTCACCTGCGGTTTAGGCCTTTGCATATTATCTAGCAATCCTCTTCAACAAAAGACAAGAGGCAAACTACTTCCTTCAAAAACTGCATGAAATTTTAACTAAAACTGGTCTCAAATCTCATATGCTAAAACCCATTATATGGAAGGATCCTCGCGGTACCAAGATGAAAATGCGATTTGGCAATATCTCCCACGTAGCTAAATTCAGATATCTAGCAGATATTATTCAACCTGCAAGACTGAATCGTGAAGCAAAAAATTAGAGAATATCGAAATTACAAAAGCTTATAGAATCACTTGGAAAAGATACAACAAAACGTCAATTTTACGAAATGCAAAATTAAGACATTACAATCAAAACAGTGGGAATATACGCGTCAGAAAATTTGTTTATCGGGGTTAGATATTAAGATTAAAGATATTGAAAAACAAGAAAGGAAAATTTGAAGGAAAATCTTTGGCTCAGTTTGTAAATGAGGAATTTGGATGAAAAGGAAATCAAATGAACTATATCGGCATACTGAAAAATTTTCAGACACATTCAGGAAATGGCGAATTAAATTCTACGGTAATATTATCAGAACGAATAACATCAGAGTAACCAAAACAATTCTTAACCTGGCTACTTCAATGAAAATAAATAACAACTGGCTAGTTGAAATGGAAAAAGACCTCCAGTAAATTGGAAACACACATGATATCATACAGGACAGATACAGATTTAGTAGCATGATCAATATCCATGAACTTGTCAACAAACCGCATATTAGAAGAAGGAACACCTGGGCGAAGGAACGTAGGAAAGAGCTTAGCGAAAGGATGAAGAGATTTTTTAGAAAAAAAGAAAAAGACATCTGCTAAATAAATTCTGTCCCCTCTTTTGTTGGGAATAACGATGGAAGAAGAAAGGGAAGTGACGCTTGTAAATATGTAGAATTATTTAACGAATGAGTTGTGTCTTAATCCTTATGCTCACTGAAAATACGGTAAATGATCTGAATTACTGTTCTAAATGTATTAAAAGAATTATTATGCCTGGCAAACAAATAAAGAAACTGTGATTAGAAATATGTTTAAAGTGAGAGATTGAAAGTTTTAAATGTTTAATTTTGTAAATATTATATTAAACTAGTGTAAGCCCGTGACCGTTTTTTGCGTATCGTCACGGATCTAGAATAGTTCCGGTTTCTAGGATGAAAAATTATGATAGGTTGACCTGATTTTACCAAATGTAAAATTTATCGGTGTTTCAAGGTGAATAAAATCCGTTGAGCTTAAAATTTTAATTAGATTGAAATTTTTCCAAGCCGGAATAACAATTTTCATTCGTGGTTACAACAGAGACCATGAGTATTTTTTTTTTGTAAGTTTTTTAAAGTTGCTTTCATTAGCAACATGTTACTGAAAAGAAGATCCACTTTTTTTCAGCCGAAAAATGTATCAATTTTTTTTAAAATTATGAAACGCTACGAAAAGCAAACTTAACGACTGTATCATGGCTATTAATTTGGTACTAGTTGCTTAGCTATTAAATTGTGGACATAACCATGAATTTCTTATAATTGTATCTCTGGTCGCGAGCGAAGACTAGCCCATGATGTCACCATTTCCCAGCCAATAGCTATCGAGGTGAGTGATTATATAGTAGATGCCTGTAAATATTTTGGTACTTTCATTCAAAATTGTTTCCATTGATTTGAACCAAGTTTTAAGTAGTTTCAATTGTTTTTGCACGATTTCTAATGTTTGTGTAATTTTTAGTACTCCAGAAAAGATTATCGGCGCTTGCGCTTTTCTGAGTACATTTCTATAGAATGTATTTAATCTTCCGATAATAGCAACCAGGCAAGTTCGGTCGAAGTAGTACTAACATGACTCTACCTCATTTTTGTAATGTAATATGCTTCTACAATCTTCACATGTTGACTGATGTAGGTATGTCTTTTTAATGTGTTGGTAGAATAAAAGTGAGGTTAGATGGTTTGTTGACTGCATAGTTACTTAAAAAGTTATCTGTTGTATTTTGTGGGATGTTTTATGTACTCTAGTGGGGAGTTAAATTGTTTTGGTTACCAGACAGATCTGTATATCTTCAAGAGATTATAAGTCAGTAATAGCACTATTTTCGAGTGGTTTCTCATGTTGATCAGGACACTGTAAATCCTGAAAGCTAAACGAGTGTTACACACATTCCAGTGACAAAATATGGCTAAATAGTTATGATACCAATGAATTACAGAGTTTCTCTGCGTGAATACACTAATGAGAATTAGTCAACTCGAAAATTAACCATTCGCTTCCTAAGTCAACCAAAATCGACTCTTCAAAGAACGGTACTAGCAGACAAGCCTCCTTATACTATCATTGTTGTACAGTACTTTGTTAAAACACGGATTTCTCAGTTTATCCGTTTCTTTGAAAGACGATTTGTAATGGAATCTACATGCTGCTGTTGTTGTGGTTTATTTTTATTATCATTATTAATTCTTTATCTTGCGTATTTTATTTTTAGGCTAACGTACTTCCCCTGATCTAAGATACTTCTGTTAGATGTCATTTTGTTTCAGTAATTCATTAATTGTATTCGCGTCTAGCTTCTATTACCAAAGTTGATGCATTAATTGTTTTTGGCAATTTTCCCATTGGTCCACGCATGGGCGCCGGGAGGGGGGTGCAAGAGGGTGCACTTGCACCCCCCTGGCATCCCGGGTCGCCCGTAAATTTGGGCCGATAGGGGGTGGGGAGCACCAATTACGGCCCTGGTGCACCCCCCTGGATCCCGGGTGCACCCCCCTACATCCCGTATCCCGGGTCGCCGTGTGATCAGTAGTAGACCTAAAAAAAAAACAAAAAAAGGGAAGGTCGCCCGGAAATTTTTGGGCCGATAGGTGGGGGGGGCACCAACGCAGCCCTGGTGCACCCCCTTATTCTTTAACTCCTCGTCATTCTTAAAATAAACATAGAAACGAGAATACTTCACGCCACGTAAGAGACTCTTCATACTGTGCAGAGAAACCTCATTTAGATTTAGTTCCGGCTAATATATCTTTCAAAACAATATCTCTAAACATTATGACACTTAATTCTCCTAGACTTTGCAGGGAAAGTATGCTATAAAATCTAAGATGATAACTGACGAATGCATCCGTGGATAAATAAAAAAAAAAAATTGTCCAATCAATACCTCCTGAAAAATATATCCCATTGCCATGCCAATTTTAGTATGTGATATCACTTTTAAATAAAGAGATATATTTTTCTTCCACAAACTTAATTTTTTGGAACATAATGGTGTCAGCGACATAGCTCAACTTATTTCCCTAATGAATACATTTTGTACTATACATACAAATAAATGGATTTATTCCCATCTCTCATAGGTTCACCGTATTACGTAAGGTCGTTCCACATATCAGTCTACGGAAATTTGGAGAATTGTGTTGAGTCCTTGTTCTCATCCACAACCAATAACTTTTTTTTATAATCTTCCAAGAATACACCCATGATGCATCAAATTAAAAAAAAAAATAAAAAATCTGAACATTATTATGTTACACGTAAAACCATTTTGGTCCATATGTAAAATAACAGAAGCATCATCCATCCGAAAATTTCAAAATTAGAATTTTCAGCCCTTTGATACATAAAATTCTTATAAAATAAAAGCAGTGAAAAATTATGCTCACAAAAAATTATTTGGTTGCTTCAAAATAATATCATTATTTTCCCTCAGCAATTCCTTATTGATTAAGAATCGCCATCATCATTCAGTAGAGAATATTATGAACCATCTAGATAAAAGTCGTGAAAATACTTTTATGGAATTTTCAAAGTCACTCGTTCTTTCTGGATGCTGTCACCCTCACGCTTCGTTGAAAACTGCCCGCAAACCTATGGTTTGGACTACGCATCACGCCAGCAGCTGATTGGTAATAAAAGCTTCACTCAATAAATATATAATGACCACAGAACAATATCAGAACAATAACGACCCTGATTATGTCTCGTAATCATACACCACTGTAAAACTCATGTTACGTTTGGAAGTAATTATGTTCAAATTTAATCATTTTCAATAAACGATCATATACAGGCAGATTTTCAAGTGATTTTAATAAAAGGAAAACAACATATCATTTTGTGTTTACCATTGTCATGTATAATTAATATCTATAATTAAAATTATAATAATTACTAAAATTAATTAAATCAATTAATAACTTCTCATTTGCTCCCAAACTCTAGTAATTATATATTTTAATCCTGACGTTTGATACTTCTACCGGGTATTGTGCGATTCCCTTCTCGTAGACTGGAACATTATAATGACGCCGTATATAAAGGAAACAAAATTGGAGTGGAGTATGTGCTATGGGTAAGGAGCGGTCTCTGTGATTTATGGTTGACTTGGTATCAGTACAGTTTGTGCAAATCAGACGACCAACAGAGAGACAGAACTTAGCAAACAAAGGCAAACTGATTCAAATTCCTGTCAGCTTATTCGTAGTTGGTACACATTGACAATTGAAAAACAATAAAGTAACCCGAATAACAGCAAAATCATCACTACGTTTTTCCAAACATAATTATTTTTCACTAAAAAAAAAAAAACTTGTCACCGAACACTGAAACTCCATTACTTACCTTTGTTCTCCCATGTGTTGGTTTTCTTGACTTAATTTATCTATTTAATTACAATGGAGCATAAGCAAAAGCTTCCTACACGATCAATTTCACGTTTCCTGATATTTTTTAATCTTAAAAATCATCGAAGGCAATAGCTTGTTAGTTTACACTGAGAAATGCTCTATAAATTCAGAATAGTACAGATCATGATTGAAGATATAATCCATAACTGCAATGTGATAAGCATGCCTTTTTTCTGATAATCGGTAGCATAGGGATATTGTTCAAAGAATTAGGAATAGTGCATGGAAGGGGAAAATGACTATGACCACCATCTGGCGCTGGATTTCATGCATAAGTGGGGAAATTTTTGTAGATAAGGGTGATTGGAACAAATTACCAAGTGAAGTGATGAATAATTTACCAAAAACGCTTAAGGAATTATCAAAATTTATAAATCGTAAAAGTAAATGGGGGAGGAATTTAACACTCCAATTATAAAAGAAAATTTTAAAAAATAAAATAAAAAGGGTAAGTTAAATGACTAAAGAAATTACTACCGGAGCGTTAGCTCCACCGCAATTAAATTGTTAATAATAATAAAAAAAACTGATTTCGAGCTTTCGATACATTCGTACCTTTCCGGTCCTCTTAAGAGTGTAGTTTTTTTCCGGATATTGAGGTAATATTTATTTTGATTCTCCCTTTCGTATCTCCTTCACTCTCTCCTTCCTTTTCTCCCACCCCTCCTCTATCACTCTCAAGAAGAAACACGCTAGTAATTGAAGATACTATACGAAATATGTCTCATACATAATGTGCCTGACGCTACAATGTTACTGCCTTGGATGGCTGTATCAGCAAAATGAAGACATGTTTTCCAGTCCACGTAATCTGTAATGTAGCAATTGCAAGAATCTATTTTTAGTATTTCAATTCATCTATCCTTTTTTGTGGTTATTAAAGTCTTTCAACATTAGTGATCGTTAAAAAAAAATGTGTTAAATCACTCGAACGTTTTTGTAGCTATGTTTTCAAGATACAATTTTAAAACTACTTTTGAGTTAATTGTTTCAATAATTCTGGTGAACATGAGATATATGTGTTAATTTATGCAGAAAATGTAATAACACCCGCCTTAACCTAACCCGGTAATGCCAACGGCTATAGGTGAGCAACAGCTTAACGCGGAATCCGAAGCGTTTGGCGTACTTCACATTACACAGAAGTATATGCCAGAGGTGAAGGTGGATTAAGTTTCTTTGAAAATCCCCGCCAAGACAGGAATTCCCAGTGAGATGCCTTAACCACTGAGCCACCAGACCGCTAGAAGATGAGTTATCTGTTGTTTCTCAATACGATAGTAATGGGTAGTAACTTTGGTGAACACACAATGATTCTATCTCGTGAAATGCAGTATTTGTAAAAAAAGAACTACTGACAAAAGATGGGTACTGGAAACACCTGTGCCAATGTAATATTTACGAGTTGACATTCGAGAGACGCGTGTGAAGTGATTCTCTGGAATGCCCGTGATAGCTGTTGGGAAGGCCGGTATAGCGTGTCCACGTCGGACTGCGCATCCGACCGCACCTGCGAGTGCCGTAATGCTATGCAGTCAGAGATGTTGGTGGGTGGTGCGGCAGATTTGGGCGCTAATTGACTCATTGTTTATTCAGTAGCGGTGGTGTCACGCGAATAGCTTTTTGGTGGGCTGCCACAGACGGGGATCAACGTGCCGGCCACAGCGCCGCACTCCACTCGAATGCAGCCTAAATACTGACTCGGATCAGCCACATTACGGCACCCACCCGCGTTTCCATCCTCTCCCACCCGCGTTTTCTGCGCTCAGCTGATAAAATAGACGAGCTTAGCGTTATGGTAACCACCTAAACGGATATCCCTTAAAATTACAAGCATTTCGGTATGCTGAATCATGGGCATTTTCTGTTTTCGTAATGAACTAATGTAGCTTTCTTATAAACAACGTTTTCGTTATTCTAACTCGATGTATTATTAAAATTGCAGTTGTGCATAAGGCACTACTAATAATATGTATATTTCTAATGTTAACATAGAAAATTCATAGCAAATAACGGAAGAGTACTGGTGAGAGTTTATTAATTACAGGTCGTCGGAAAGGGACTTTTGAGAGAGTGTAATGCTGCATTCCCACGACGCGTAGTTTAGGAGGCCGTGCCACATTAACTGAAGTGTATCACCCCTCAGTGCGGCTCTACCCATCACCAGGCGTAAAGTTGAAAGGTGCGTGTAGCTGAAATGGCACTAGGTAGGATGGTTGAGGGCTGCAATGGCTAATCTGCGGCGCGCACTGATCCGTACACTGGGCTAATGAGGTGCGACCTCCAATACAACGCGCCATGGGAACCCAGCTTAAGAAATACGTTAATGATAAAACCAGTATGTATATGATGAGAATAATAAGTATTATTACATGGAACCAAACAGATGACCATTACAATAGCATTGAAATAATTTAAAGAGATAATTCGTGGTATGTGGGTAAAATCCCATTAGAGCAAACACTTAATCGCAGTTAATAATAACAATAAAATTATAATAGTGTCTAATGTATCAGACTAATAAATCAAATGGTAAATACTTTAAATAACTAAACAGAGTAAAGGAACATAATCGATAAAAATTCAATGATAATCTATATAAGTGAAAATAATTCCTGTTGCTCTAGTTGCTCTCATTGAAAATTTCAGGCATGCTAATCCATTCTTTAAAACTTCACTAATCATACTAAGAAAAATTATTAACTGTGGCAAACATCTTGTGAAAAATAGTAGAAACGTTTTCATTCTGCTCCAAATCCAAAGGTCTAACCTTAAGTTACTACCGAATGCTCTCCAATATTATTAGATATCTGCATTAATTCGTAATACAGCCGTGATAAAGCAAATAAACGCTGAAATTAGTTCAGGAATTATCGATTACAAAATTCTGTTGGTTCTGTTTGAAGGACCGATACAGAGCCAGTTGCAGAGCTTCCTGAAGTACCGCACTAAGCCGATTCGTTAGACGTGGGTCTTTGTGGCATTAATCTGAATCAACGTAAAAAAGCGAGCATGTCTTTCATTCAAAGACCACTCCGAAAGCCAGGAATCCAACGAAACCCTAATCTCGAATGTCGGATTGAGAACAAAACTTTTTATCTCCTCAGTTCGATTCTAGCGGCGTAATCACCGAGATTCTCAAACTGCTATGTTTATTTCCTGAAAATAAAATATTCTTTCATTCCAAACTCATGACGATGTTTTTATTTTTATTTTGCTTAATGAACACACAAGGAATTTCTTGTGTTAGAACATTAATGGCAGAATAGTCAAGAAGAGAATGATCAAAATGTATTTTTAGATTTTGTTAAACAATACTTTCTTATTTCCAATAACCGTCTTGTAACAACCAAAAAAAATCTTTAAAAACATATGTTGCGACCAGTGAAGAATTAAAGTCAAGTCGTCTAAAAATTATTATGGAAGTTTACATACTTACTACTGGTTATATTTTCATTCGGAAGAAAGTAGAAATCGTGAGCATAACAAATGTGATACTACCAACGACATGAGCAATTTACTTGACTACCTCTTCAAACATTACGTACTTTTTCGACTTTTTGGTTGTTAGATTATGATATCAACAGTAAATTTCATGACCGCAAGAATACTATCCGAGTTAGAGTGCTAACAACTTGCTACCCGGCAATTTAACGGAGTAGCTTACGGTTGTACCACATTGTAGTTTACAAAGTTCTAATTTGCAAAATAGTACATCCAAATAAAAATAAGTATAACACTGATTACACCATAACAAGTTATATCTAGAATACAATTATATAGTAGTAAAAATTACATAGAAACTGTTATTTAAAAT
This sequence comes from Vandiemenella viatica, assembly GCA_031002005.1. Classification (NCBI taxonomy): domain Eukaryota; kingdom Metazoa; phylum Arthropoda; class Insecta; order Orthoptera; family Morabidae; genus Vandiemenella; species Vandiemenella viatica. The sequence goes on along the minus strand of JARYHS010013630.1, from coordinate 354,813,011 downwards.
CACTTATCTTATCCTCTTTGAGATCCAAAAATTATTTTCGTCTTATACAAGATTCATAAGAAGCTGCTCGAAATGAAGTTTTACTGCTTAAATGAAATAAATTTTGCATGTTAAAATGTAATTCCTTCTTAAAATTATTTCAAGTTATTCATTTGTCATAATTTGTTGTCAGCTTATATATATTGAGACCTTTAGATCCCAATAGTGAGTTCACTATCAATCTGTAAGGAGAGGGGTGTTTAATTTTACAAGATTAATATCTAAATTTCTTTGGTGTTCGTGGTAGCGCTTGCATACTAGTATTACATGGTTAATGTCTATATCTTTTCATCATCTATCAGACAGATTTTAAGAGGTCGAATGGGAGTTACTAAAATGGACATAATAAGGAATGAAATGATTAGACGCATCATAAAAGAGGAACCCCTACAGGAAAGGATAGAGAGGACCAGACTGAGATGGTATAGACATGTAAAGAGAATGGAGGCTCAGAGAATCCCAAGAAAAATCCTTGAAATTAAGATGCGTGGTAAACATTTTTTTTAACTGCTTAACGTCTCTTAACAGCGAGGTCTTTAGAGACGGGAAAGGATTGGGGGCAAGGAATGGGAAGGAATTCGGCCATGGCCTTTTGAAGGAAGCATCCCGGCATTTGCCTGGAGTGATTTGGGAAACCATGGTAAACCCAAATCTGGATGCCCGGACGGGGATTCTAAACGCCGTCCTCCCGAACGCGAGGCCAGAACGCTAACCGTTACACCACCACGCTCCGTGCGTGGTAAACGACCCAGAGGAAGACCAAGAAATGGATGGCTGAAAGGAGTGGAGGAGGGTGTACGGAAGAGAGGAGAGGACTGGAACAAAGTGGTGACAGAGAGGTGGTGGGATGAAAGAAGCAAATGGAGAGGCTTGTGCATAAAGCAGACCCGGCCAGAGGCTGGAAACTGTTAAGGATGATGATGATCAAACAGATTGGTGAACTTATAATTTAAATTGCAAACGATGGTTTTGGTAGCACCCATTCCTCAGTATTATTCATATTAAAAGTTTTGTGCCTTCAGGATAGTCTGTATTCTGAATGGAGCTATGTAAATAATGTGAGGTCGAATTGATGCATAATGCTTTCCTGCCTGAGATCATAATTTTGACCATTTATCACATTTTACTTTTCTGTTATAAAGGAACAAAGTATGTATGAGGCAGCTGTACATACCACTTTCCTTAACTAGTTTGCTTAGTAAATAGAGAAACTTGCCACCTGATCCGTATTCAATGAACCTCTTTTCCTTCTGCATTTGCTGAATGCATCTTGTGTAATATGTAAAATAGGTATTAGTTTTTTTTTTATTTGACCTTAGGTCTTGAATAGACCATACAGTCAGCCTGGTGAAGTTACAAGGTAATAATATTAATAGTATGTAAAAATATGCAGATATATAGATACATTAAATATGTAGGTCACTGTCTTTAATATAATCCTTGATGATACTATAGATTCTGTTGTTATTTGTAGCGAGTAGTACTGCAATGCTAGTTGAAAGTGGCTGCTGTGCTCGCACAAGAGACTTGATGAATGTTGATTGTTGTTGCTGAAAATTGGAACAGTTGAAAAATAAGTGATTAAGGTCCTGTAGTGCCTGTCCGTTGCTTGTGCAATAATGTGTGTTTACCGCCTTAATGCGAAAAAGATGACTACGGAAGGCGCCGAGTTTGAATCTCATAGGAATAATAGAAGTAATGTACCGTCGTTGAGTATTCCATCTTGAAAACCAAGGTTTTCGTGGAGGGTACGTCTGAACTAGAGCGTACTGTCGGCCTCTGTATTGTTTAGATTCATTCCAGCTCCTCGTCCATTGGTGGTATGCATTACTGACCATTGTTGCATGATAATCAGTTGTATTGCTGGGTGTTATTAAGCTTCTGCCCGATCTACATGCCTCCTAGGATAACATATCTATGTACTGGTTATGCCTAATTCCAGAGTGCGCGGGTATCCAGATATGATTAACGGTGCAACCGTGTTGATTAAGTTCTACAGTCTGTTGAACTATGCTGATGCTAGGTATTAGTTTGTCCCAATTACTAATAATTAGAGAAGCAACAGTCAAAAATTGTAGAATCTGAAGCTAGGTATTAGTTTGTCCCATTTCGTAGCTTCAGATTCTTCAATTTTTGACTGTTGCTTCTCTAATTATTAGTAATTCCACGGTTTATACTATGTTGAAGCAAAAAAAAAAAAAATCTTCATAGAATAGTAGGGTTAGCGTCTGATTACCGACGTGATAGTAGCCACATGGAGAAACGGAATCTGCTATCAAAGTTAATATTAGCAAAGCTTTGATAGCAGACTACGTAATTACTCCCAAATGGGAGGTTTAATGACGGAACTGCAATGTATTATAATTGTTTGAAACTTTGGGAAGAAATAATAATAATTTCATGCCGTTTTTTAACACCTGGTTGACGGCTGCACAATCCATCTCTGTCTTAGCCATCTATCCTAGCCCGATAATACTAGCAGGTATAAGGAATCTAAAGTTTTCGTGAAATCCGTAAAAAAAATAAAAAATAAAAAAATAAAAAGAAACCTTCTTCCTACTTCTCATATACAACATTCAGGTTAAGGGCTTTGTGAAATCCCATCTGAGGCCGGGAATTAGACAGGAGACCTTTAGATCAGACGCCTTCTCTGCTGCGCCACCAGACCAGTAAGGACAAGTGATCAATAAGGTAAGATTGTGAGAAGTAAAAGATATTATCCGTTCTGGGATGGAGCCACTAGGAAGAAGGAAATTGACTGAAGAACTAAAGGGTTAGCAGCACTCAACTAAATATTGAAGTTGTAACTATCAATACTTGAAAATAAAGTCACACCAACTTCAATCAACCACTAATTTTGCTTATACCAGAGACAGGTTAAGACGATCTGCTCAATTGAAACTCTTCATCAAATACAAGTGACCACAAGATTTTTTAAATTGTTTTTACTCCAAGTTTGTACAAAATATTGATAACGTTAATTAAGGGTTAAGATTATTCCGACATCTTCAACTAAATAATTGCAATTTTCGGTTGATATTGAATACAGACAAATAAAATTGTGACTGGTCGCTGTCTTCCATAGCAACCCAAATTTGACAACACAAGTCGCTGAATTCCACCGATCCATCATGGACAAAATTTAAACTGAATTTTGTTTTGGAACTGCGCTTTGATTTATTGGACCACCATCAGTGCTAGTTTTTGCTCTTAGTACATTAATCCATGGTTATTTCGTGTCAGCTTCTTTGTTATTGCTAAAAATAATTTTGTTATTTTTCCTTTGTACTTGCACGCAGAACACTGTTTATGCACGTCTATTCTCAAAAACGCTGTCGAACAACGTGAGTCGAAATTTTATTTTAAAAAAAGTAACGTTTGATTCTGCCTATAATGTATTAGGTACAAAAATCAGTGAAAATTGTAGTAAATGATAATTTAAGAAAATTTGATTACTGTATTCAAAAAAAACAAATAGGCTTCATGCTGCGATACTCAAAACGTCTATACTGAATAAAAATCCCCGAACCTGTGGACTGTTGTACAATTTAGATACCTTACAGCCACCACTTTTATTGCAAATCTAGGCCTGTTTACTGCAGTTAGCCTTATGCAACACGTTTCCCTGGATGTGGAAGTATCGCAAATGTAGAAAGGCAATATGGCAATTAATTTTCCGCTAAATAATTTTCTCACGCGGCCCGAATAAATATAGCTAAAATTTGTTTTTAAAATACCTAGTCTCTCCTCTCTCATCTTAACTAATTTATTAATTCATACATCAAATATTAAAACATAGTATAAAATGTTGTCGTAATTTAAAAACCAACCAGATTGAATTTATCAATCTTATAATGTTTGTTCAATAATTTCAAGTAATTTTGTAGCTCAATATTTTAAATAACACAGTGATGTTTATTATTATTTTGCTCATTGACACATATCTTCAAACAAGTTACCTTGAGTAATAAGGATCAGAACTATAATAAAGAACATGTTCTTTCTTAGCTGGCTTTTCTAATCTTAAATAGCTTTTGCTGTTAGCGTTTATATTTAAAAATTACATGCAGTAGTTTCTTTTTTTAAAACTTGTGTTTACAACGTCTTCTATCAATACTAATAAAAGGCTAAGCTAAGCTTGGTCTTCTTGTTCGTAACGCTGTGACGTCAGGCAGCCAGGATTCTCCGCTGGATTAGCAACGGCCATACATACTTCTGCATAATAGAGCTTATGAGCGCTGTTAATAACAGTTCTATTTAATTAAGCGTCAGCCAAAAAATGATTATCAAAACGCTGATGTGTGTGTTGTGTTTAAATTAATATATTAATTATTAATTGCTTTTTGAATATTTATCTTCGTTAGAGGTAGATGTTTCCGTTAGATTGTTTGCGCATAGATATGAAAGATAAAAGCTTTAATTTTCGAGCAGTAATGTTAACGGAAGTTTTAACTAGACTGAAATTTAGCCTGGATGAAAATGACAATAAGCATTTGACGACAGAGCAGAAGGGTATGAATAATTTAAGTTTTTAAAAATTTAGTTGAAGTTATTTTCATGATCGCCATGTTAGTACTTCCACATTTATCACGGTTTATGCGGCCTGCACTAGTATTAAAACTCATACTAAGCGACATAACGTATGTTGTTATAATCATATATATTATTTCTATAAGGTATTTTTTTGTCACAAGCCTATATCTTCCTTCATACTTAACCGAAATCAATGAATGAGGTGTCATTTTAAAGCTTATGGTCTCCACTTTGGTTAAATCGTATTTTAAGCAAGAAAGTTTTCGGAATTCGACCCTTAAAGGGCAAAAATGTAAATTTTTCTAAAATGCTGTTTTCTGTGTTACGAGTCAGTTATCTCCCTGGATACCTATCTGAAACCGTTTTATGAAGTATCGTTTTAAAGATTAAGATCTCCGCTTTAGTGACGTCATATATTAAGCCAGAAAGTTTTCGGAATTCGACCCTTAAAGGGCAAAAGTATCAATATTTTTGCAATGCGTTTTTGTGTCACGAGCGATTTATCTCCCTTAATATCTAACCGATATAGATAAATGAGGTATCATATTAAATAATATGGTCTCTGCCATGGTAACATTATATTTTAAGAAAGGAATTTTTCGTAATTCGACCCTTATAGGGCAAAAATGTCACTTTTTCTAAAATGCGTTTTTTGTATCTCGAGCCTTTTATCTCCCTGGATATCTAACCAAAATCGATAAATGAGGTAGGATTATGAGGAGTAATGTCTCAGCTTTGTGACATAATATTTTAAGAAAGAATGTGTTTGGAATTCAACCCTTAAAGGGAAAAAGTATAAATTTTTCTACAACGCATTTTTGTGTCACGAGCGATTTATCTCCCTTAATATCTAACCGATATAGATAAATGAGGTATCATATTAAATAATAAGGTCTCCGCCATGGTAACAGTATATTTTAAGAATGGAATTTTTCGTAATTCGACCCTTATAGGGCAAAAATGTCACTTTTTCTAAAATGCGTTTTTTGTATCTCGATCCATTTATCTCCCTGGATATCTAACCAAAATCGATAAATGAAGTAGGAATATAAGGAGTAATGTATCAGCTTTGTGAAATCATATTTTAAGAAAGAATGTTTTTGAAATTCAACCGTTAAAGGAAAAAAGTATAAATTTTTCTATAACCGATTTTTGTGTCACGAGCGATTTATCTCCCTTGATATCTAACCGATATAGATAAATGAGGTATCATATTAAAGAATAAGGTCTCCGCCGTGGTAACATTATATTTTAAGAAAGGAATTTTTCGTAATTCGACCCATAAAAGGCAAAAATGTCAATTTTTCTAAAATGAGTTTTTTGTATCTTGAGCCACTTATCTCCCTTGATATCTATCCAAAATCGATAAATCAAGTACGATTGTGAGGAATAATGTCTCAGCTTTGCTGACATCATATTTTAAGAAAGAAGTGTTTGGAATTCAACTATTAAAGGGAAAAAGTGTAAATTGTTCTACAACGTATTTTTGTGTCACGAGCCTTATATTTCCCTTGATTTCTAATCGATATAGATAAATGACATATCGTATTAAAGACTAAGGTTTCCGCCGTGGTAACATTATATTCTAAGAAAGGAATTTTTCGTAATTCGACCCATAAAGCGCAAAAATGTTAATATTTCTAAAATACGTTTTTTGTGTTTCGAGCCATTTATCTCCCTGGATTTCAAACCAAAATCGATAAATGAAGTAGGAGTATGAAGAGTAATGACTGAACTTGGTGACATTATATTCAACCTCACTATTCATCGCATTTTATTCGCGAAATTTTCGCACGGGTCGTCTAGTTCAATTTTAATTTCCTTTTCTTTGATTGACGTCATATTACTGTGGTTATATTTGTGTTTAGATTGAAATGCACCCTGGACCAGGAAGACAACTGTATCTTTTCGATATAGCGCAAGGCACAAGACAATTGCTTCGATAAAATCATGTTGAATTGTTGCTTAAATTTACATTTTCTTAAGAATTTATAAGATTTGTGTGTTTTTGCAGTGACAACTTAATCGTGTTACTATTCTTCATTTGTTGGACAAATTGGAAGTCACATTTTAATTAGTTGACAGGGCACAACAGGATACAGATTCCGGATGAATGTTATATCTTCGGGTACATGGTGCGAAATTTACGTTATTGCTGTTTCCGGGTCTGCTTGTTCCGTAAAGCGGCATTTTAAAATCCGGCAGTCCGGTTGGTATCGCTTGCTGGATCCGATGCTCTAATGCGGTATTAACGGAACCCTGATCCCTACAGCGTCATTGCTGGCCTACAGGCGTGGCTTAGAAACGAATGGCTCGATTTACATGGAATTTAACAGTTAGCCCGTAAGTCATGGGCTCGCGACCGGATTTGATTTTAATATGTGTGGATTTAATTTAAGTCGTTTTATTAAATCTCTTTCGATGTCTCGCTAAATTTCTGCCAATACTATTCGAATTCAATCACAATTTGTTACATTCACCAGCTAAATAGTAGGCGATTTCAATTTCAGTCTTAATTCTTCTGTCCTAATAAGTACACGATTACATTTTCAGAGAAGATAAATGAATTATTAAAAAAAAATTCAATTGATTGTATCAAATAAATTACATTGCTGGCAGCGTGATGATAACAGAAAGAATTTAAGGGCATTTATAGAAGTTACAGATTACTAGGCTATCGCCAGTGAACTTGGATGGTTTTTGAAATTCTTATAGTAAATGAAAACCGTAACGAAGACAAGCGTCGTATCAGTGAAATGTTTATAAACGTCAGCTAAAACTTATTCCCAAGCAGTATAGATCATTAGAGCTAAAAACTCAATAAAGTGAATGTGGCTAATTATTTGCGAATCGTAATGGTATGATTTCTTTTAAAATTGTATAAAATCGTTCTCCCACGACGCGCTATTTCAACTTGGATCTATTAAGCCTTTGTTAAGACAAAAAAAAATTGCTGAGAATGTTTCGTCCATCCACTATTATTAATATGCACTATACTGTAACAGGCAGGCTATAGCACGAACCACGCTAATTAAGTGATCATAATAAAAGTTTATTTCTTAGTTCTTATGATATAAACACGAAACAATATTTGTGATAATTTCTTCCAGGCCCTCTACGTCAATTTAACTATCTGAAATAAACAGACTGAATACTCTGGTGTGTCTAACTCAAAACGATACTTCGAAATGTCTTTTTAGGAGAATTCCAAAAAAATAATCCTACTCGTTCACAGGTCACATGAACTCGCTTCTCTGTCACTGACGAAAATTATATTTAATACCAGCTGCTACCCGCGACTTTGAAATGTGCTCTATTATAAGAGTTTGTCTTCAATAATAATTGTAAAAAATATCCCACCTTAACGATACACATTTACTAACATACGACTATAACAAAAACACAGTCAACCCCTAAAATAAGAAAAATATTCTATATCTTAGGAGTAATTTCACTGATACACTTCTCTAAGCACAATATTGTAGGAATTGTTAATCTCAGCAAAAACATACAAATTTTTGGCACTCGATACTCCGGAAAAAACATGCATTGTCCAAATGTACTCCCGCCCCCTTCAGTGTTTGACTCTACTGCACATTAATTGTTAACATGTGATATTTAATAGTAACTGCATTCTTTTAAATTTGAAGTGCAGATTGTTGGATATAACTGGATTCACGAAGATAATACGGCTTCCATTTGGTCGCTCCGGTAAGAATTGTTGTCTTGACAATATGTCTTCCCACTTCTATGATGCGCAAGCTGGTGTCGTCAAGGTTGCGCATCAGCAGAACTGGAGCCTCAGCCTTCAGTTCGAGTGTATCGTTCAGCATCACGGATTTATGTAAGCAGTTCAATAACTCAACGGCGTAGATAGCAGTGTCGTGACATGGCTGGGTTGGTGGATAAGTAAATAGTCGCTTCCCCGCCTATTTTCTCTAGTATATTTTTATTGACATTAGCAAGGGGCTCGTATGGTCCTCTTACATAACCAGTTTTCGTTAGTAATATTCAGTTTTATATAAACATTACGAATGAACTTATCTTCCGAGTCCACAGCATTGCAAAAATCATTTATAATCAATCATCTCTTGACCATCGGTTTTCAAGAGATCATTTCCAATTAACAGTAGCTTTTCGAAAAATTTATCCGATCCTAAATCGTTGTTAATCTGGACTCGCATGTTGGAAATCGGGTATAACTTTTCACCGTGGCCAACAACGTCGACGGCTTGAGACACGCATTCATTTCAACCACACCGCCCAGCAGCGCTCGGATGTCTTGCAGGTGGCCGTTCAATCACTTGACTGCTCGCTTGTGCCAACAATTGTATACCGGTAATTCAGATTCGATTCATACTGTTTGTAATAATAGCTCGTGGCCAGAGGTGTAATGTGGCAAAGCAGTAATATGTGTTTCTTCACCGTTGTCGGGAAAATCGGAATTGAAATACTCCGATGCGTTCAAATACTTTCTACGTTATGGAGACTTAAAGAGGCGCGTGACGCAGCGAGAGAGTTCTCTGTCTCAAAAGCCCCTTGTCGCAGGATTTAATCTCACTGTGTGCAAGCTTTTTTTATTTATTCAAATATATATAAATATAATTCTCGGAAACCATTTTCAACAACTATGCATTCAATATGCTTTTTTTTTTTTAATTTCGTTAGTTTTGAAAAAAAAAACGAAGTTTCCGAACTTCATTGTGTTGTTTGCAAACAAGTTGTATTTCAAAAAAGAAATGTTTGATATGGCAGGTATGAAATAAAAATATCGTTACTCGACCGTAATAGTTGAAGGACAGATGTTCATCCCCGTACCAAGGGACGGGAGGGTCGAAACGAGGTGCCTTCGTTTTTTTAATATACTTTTAATATATGTATAACTGTTGAAACTGATCGCCGGGAATTATCTATACATATTTGAATCAGTAAATAAATAAAAGAGGTAACGAGATTCGATGCGGTCTTATGAGGTGTCAGAGAGCTTCGTAGCTGCTCCACGCTACTCTTCATATGTCGGTAACGTAGAAAGTATTTAAACGTAACGAAATATTTGAATGCTGATTTTCTCGATATCGGCGAAGAAGCGCATGTCACTGCTTTGCCATATTACACCTCTTGCCACGAGCTTTTATTACACACAGTACGAATGAATCTGAATTTCACAATTGGCGGCCTCCCCTTGGTAGTGCATTTGACTCAAGTGATCAGTTGGCACTGCTGCAAAAGAGCGCCGTAGCTCCGCTCTTACTTGTATTGCACACAATGGTGTCTTCGCTTGCAAGATTAAGTAGTACCGTCAAAAATGAGTGCGCAATACATCTACCGCCCGAGGAAATAATAGCCAATGTTAAATTTCTATAAGTAAGCTGAGCAGAAAATTTTTGCTCGTGCCACATGGTGCGTCACGAAAGTAGAGACTCTTTCCTCACTCTCGATACGTCGTATAAACGAAGGCCCACCTGGAAGAAAGAATTACGTGAGGCACCACACTATTTCTAAGACTACGCTAAAGATCTCTCCTTGCCAACTAACAGAAATATGCGAAATATTCCGCAAAAAATTATTTTAGGAATAAATTTCTATAGCGCAGACTTTAGGTGTATTCTAATCTTTAAAACCGTGCGAACCCCATCGAAAATCATTGAATAACATACACATGTTTACTTTTATATATATATTGGTATCCCGAAACGAATTATTTGTTTTTCCAGTGTCAAAGCATCCTATATGATAATACAGACTCTATTCTCACTCCGTACCAAATTTCATTCAAAACCGTTCAGCCGTCCATACAAACTTCTACATTCATCTACTATATAGTGACGCCTTTGTGTAATTTAACTTCTTTCAGCCCTTAACATAAATTTTCAGATTCTGCAGATTGAATCTTTGGGGTAAAAAACAGATCACGTTCTATTTGAGCCAGATAGGTTGACGCGGTCATGACCTCTCACTGTTTTTTACTCAGGGCGTAGTCTTCGTCCGCTCAAAACCTCTGTCTCTAGTACTTTTATGTCTCTTCATATTCAACAGTTTTTTTTATTATTATTATTTAGAAGACCAAACCGATATTGTGAAACACAAGCTCGTATTTCAGCTAGCATAGGCCGATCACTCATGACCTGTGACCTTAGAAACGGGTTTTAGATCATGGCCATACCAAAATCACAGTCGTCTTCTTACGGTTACTTCTATTATATTGAGATTGCATTATAGGTTCTTGGCCTACCGATTTTAACAAACTTGGACACATTATGCCATTATGAAAAAAGTTAGCATAGTATCTAAATTCATTGAACAACGAGTAATTTAAATACTATCAAATTCCATCATCATTCAAAGTGACTTTCAGAAAGCTCTTCTGGCCTTGAAAAATATGTTTAAATAGTTTTGGCTACAATGAATCTGAATGTTCCGTTAGCAACTTCTGTATCAGAAACTACGTGCACGTCTAAATTGTTTTGTCACCCTGTCTTTTGTTAGATATAAAATTGTAATGAATTTTCTATTTGCAAGATTATTGTTATAAATTTCCTAGCTGCAGTGCAGAAGAATTTTTCCAATAAAAATGGCGTTTTTTGCTATTAACAAAGGTGAACTCTTCAGGCACTTCTTTCGGCACATGTCACGTTCGTGTATGAAGGCAGAGACTATTTGTCAGATTCGCTCAATAAATGATCGGCATCCGCAGCGCCACAGTTCGAAAATCCCGTTAATTCGTCCGGAGGCCACAAATCTGAAGGCCCCAGTTCATATTTCATCCAGCACCCTCCACAACCGACCACTCCCAGAGCGCACTCTCAACGGGAGCCAGCAACGGTCGAATCGGAACCAGATTAAACGTAAATAGTTGATGCGGTCGACAGCCAGGGGGCTCTCCAGTCGGCAATAACACGTGCAGTCGCACGTGGCCATGATGCGGCTCCGCGTTGCACATGGAGCCACTGTAGTGTTTCGTCGACTGGCGGGATTTTGCCCTGACAGTCAAAGAAATCCCAGCGGTAGTGGTCTGTGGCATGCGATAGAGGTGAGAAGATTCAATGTCCCACTGACCAACTAAAGTGCAACAAAAAAACCGGTTAGAATTAAATTAACTGATCAGTGTAGTAGCTAACTATCTTCCCTTTCAGGGTGTATTACCCACGTCCTGTCCCATTTGTAAGGCCATCAGATTATTTAATTTATTGGATTTTTAATAAGGTTGAGACATTTTTCAATTTAAGATAGTTGTGAAAAGTTACTGGGAGTGAAAGGAATATTACAAAGCTGTCTAGCACAGCTCAAATTTTACAATATTTAATGACTACCCAACCCACTTTACGTAAAACGATTGGTTAATTCAAATTAAATACAGATAAAACTTGGAAAAGTCACAAACAACTGAATGAGCTTTGGAGCAAGAGATATCAATCTATAGAGAGAGTTTGTCGGAGTATTGAGTCATTGTTGTGAACACTTAGCATGATTTGATATCACCGGAGGGCATATGTAATGCTGGCGGCAGGTGTTGGCTACATCCCATCTTCGAAGCAGTTTAGAGAGAGACAGCCTGCCGCCTTGAGGTTCTTTCTAGTGTCCGGCCTCTGAATCCAGCGTGATCTTACCGCGGTAGAAGACTGTTCACTCTATACTGGCGGCTCAAGGTCATCTCCCTCTTGCCCGTTCCTCACCTCAACGCCGCCTCCCGCTGCCTTCAGTCTGTGTAGACCGCTGTGTTAATGAAAACAAGAGACAAATTTGTCAACTGACTCTCTTTCCCATTTGCATGGAGGGATAGTGGCAGTCGAGTGGGGATGGAGCAGACGGATATTCAGCCGCTTCTGTTAAGTGAACGCGAAACACCACCCTGCACACCCTGCAGAGTGTTCAGCCACAATGTCGAGCCAACTATTTCGTAGTCCGCCCCAAACTGCAGTCCTCTTAATGCCTCCACTGCATTATCTCCATCCTGCGAGATCTCGCTGCCTTCGGATTTTCCCATATAACTAAAGCCAATAATTATTAGTGTTTGTTGAAAGACGAAGCTCATTACTGGTCAAAGAACAAAGTCCTTTAATCTCATGCCAGCCACTTTCCAATACTCCTCTCATATGTGACAACGAGTGTGTTTCAAAGATCATTCACAAATTTTGGCCGGGCCTTTTGAAAATCTTACCATATTTGGCAGACACGATTTTGCAGAGCTATTAGCCGTCATATTCGGCACAGAACGGCGTCCCATTCCCGCCTCTAAATGTTGCTCGGACGACATAATTCCCGGCACATTCACTATTTCGCCAGTTCAGGTCTGAAACTGCAAGCCGTCACAATGAGTATTGGCTCATTTAGTTGTAGGTCAACACAAGACGAACCACCCATGCCTGAGCTCGGACTCGAACTGCTACCTTACCACGTGAGGACGGCGTTGTAGCTCCTACAATGCAAGCCCGGCGGACTGGGTTATATTGGGGGTGACAGGGGACTGGGGGCAAGGAACTGGAAATAATCCCACAAATCCCCTATGAAGGCACGATCCCATCATTCGCCTGCTTTCTATGGAAATTATGGAAAACCAAAGCCTGGATGGCAGGACAAGGATTTGAACCCTTATCGTCCCGAGAGCCAGGCCCTAACGTCATCGCTCAGCCATCAGGCGTGGATACACAACTTTAGGAATAACAAGTATCTGCTACTATACTCCTGAGAAGCTAATTATGCCACGCATTACTAATCTGTAGGTGTTTTTTAAATGATCATCATCAACTCATCGAAATCTTTCATTCTTGTTGTATCATATTCTTAGAAATAGTGACAACACATTAAAAAAAATCCATACAGCTAACAAGAAAGATTAAGCGTAATAGCTTCTTACATGCAGCAGGGCTAACTGTGGAAAAGAACAATTCTACGTATTCATCAGAAATTATAGAAACATTTTGCGAGCACTAATGTGGAATAGAGCGGAGAGCTTAAAGTACTCAAAAAGTGAGACGTAATGACGTCAGCTACTATTATTAGTGAGGTTAAATGAAAAAAACGCGCATGATTTCTAGTCTGAGAGATAAACAAAAAAATAGGAAAACAGCTAAGTTATTACCGACTGTTCAGTGACAAAATTATTGAGACGAAATAGAGAAACTAATGCCGGTATCGTAGAGCTAATTAAACAACGTATGAACGGTGAGGAAAATCTAATAATAATGATGGGTGAGAGGAATGGGAGCAGAAGAAGAAACAAATGGGACCGTAGTAGAAAATATAGGTTTATGTATAAAAAATAAAAAAGCATGGAAGCAGTCTTAGAATTTGGGAAAAATATAAACTTGTGATACCTTACAATGTCATTAAGAAACGTAAAATAAGATGAAAATATGTCTAAATGTCCAGAGGATACAGTTACATATTAGTTAGATTAATTATGAGTAAAAATTTATTCAGAATTGAAGTTTTAAACTACTAGTATAAGGCATAATCAGGATTAAATAAAAGACGCAGAAAAACAGGCAATTAGCAAAATAAAACCAATGATAGAGCACAAATTCTCAGAAATTGTAACTGAGGACTAAAGAAATATTTGTGAAAGGAATTCGACAGGAGAAGTATGGAATACAACATCTGAGAGAGAGATGATCAAACGGAGTAAAGAAGCTGAGCAGTTCTAAGTAAACGGTCCTTAGGTAACGTTTTCGTTACTTCTTTCCGTTTCTTTCAAGTATAAATAACTTCCTTACAGAAATAATCTTCGTGTCGAGTATCCCTACTCTTTATTTCTTTGGTTGAAACCTTATTTCCCAAATGGTAGAAAAAATATTAAGAAATCTTGACAAAGAATTCCCAAGTCTTGCCTTCCTGAATGTTATGACAAATTTTGTCCGCCCTAACCAATTCCTTCTAGGTTGTATCTTGAACTTTAATTATGTATCATCCGTGGTAAAGTTGGAAGGCGAATCAAGAGAAATTCCTGAATACTACAACATATGAATGTTAAATAATACGAAAACAAGAAGTGTTACGTTATTAAAATGGCCTCGTTGGTTACCACCAAATGCGTTTGTAATAATTTTTTTAGTAATGTTCAACACATAGCGTCAGAAATTAAAATAAAAAACTGATCGAATGTGGTATCATGTTGTGGAACCATTGGAACAAGTCTACCGTCTATAACGACGAAAGACCATAAAACTAAAGTTATTAAACGTAGTCAGAACTGTGATAATCAAATTATTTTAGAAAGATATAATTTTGATTTGCAGGCCATTGATTTGGTATAGCGAAGTTTTAAAAACAAGAAAAATTCCGCTTTAGACGTCTGAATATCGCCTCGGTATTATAAACGGTAAATTGAACAATATTCAGGTTGGCGAAAGAGGGTTGTTTGTAAATCACGACTTCACTGCGTTTTGATTCAAATTTTTTGAGCGATATTCATTGGGTTCGCTAGCGCACAAAATTTATGTCACTTCATATTTCAGTTTTCTGAGAGTCTAGTTTGGGTTGAGCTCTCACACACGCTGTGGCGCGCGGAACATAGCAACTTCGTAATAACAGAGATAACGTTTAATATTCAAATAACGTGGATCAGTCGGAGATACGCCATTATATCACTGAGTATGTTGGCACCACAAATTAGTTTCTAAACATTTTCCTTCTCGTGTTTTTTCATTATCTCTCAAAACTTTATACACTGTGAAGAATGTGAACCTGATCATTATTCAGTTTCTGGAGGTGTCTTTCATTATATAACTAATATTCAGTATTTAGCACTTCTATTTGAAATGGGTCGTGATTCGTATATATTTTATTTTATTTATGTTTTAATTTATTTTTTTTGTTTACTAATATTCTACGGCGCAAAAAAAGCGTAAGAGATAGTAAAATTATTTAATACAAACTATTATGATTTTCAGAGAAAAAAATAAAATAAGTTAACAGTTGGTACATGATTGCTAATTTGTTCAATATTCTTTGAATTTTAATAAATTCACATGTTTATTTCAGAAGCTGTCATGTCACGTCCCAGGATAAAAAGTATTCCATACCCTGACCGATATAAGGCATCAATTACTGTGCACAGTTTAGTTAAAATCTGTCAATTTATATTTGCGTTATGTGCGAACATAGAGAGTACAAGAATTCTAAATTACACTATTTTGGTATATCCTATCATCACTAGTGTACATTGCTATTACTCTTTTTGAAATAAACTTAATTTACACACACAAATTTTCTAAAATGTTATTATAAAAGCATAGATTAGACAATGGACCACACTCTGCACTGTTACCAACACCGCACCACGTAACTGCTCGCACCCCTTGGTAAAAGTTCCCCACGTGATAACTGATGACATAGGCTATTAATATTACAAGTTTAGTTGAAATTCATTCACGAATGTTTTGCTTGATCCGTGGATACGCAGATAAAAATTTACAGTCGTGTACTTTATATCGTAGGGAATTTTGTATCTTATCGAGATAAAAAAAAAAAGTATTCTATATCCTGACCGATGAAATAAGCTATGACAGCGTGCAGTTCCGTTAAAATGCGTCCTTTAGCTTCTACGTGATGCGCGAACATACATACAGACGAAAATTCTAAATTTTACGGTTAACATGTCTATCAATAATAGTTTACATTGCAGTTAATTTTTCAAATAAATTTACTGTACAGACAACTATTCTACATTTTATTGTATGGTGTAGATTTCCCATGCCCGTATTTGATATAGTGTTTTCCTACTTTCAGTCCGCTGAGCTTTTCAATTTTGTAGCACATTATTTCACTATCGTCATTATCTTTTACGAAGAATTCAGCGGGATAGCTTCTTTCCTCACCCGAATATATCACATTGCTCTGACATCGATGAGGCTTCGGTAGAGATCTCTCATTCTTTTTCTTCTCACCAACCTAACTTTCTACACAGTTATATCTGTTCAGAACCACTTTCCGGTAAAAATTTCCGTAATGAACCATCAAATTCATGGGATTATTTATAGTAGGTAACGTATCTACCTGTTGACAAAAGTTATCATGAATAAACATATTACAGATAAACCATAGCCTACAGAGTAGAGGTGGGCAAAGTGACTCACTAAAAAGAGCGGTGTTCATTTGATCACTCTACGAAAAGAACTAGTTCTTTTGAACGGTTCACTGTTCACTAGCTCAGTTTTATTTGAGACCTTTTTTCAGGTCAC
Source organism: Vandiemenella viatica (assembly GCA_031002005.1). Lineage (NCBI taxonomy): Eukaryota > Metazoa > Arthropoda > Insecta > Orthoptera > Morabidae > Vandiemenella > Vandiemenella viatica. Next base: position 354,796,260 of record JARYHS010013630.1, on the reverse strand, counting down.
ACACCCATTTTTCGATGAAAATACCCCCCTTAAATCGACATTGATGCAATTAGTAGACTTTTTTTTTAGCTCAATAGTCCACAAAGCCCACGTGAACAAGCTCTTCTTGATCTTCAGAACTAGCCGACTTATGACCGACTCACCTAGAAGAACTACCGTTCACTTTTAGTGAGCCACTACTCTCTAGCTCTTTTAAAAGAATTACTCTAAAGAACTGATTCACTCGCGAACCACCAATCTCTACATCAGAGTACAAGGTTAAAGGAAATAAACACACGGAATTTTTGGGAAAAAGTAGAAAAGAAAACTTGACCAGCTCGAGTAAATGTCACGAAAATATTATCCCACAAAATAATTCTTGTAAAAATAGGCCAAGACTCGTGGTTGTTTAGTGACATTGTAAAGTGTATACTTGGCTAAGAACAAGATGTCGTAACTTTTTGTTACTAAATAACCACGAGACTTGGCCTGTTTTTGCAAGAATTTTTTTTTTTGGGACCTCACTTCTTTTGTAAATTGATTGTTCATTCTGAGTCGTTGCTCAAATAAAATGGTTCCATTTGAAAATTGGTGGATGATAACATTTTAGAATACGACATCGATATACGCTGCCACAATGGCAACTAATTCTTAAAACAAAGGGTGTGCGCCACGGCTGAGCATGCCGATTGCCGTAGATTAAACTACCACCATAAGGAAATAACAAGTAACTTCCAAACTGAGCATAGGATGAAAGAAAAATTTAAGATGATCTCCGTGCATGAAAGAAATTTCAGAACTCAATCAGAGCTAAGCACTTAACTTGCAAAAATGTACCAAAATTATTCATGTTTTGAGTTTCTATTTATTAAATACGTGGAAAAATCCAATAGTAAACTTTTATTATTATTTGTGGATGAAACAATGTATGGGTACAAAATTGCCTGTTTCTAGGACCACGGAATTTACAGTAGAATTTTGACGCCGGGTAGTAGTAGTTAACATATTTTTTTTTACTGTCTTCCAAAATAAGGAGAGGAAGAAAATAAAATTTAACACATTGTTTAAACTAAGTTAACACTGTATTGAAAATCTGAGGCGTGAGAACATTTCAGAATTAAAGACATCAATATATGCTGCCAACAATGCTCACTCACTCTTCAAACAATGGATATGCGCCATGGCCGAGCACGCCTATTCAACTACTGCTCTAAGTAACTAAGGAGTAACTTCGAAACTGAGCATAGGATGGAAGTAAAATTTAAAATGTTAGTTCCACTACTAATTTCTGTACGTAAAATAAATTTGAGGCAAATAGCTTCATTCAGAACAAAGCAATTAAATTGCAAATATGCACCAAATTTTTTAACGTTTTGAGTTACCATTTAATAAATACGTAGAAAATCACCAATATTAGACTTTTCTTGTGTTTCGGGGATGAAACCATAAATGTGTACAAAATTACCTGTTTCTAGGACTATGGGATAGTTAGTAGAATTTGTCTGAGTGTCGAAGTTACTTTTTTTTAATTTAGTTAACTCCCAAGTAAAGTAAAGAGAGGAAGTAAAATAAAATTTAGCTAATTTGTTAAACATAGTAACCACTGTCTTTAATGAAAACCTGACTGATATACCGTTATTAAAGTATAAAGAGATTTCACGTTTGGGGTAGATAAGGGGTAGAGATACGGAAACTTCCTAGTTTTTGACTGTCTTGTAATATAGGAATAAAACTGTATGTGTGATCAAATTTCAGCTTTCTGTGTCTACGGGAAGTACCTTAGAGTTTTGGTAAGTCAGTCAGTCAGTCAGAGTGTGGCAAAAACGCTGAAATTTGTGTATAAATAACATCCAAACTAAGGACAAGAACGAAACAATATTTTGTATGTGTGCTAAGATTGCTGATATGTATGTATAATAGAAATTTGAGGCATGTAGCATCAGTAACACGGAAGAAATTAAGGTACTAAATGGGCCTAATCAATTCGAGGAATGGGTTGACTCGACTTTGAGGGTGTATAGTTGTGAACCCAGAATTCAGAATTGGAACTTGGAAGAGCTAAATTTTTGTCAAGTGGGCGTCAATTAATTACGCGAGTTGAAATAGGGATGGGAGGTGGTCCGGCGAAATCTCACCAATGGGGGGAGGGGGATGAACGGAAATCTCACGTCTCCAAACGACTTTAGGGAGGTATAACCACCCAGGGAAGCACGAGAACGAAAAAAAAAAAATGTCTAAAGAAACTACGAGGTCGGTTAGCAGGAGAGGGAGGGGGGTCTCCTCAAGTTCTCCCGTCGTCATAGCGGTGATTGGGAGGGGGGGGGGGGGGTTTCCAACCAGATCTCACCAAGAGGGTGGGGGACGAGTGTCCGGAATTCTGGAAAAACACCTCACGTAATTAATTGACGCTCCCCAAGGATTTTAGAAAAGGAATGATTCATACAAAAAAAACCTCATCTGTCTACATATATGTAATTTTGATTATTAGATATCAATCACATCTGCAAAATCATAAGCAACCTCTGCTGTATAATAACATACATCCTTAATCATGCCATGTATTATCCTTGTTTTTTCAATGTTAGATGTACTGAATCATCTTTGCTTTGTTTACATAACGTTAACTTTCAAAACAGTGTACATCATATAATATCTATATTTAATGTTATGAGAATGTGTACGTGTGAGTTTCTAGGGTGCCGAGTTTTTAAGAAACCATCAAAAACGTAAGTTTGATTAGATAATTATTCCACATCTACTTAGTTGCAATTCTTGATCTAGTACAACACGCCAGATTTTTATTTCCTGGAAAACTCCAAAAGTTTTACTAATGTCCAGCAGAAACTGACACAAACACTTCTAACATTAAAAATACATTAAAAATGTACTAATATTACGTTTGGAACTAAGAATTACTTCTCGAAACGCGTCACGCACAGCATAAATTAAAACATCATCAAAAGTAACTGTGTTGCAGTAAAATTATTTGTTTACCAGTCAATGCTTTTTTATGTTTCCATGATACGAACCAATGACAAGGCGATACGCCTTTGGGGAAAAGGGGTGGTGCCTGCTTCCAACGAACTAGTTTTGCTGCAAGCAAGAAAGATTAAATGAAGAAGACGCTTGCTGACCCTAGAACAGTATCAAATAATTTGCATCGAAACTGGATGAATTACTCCGTACTATTCATCTACTGGTTTTTGTGTATTGGAGTGGATCATGGTGAGCAGCGGAAAATGCACGTACTGTCAGCTTTCCTGGTGCAAAAACGCAGCCGATCCAGACAATTTCGTTGCGGTCAACTGCGTTTAGCATTTTCTCACAGCACGACTCGCCACAATGGTAAACAAGTCTCGATTTTGTCTGTGAATCTGTAACAGTTCCACCCATACGTAACTGCCCTGAGACATTCATGACCTCTTTACCGATGGAGCTAGTTAAATTCAATAACGTGATATGCATTGTACAAATTAAGAAAATTTTTAATTTCATTTATTAACTGCAAAATATTGATTAATACTGAAATAAATTCATTAACTGTGATCCCTTATTTAATTAACCTGCAGGTCACAAAAAGAGTTGTCATGCCCAATAAATAACAAAACTATTAATTTCAAAATCAATGAAAAAGACTTTTGCAATTTGGTACCTATACAGTATGATGAATCACAAAACAGCTTTCTAATTTTTGATGTCTAGCTTTGAGGCAAGTAAGTAACAATATAAGTTTCAGGGGTAAATGATACAATGATTGATACAGGTAGTTCATATACGTATAAAGACAGATTTGGTTTTCAAAAATAAACAAATCTAGAATCCTATAACATGAAAAATACCTAAAACTACCTACATAAGGTATGAATTTAATATTCAGTTTTCCTCAATGACAAACCGGACTTAAAGGTTTGCAAGATAATTACAGGAAAATCAAATCCAAAACGCTTGTCAGAAATGTTGTATCAACAGTTCGTCTTTAGAAGTTTCCAATAAACTTGTGCATGCACATAATAAATAACGAAGTACACAGAGCACCTGTGTCATGCACTAGTGAATTCTCATTTTGAAAACTAAACATGAAGTTCTGAATAGGACCACAAGAACGTCTGTCACTCGAGTTGCTTTGGAGTGGTGGAAACCCTCGTGGTTTCTGTCTCATCGGGCATTCCATTAGTTGAGTAGGCGAGCAGGCAGTACTGACGTGGACTACCGCGTACCGCAAACCACAGGGACCCCGCAAGGCGGCTTAGTGTCGTATCGCGGGGCAAACATCAACAAATGTCTCGTCAAACCTACCAAAGCTTTTTGATGGACGGTAAACAACAAAATAGAACTCAACGGTAAGTCCACAACATATAATTAAATTGTTGATTTAATTATTCTTTCCTCATACAGTAAAAAATGCACGACACCGTATGTTTAACTAAACATACTGTTACACCTTTTACAGTATCCTATGGATATTTTACCTTAGATGAGGATTGTTAATTTTTTATGTGAAACTATCATTTTAAAAATAATAAAAGACATACGCCAAAGTGATGGGCCGAAACGTTCACTAAACTATCTCAGTCGTCCAACAAACATAATAGAAATGTCTTTTTCGTGTCATAGCATACCACAAAAATCAATATGGTCTAATATTTCACCTCATGAAGACAGAAAATGAAGCTGTTGAAACGCCGTACATAACTGAAATCACTTGGCTGAATAACCGTCAACGCACTATCTATATTCTTCTATTCTAGCTTTTTCTATATCTATAAAACGAAAACCGGATATATTGGTGGGAGAAAAACTCAAAAACTACTACGCTGATTTCGATGGGATTTTCACCGTTTTAAAGCTTAGAATCTCAATTCGGCTGTTTATTATGTCTTGTGTTTCGACGTTAAATAACGCTGGAGCATTAAATGAAATTCTGAACGTGTGGCGATAAATACCAAAGATGAAACCACTAGATCTGGCATACTCCGCACTTCACATGCAACTAAAATGTTTCTGACCATAACCTCTAATGAAAGCACTAACAATAGTTAAAAGTAATATCTATGTTGCTTACTCCATGCGAAACTAAACTTGAAATTTTCTTTCCCTTAAATCAGGGGATTTACTTTTTACGCGCCATACATGCCCGTATTGAATGCGAGAAACTAATAACGAAAATAAAACAGAGATATTTTTTAATCACGATCTCTGGCAGTACAACTACAAAGTCTCTGGCATTACCATTATCTTTAGTGTTCTGTTCACAGTAAAACTATTAATTTACGATAATATTATTTTGGATTCACTTTTGATATTTGTATAAAAGGCTGGATACGAGGAGTTAAAATATATGTCGTTTCGAGGAGGAAGTATATTCATTCATTTCACAGTTATTAATGGCTATGTTGGTTTTTAACATCAATAGAACTTTCTATTAAGCCTTTAGTGTTTGAAATAAAAACAGTTTAAGGACAACTGAAAGATTTTTTGCATTACAATCTGCGCTATAAACGTAACAAAGTTTCTTCGATAACTGTGTAATTGCAGTTTGTAACTCGATGAGACAAATCGAAAGTAAAGAATAAATTATTTTTCATATCTTAGTTCTCTAAATATTAAATGTCAAAAATTAGTTAGAGGCAGAGTTCCCCATGATTTTGGCGACAATTATCTTCTGGTCCAGGCCGCATTTCAACCTAACCATCGCAGCTGTGAGATTCGATTTATCGAGAAGTGTATGAGAGATATCAAAATATATCTCGTACATATGCTGCAAGGAAACTAAGACTCTCGATAGCAAAACAATGTTTCCTACACAACCGCCATGTTCCACTGCTGAAAAGGTTTTGCAAATGTTTTGTATCCTTTCCGAGTGTCTATGCCACCCTACCATCAGTTGGGGTAAGCAGTGCACCATTCCTCTATAATTTCGTGACCTTATATATTGTATGAAATGCTCTCGGGTGACTAGTCGAGTCAAGAATGCGTTGTCACTCGATATTTCGGAGACTAAATCGTGTGACAACGCATTCTTGACTCGGCTAGTCACCCGAGAGCATTTCATACATTCTCAACGCCGAGAAAGACTTCGCTCTTATATTCCTTATATATTGTCTTCCTTGGAATCGGAATTGGAATTGTACTTCATTCCATGTCAGCAACTATTTTAATGTAGTTTTTCTATTGAATGGGAAGAAACTTAGCTGTGATGTTGATTTCTTAGGCTTCCGCGGCCGTCGTTTTTAACACTAACTTGATTTACGGGGAGTGCTACGTTTTTTATTTTCATTGCTGTTATTTTTGCAGACATACTGCAACCTACGTCAAAAATACTATGTTTGTTTACTTAACAACGAGCGCCAAGCGTCATAAAAAAACTCGGTCGCTGTCTCAATTAAAATTGTTGCTTTTATACTAAATTTCTACTGCCTCCTTCATTCTTCAAGATCACCACTGGTCTTCTTTCCACAGCAACCTCGTATCCACATTTTACAGCGTGCTTGGTGATGATAGTATAGGGAACTACGGCGGATTTGTCGCTATTGTTTTCTTTATACTAGCGGATATGTTCTTTAAATCTATCCACCACAATCTAACCGATACAAACACCACCACACTTCAGGGGATTCTATAATCATCCGCAAGCTGGTGTGAGTGTAAACTGTATTTCACCGTGGTTAATGACCGGTCAACTTTGCAGTGAACCTTACAATCCGTTCGCACCACCACCCGCTTTAACAATTTTTCAATCCGGTCTGTGATACCTTGTACGTGTGAGATAAAAGCAAACTATGTGGTCCTCGGTAGCGCAGGGCTAGTGAGCAGGCTTCGTGTTGCAGGGGTCGCCGGTTCGAGTCCGGCCCTGGTTATGGGTGGTTTTAATTAAGTTTTGTGTTCGTCATGTGTTGCCCTTTCACTTTCAGATTATCAATTACACTAGAAGAGTCTAATAGAATTGGCCAAAATGAATCAGAAACACAGATGACGCTGGCTAAATGTCTACAAAGGCAAATGCCATTAAAAAAAGTGACAATGTTGGAGGAAGTAAATATGGTAAAGTTGCACCAGGAAATAAATCGAAACTTTCCTGTTTCCTTCGGCCAAGAAGAATACTTTTATAACACGAAAACAAATAATTTATTATGAGCAGCACATTCAACTTATAATTTTATTGATTTTGACTACAATTATCTAACATATATAGTGCAGTTGCAAATCATAGCTGGCATTTAACAACATGGTAGGAATGCTTGTTAATTTTACGAGGGAAGCACAAAAAGTAAGGTCTCCCAAGCAATTATAGAGACAAAATTAATTTATTTCCTCTAATGTATACATCATTTTAAAGATTAAACAATGATCTATTTTTCTGCATCATTATAAATTCGTACCACGCATTTTTTTAGACACTGTGACAGTTTGTACATGACCGGGCGTGGTGGGATAAGCGATGACGCTTTAAAAACTAAAATGTAATGCACAACTCTTTTATCAACGAAACCATATTTTCGTTTGTATAACGAATATGTTAAAATAAATCACTTTTTTGTGAGGTCTCAATTTTGGACATTCACGTGAGTATACCACCTACAGGGTACAGCACTGTGTAAGCTGATGTGTAGGAATGGTTGAATCAGTTTTGGGAGGAAATATAGCGATGAGCGATTCAGATCGTTCAGATACTTATGAGCATGGAAGTACCAATGAATTCTTGAAGCGTGACGTCAGCGAGTAGAATAATATCAATTTATAAAAGGATCAAAGGTGTTGATCCCTTGATCAGATCAATCTGATTGATGAACATCACCTGTACTTTACCCAGAGGGTTCTCTCTGCAAAATCTGAAGATTCTCTGTTTATTTCGAAGGAATTTATGGTGTGTGAAGACAAACATCGCTCTCATCATATCAGAGACTAGTGTAAGCCCATGACGGTGTTTTCAGTATGGATCAAAGATCGTGGCAGGATAACCTGATCTGGCTAAAATATGAAGTTAACTTGTTTTTCTCCTTAGCAGTTCCCTATGCAAAAACTGGAAAAACTCTTTTGACTTTAAAGGAACTGAGAAACAATAACCGACAGACACGATCTCACTAAATACTTAAAGCTGGTAGAGTAAATAACGTAAAACACAGCTATAGTTAACACGCGCCCAACATAAAAATCAAAGAAAACACAATAAAAAATTATTAACTTTTTTACTTTTAATGGCCTCAACATCAAGTCTGATGTAACCTCAAGTCTGATGTCCATACCTACAGATGTCCGCGAAGCATGGCAGTTGTGACTGAATAGTGGCAACCACGGGAAGACTTCGCTAAAAAGTACAATTTTATTTCACGTTTTTTCCAGCCGTAAAGTCTTTCATTGGTTTGATAATCAGTAAACCAAATACTAATGGCTGAATTTAATATTAATTGAAATAAGACAATTTAATATTGCTTTTTGTCAGGGTAGAAGCTGTAATTTTTTAGCCAATAAGCGAATTAATGGCAGTAATTTCTTAATTAATTTGCTTCATTAAGGTGTTATAATGCAATTTGCAGTCCAAAAAATATTACAGCATATCTCGTTCAATGTCAAGGAAAAAAATTGCTGAAAATAGCTTCGGAAGGTTGAGTGAAATGAGATTATTCTTTCACAATAAGGTCAGACAACTCGTAATCAAATGTCGAAATATTTTAGATAACTCATACTGAGACGTTTTACTTGGAGAAATGGTGTCAAATTGTTTAATCGATCACTGAATTCACGTTTAACTTCGACCAGGATTTTACAGATGGAGTGAACAGAGCATTTTGCAACAAACTTCAAGGGTCGTTGCATTTGGTATTGAAAGGATGATTCCCATGTGAATATTCAGAGCGATAGAAGGGTGTGTTTGTACTTTCATTTCTATTAATTCTGTATATTGTTTTGGCTTCAAGTTTGAGCCTAATGTTCATTTGAAATGTTTAATCTTTCCAGTTTTGAACCTTATGAAATGAAATAAACTCTACGTTTTACGATTCGTAATAAAGCAGTCGCAACGATTATTAAATTAAAAGGTTTGCCGAAAATCAAAATTAACTCGTTACGAAGTAATAAACTAGTGTTTATCTGTAAGCAATAAGAATTAAAACACATGCAATTGAAGCGGAACTAAAAGTTCGTTCGCACGCAATAGAAGATTAAAAAAAAAAAAAAAAAATGTTCCTCCGGTCCGGTAGCCCTGGGAGAGCCTAACATAACCCGCACAGAACGTAGGCGTACGAATGACTTAAACATGCCGCGCCTGTTAAAAAGGCCTTATCGCCACCGGTAACAGCCCATTTAACTCGAGTACCGGCTCATTAATGCCAAGAGATACCGCGGCCGGCAGGAATACTTAATTTGCATTAAATGACTGTCCCAGTGGCCGTACGTGCGCAGCAGCGCTACTGTCGGCCGCCTCCGAGATGTCGCTTCAGCCGCACGCCATTTCTTTTTAAATACCCTCCCCCACACAGCACGGGGGCCTCTTGTTCAGTAAAAAAAAAACGCACTATCGGTTGACAGCGGTCTGGCTTCATTCCTGGCAGGAAGTCGTTTCCATTAAATTTCAACGATTCGGTAAAAGCAGTGCCGATTGCAGAGAGAGGCAATCTAGCGCTTACCAATGCGCAATTTTATTGGGAGAGGAGGTTCAGCTGTGCCGATCGCAACAGCTAGATGATATTGCCGAATTTTGGGGTACTGTCACACAGTCAGATACTAATCAACAAATTAAAAATAAAATTGATATAATTAATTACTTTTCATTAATCTAGGTAAATAATTGTGTTACATGCTAGAAGAAACTCCTTATGAAGGGATAGAATTTAATTAGTATATAAAAACTCTTTTGGTCTAAAGTAGATCACGTCAACGAGCATAGTCAAATAATTTACCTTACGATTTACCAAATGTGAAAGTCAGTTATTTATCTGAGTCTGTCCCAATGGATGTGTTATTACATATTCATTATATCTACAGTCAACAACACCATTTCTACACCACACGTAATCATAACAAGTCAGCGATATCAAGTGTATTACATCTATTTTCTGTCATATTTTATGATGTGAAGAAAAAGGTGAAAACAGCCTTGTTACTAATTGCTGTTTGTTTATATATTTCTTATGAACAAAATTGTCCATTTCGTAGTGCATAATTATAAAGTTTCCAGTAAATGAAGGAGTGAAATCAACAGAAACTTCGAACAGATTGCGTGTTAAGTTCATGCACTTTGGAAACCTTCAGTATACAAGTTGCATATGTTCTTTTTGAAGGTTGCACAGCAGACTGCAAACCTCGCTCGCGCATGCAAACCCATAACTAGCAACACGCCGCAGATCACTTTACGAATTCATAACGTCGATTTCCTGATTGAACTACGAACTATTAACGCCGTGTACTATTGTGAGCCTCTTAGACAAGATTAGAGAAGTCTGACGGTTCAAAAAAACTATTTGATACCGAAGTGTTCCACTTAGGCCCCCGAAATGCTAATGATAGGCAAGTGAAATTATAGAAACAGCTATGGATCTTCCAGGTTAGTCAACATATGACTATTTTATATTTGTACCAATCAGAAAGATTTAAGTATAAAGTATTTTCCAACGACGAATAGATACCAGACATCGTTCCCAAATGACTATGCACACGTTCTATAAATTTTTATGTAGAAAGAATAGTCGTGGCTTTGTGTAAAATAGTTTTGTAATTGTTTTGCCATAGTTGAAAGCAAACGAAGAAACTTAAATAAAAGTGATGTTAATATTTAAGTTATCATTATAATAGTTTGGCTACATTTACATTTTAATGTAAAATACATCTATCCTACTCTATGAAGTTAATCAGTGAAGAACGTACTCCATAGCATGTTAATTGTACGAAACATCTAATATTTGTGATGAAGTACTAATATTATTTTACTTCTACACAATTCAAGTTTAGACGATGCTGTGTATAATAAAATTAGCCTTTAGTTGTAGTTAAATACAAATAACAGCAATAAATCGTACATGATTAGCAGCAGTTTTTATTCAAAATCGTACACTTGTTTTGGATACTTTCACCTTTACACAATAACAATTATTAGCTATGCAATGACTATTAACAAACCAAATATTTTCATGTTTCAGATCTCTTTTTACATATTTATAAAGAATAAATTACCTGTCACTGATGATCTAGCCCATTAGGGCGGGCGCCATACTTCTAGACTATTATTTGAGATTACTTCTCCCCATCGCATAATATTATATTGAAATAAAAATATTTAAATTGTTCTTTATGAGGTTTTATTAAACATATGTAAGCGTCCTGGTGGCTTAATAGCTAATACCTCAAACTGGGATCGGAAGATACCCAATTCGAATCCCTGTCTCGGTGGAGATTTTCACCCGACCATCACCTTTGAAAAAGATTGCTGTGTAATGTGAAGTACGCCATAATGCTACCTTGTTTCAGATTCCACGTTAAAATGTAGGTCTCCAGTAGGGCTAAAAATCCTAGTTGTAACACGGATTCGCCCACATCATGAGCAGATTCAAGTCAAACAAAGCCCTAGTTGGCCCTAGTTGGCCCAAATGACCATACATATATCAACATATTAATGAACAAATAGCATAACTTCATTATTTGACGTTTTTCTCAAACATTTATACATTACTAAAATTATTTATGTTTCACTCCCTTTGAGGAGAGGGGGCCTTTCCGAGGTTGAGGACTACTTGAATCGTTAACAATATTCAAAGAAGTTAATTTATTTCAAATAAATCATAATCAAAGCAGCAATTAATTGTTGCTGCTTTCTGTTTGTTAAATATTTACTCACGATATTTATTTTGAATATGTATTAATTGTTGCTGCTTTCTGTTTGTTAAATATTTACTCACGATATTTATTTTGAATATGTATTTCATTTTTAAATAAAATCTATTTTTTATCTATATTCTTCGAAAATTATTAACCTCAACATTCATTCGGTTAAAAAAGTTATTAAACCAAACATAGATGTATTCTGTTTCTTATCTTCGAAGGTTATTTGAATATACAAAATATAATTATTTTTTATTTAGGAATTACAAAGTTCACAGTACAAATTATGGCTATGTTTTGTTATAATAGGATAGCCAATAATACTCAAATGCCAAAAAACATCGATAAACTATCTTTCGGCTTTCTGAAGTTTTTGTGCCCACAGCCTATTATTTAAGATGACAATGCGTATATTGCTTTTATTCAGATACATCATCGCCTTTCTCACGATAAGCAATTGATGTTTACCATATCTCCTCCAAAACCCTATATAGAAAATCATAGCAAGAAACCATATTGTAATCATGCGGGTTATTCAATAAGTGTTGAACATAAAACTGGAACTGCAATAAGTAACCTTTCAGTGTCAAATCAATAAAGACGTTCAAAGAACTCTTACCGAATTACTGTCAAAACTATTTGAGTATTGCAGATCAAAACAAAGTGGACCGAATACAACAAAAAGACAGGGATGCCTTCAAGCAAATATGATTTTATTTTTAAAAGTCATATTACATCACTCACAAACCACCCTTTAGAACAAATTCGACTGGTTTTTAAACGACACTCGCAGATTGTTAAACGTGCTCTCCAAATCAGAAATAAGTTAAGAATCGTTAGATGTTAGACATCTTCTGCATAATGCAGATTTCTTAAAATCGGAAGGATAAATTTTGATTATTCATTTTGAATTATTATACTTCGTGGGAAAGCCAACTTGCACAGTTTCATTAGGTCTTAATAACAATTCTTTTCATTTGTGTTCCAACTATCCCACATACAAAATTAAATAGTAATCAGGCAGGCAATTAAATAGAAAGGTTTGATTCAATGCCTTCATGATGTTATTTGAATTACAGTGGTTTACATTACAACATTTGATAAAATTTAGACCTATCGAAGGAGGGTCATTGGAATAAATGTCTTCATATCAAAAATCAAATAATCATCTAATGCAATTTGTTGGTTTGATCTACATCTATACTATTACAACTTTGTAAGCAAGCTGCTGGTGTCTGAAGGTTTGAAATGTGATAACGCGAAAATTACAGCAGCAATTTGGATGCTGTTTTTTGAGCTTATGGTTCAGATTATAATCTGGGTAAATAGCTTATGATGTAACAAGGATTGGAGTAATAAATGAAAGGCATTTCGAGTGGAAAAAATATGGCCACAGATCACTGTGTATTTGAGATAAGCACTCCTTTCAAAAAACACCGACGAAAGATCATACTATTGCCTTTTGCGCTCTGTTTAATATTTTGATTTTGTTTATGTAGTTTTCAGTTTTCTGAACTGAATATCTGAATCAAACTATTAACTATAAGTAATATTTAATATAGTGTAAATCTCTTTGCGCTCGAAGACATCTGACCTAAGTTGAGTCTACTAATATTTGGAATGTGTTTGTATCTGTTAGTTATTAAATCGGTTTAGTGAAATGTGATATATTCAAATAAACGGAATGGACCCACTGCTTACTGGATTAATTCACTAATAAGCATAATGGAATAGTGATATTTAATTTTTGGTAAGTAACTTCATGCTTAATACTTCGATCAAAAGTGTTTCATTCCGCATCATTCAGCTCTACCAAAACCTTGGCCCTGCAATTTGTTGATGAAATCTTATCTAACTGTACGAGACAAATCGAATTTAAAGAATAATTTTTCCTAATATATCGCTTAGTTCTGGATATATCAGAGGTAAAAATCAGTTACAGTTATAGTTCCCTGTACGTTTGGCAACGTATTTGATCTGGTCCAGGTTGCATTTCAATCTAACCACAACTGCTAGGAAGAAAACAAAATACCTATTTCCTTGTGGTTTTGGAGAAATTTTGTTTTCTGGTCCAGGATGCATTTGAACTTATCCATTTCAGTTTTGAGATGAGATATTTCAAGAAATAAGCGAGATATCTAAGAACTGTAGTCTTACTTTCGATTTCTCTCGGCAAGTTACATAAGAATTCATCATCAGATCTGGGTTTGACTAAATTTTTCTGCAGGTACAGGCCTCATTTCAACATAACTACCTCGCTTTTTGGATACCATATCTCAAGATCTATCAAAAAAACAAAATTCTTCACTTTCGATAGGAATCCATCATCAAACTGCGGCGCCTTGGCTATCTTATAATCCTCAGTATCAACATTTAAAAATGTATTTTTTTACTTGACTGTTATGGAAATAATATTTTTCGTTGTGACAACGGCTATAATATTGTCAAACGTTTATGTTTACTAATTTAACTTATACTTCTTCGTCGATTAGGATAATACTAATATACAAGAATCATCTCTACATATTAATATGGACAATTTGGCAGTGGTCCAACAAGGGCGTACTGTCCATTTGGTCTGAAACTTTTAACATTTCTTAGGCTGTAATATTTTACAAAAAGTGCATTTTAACGCCACGGTATTACGTAAACTTAGCAGCGATTTAACATGCATAGCTGTAGATGTTATCGTTGCTGGCAAAGATGTGTTTAGAAATGGCCGCCGACTGTACTTCCAACACTGTCGCAGACAGTAAATTTTTTTTTTTTTTATTTTTTTTTTTTTTTATTTTTTTTATTTTTATTTATTGGCTTTTGGTTTCCTGACCATACAGCCATCCTATGTATACAATTTTACATTATGTATTTGCAGATACTAATACTAAGCAGAGTTAACATGACGTATACATTACATTGTAAAATTTTTTATGTTTTCGTATATTACACTAATACTAAACAGACTTTAATTTACAGTATAGCATATACAATTACATGCTTTCCCAATTTCCCTGTCCCATATTAAAATTAATACAAGAAAGAACAATATACAACATAATCTCAGAAACATATCTATATTGTAATTCCCATCGTTATAAAAAAATTCATATATTATTTTATACGTTCTGACGTCCTCAGTGGCCAGAAGTGTGGTGACCCTGGTTGGGCTCACGTAACCCAGGTCGCGTAGTTTCTTGAGGAGCTTCTCTGTTGCTGCTCTTCTCATCGGGCATCCTAATAACAGATGGTTGGTGTCCTCCACCTCTCCACACTCACAGTAAGGCGTCTCTTGGGCTCTGATGCGGTGTAAGTGTTTCTTAAAGGCTCCATGGTTGGCTTTCAGACGCATAATTGTTACATAAAATTTTCTGGTTACCCTCCATTTTTTGTACCAATGTGATTTGGGTATATGCGGGTGGATTTCCCTGTAATGACTTCCTTTGTACTCTGCTGTACGTGCCCACTCGTCTTCCCATCTAGATCTCAGTGTTTCTTTGAATTTCTTCAGGTGGTCCGACGCAGGAATCTTGTGTGGGCGTCTTACTCCGTCCGTGATAGCTTTCTTGGCTAGGTTGTCTGCCATTTCGTTTCCTCGCATACCACAGTGGCCTTTAACCCATGCTATTGTTACTTCTTTCTCCCTGCTTTGTAGCTTATCTACTTCCTTCATTATATCATAGACTAGTTGGTTGTTGTGACGCTGGGCTATCGTGTTGCATTATGTCTAAGGCTTATTTTTTTTTATTTAATAAGCACTTTTTAACGAAACGTACATCCTCAAGAACGTACGTTCCATATTCCTGACCAAAGAGGCAATTGATTCTTGGTACGCCCTTATTGGACCGTTACGGATAACATTTCACACTGCTTTAATTTCTTATATCTCATATATTATATTGCCCTAAAATATAATACTAAAAACAAAAAAACTTTCAGACATCAGTATGAAACCTGAATCTAAGATAATAACTAAGAGAAGCAAAAGATTTTAAGTGAAATTTACATTTCTTCCATCTCCACGTTAATATTTGGTACTAGAATAAACTAAAATACTAGAATAAAAAGAGCAAAGTATTACGACAAGATCCGCGCACGATGTTAATAGAGAAAAATAGAATTCCAACAATTTTAAATGAACACGAGATGATTTTGTAGATAAAATATGTTTAGTATATTCTCTGGTCGTTACAGGATTAATACTTGTATTGAAACACATATCATTTTATGTCTTCATAGCAATGTAACATCCATCCTCGCACCTCACCATCGGAGGCCACATATCACCGAGCGTGGTGTTGAGCGGTAACGCTCTGGCCTCGCATTCTGGAGACCGCGGGTTCGAATCCCCGTCTGGCTATCCAGATTTGGGGTTTTCATGGTTTCCCTAGATCACTTCAGGTGAATGCCAGGATATTACTTAGAAATGCCATGGCCCAATTCCATCCCATTCCCTGACCCCTATTACTTTCCCTCCTCTAACGATCCCAACTTTGACAAGGTCAATCGTCTCACTTTTTTACCGTTTGGTATTGTAATATTTTCTCGCCTTCACTTGCGGAAACTCACCAGCAAAGCGTACCATCATAGATCACGTTAAAAACCTTACAAACAGTAAAAAACATTTTTTTTTTTTTTTTTTACTAATTGAAACAGCTTAATGCCGGCGCCATGTGTACATATGCAGCTTACAAGGTATTTATGCGTCACTCAATAGTACAAAAATATTTTAGTAAGAAAATATGTCCAGTCGGGTTAGATTTACCAGGTGCGAGCCTCAGTTCAAGAAGTTTTATATCATCCACATTAGGGTTGTTGACACATTATAAGAGACGAGAGAATGGAATTACGAACACTGCTAGCAGATAGTATTCTTCAAATCTGAAATCAAAATAGAAACTTCCGGTTTGATATCACGACTGCATTGGGATACTTTGGAAGCCTTAAACAGGGTGGTTTATTGTTAGTTGGGCTCTTAGTTCAAACGAGTGGAACAGGGATATGCAGATGATAATGTTTATTTACTTGGAGAACGCAAGATCACAAATTAAATGCCAAAATTTCCCGATTCCCTCTAACAATAGGGACCCTCGGATGTGAAACTAAATGCCGGAGATTTTCGCAAGAACTTCAAAACATATATGGGATTTTTTCTAGATTTACCCCTTGTCGAAGTTGAGTTCAAATAGAGGCGGAAAAGGCCTGGATGCAATGAACGGGAAGGTGTTCGACCATGGCCTTTTCGGTATTGCCCCGGAGTGATTTGGGATAACCATAGATAAATCTTGACGGCCGCACGAGGATTCGAACCTGTGTCTTCCTGAATGGAATGCCAGAGCGTTACTGCTCACCCAAGACGCTTCTATATATGGGTTATATAATCTCAGTTTTACCACTACAGCTAATACTATTTTTTTCATGCTATTTTTAAATTTTTATTATGTAATGTAGCTCAGCTAGGCTGTGAGATACTTTGGAAAAAAGCTCAGACGAAAATAAATAAAGGGTACATTTTACTGGAAGCCCGTTAGATATATCGGTACACAAACTTACATTTCCTAACGTCATTTTCTGATGAATATATTGGTTTATGCGCAGTACGGAACAGTATCTGATGCCAGACAAGAAATTGATAACTCCTTCATGCATTTAACCGCCACATCAGGTTTTTAATGAATTAATAAGTACAGTGTTACTAGCGACCAAATGTTACTACGCTCTGTGTGAATGTTGGCGGTGCGGCATGTCGAACAGACAGGTATAGGTGAGTCAACAAAGCGTCGAGAGTTACACGTCCGGTGGGTGACTAAAAACATTCTACCTGACTTGGACATTCAGTGGATGTATAGCCACCATAAATAACTAAGGCTCGCTTTCTATTTGGGCACGTTTCGGAACAGACCCGCCGAATACCGTTAACTGGTGCCGGCGACAGAAAATATACTTTAATGCCGTTTCTTAGTAAAGAGGCGCTTTCTGAAAGTGGTGGTAGACGATCCAACAAATAGAGAAGCTTCCAACAATTTATTAACGTTTTGGTGTTTTTTGTTTGATCTGTGAGCCTATCAGATGCTGTTACTCTGGCGGGCAATGCCAAGGGCCGGACGCCACATCGCCGTGAGAGGGTACAGAGTCTTGGTTGGAGGAAAAGAAGGGAGGAAGTGACATTATGGTGCGAATCCTCATTTGATACAGCAGCAAGTGACCTTCACCGAGTCCTGACCACTGTACGACAAGACGCAGCCTGGGGGAAGTAGCCACCTCGTCACGCCGAGTGAGAAAGCTGGACGACCCCTGTGGCGCTCTTCATGATTGGGTCCTGAACTCACCGGCGGTGGAACAATAGAATCACCGTTCATGGTGGAACTTACGCAATAGATTCTACACTGTAAACGACCCTGAGATATTGCTCTAACTGTTTAACATGAAAGACATTCAACGATGTGAAATTGTTTATATCTTAACAAAACAAACTTCATGTTTGTATAATTTCACAATGATCAAATTTTAATAAATTGTACACCCACTTTGCAGTTCTCCTGTTAATTCCAATATTATTTCATGTGGCTAGCTAAAAATTAATTATTATTTTTATATTCCAACTTGATAATTTTTTGGTCTTTCATGTAGGTGGTTGCCAAAATCCAACAATCCACTAATTGACAACATGCTTTGCTAAAACATTTTATTGTATTTAAACTGAGGCCAGTGCACAACATTAAATCCTAAGTTTCGGCAGACAGGAATTTTACCCAGTTTCGAGTATGTTGTATAACATACAACCTTGCAATTCTTCTAGAAGCTCATTTGACAGTAAAAATTGTAAGAACAAGGTTTCGGAAGCTGCACCTATACGTAAAAGAATTATTTACTTCAATATACTTAATTATTTAACTGAATTTGATCTCCATTAATATTGCCATCGAAACTGGAAAATTAACCATTGTGCCATTGTTATTGCTTTACGGAAAATTAGTGTCCAATTTGGAACCCAACCGTTCAATGCTGATGGTTTACAGACAAAAAAAACGGCATTAGTCTGTTAATAAAACTAACATAGACCGTTTATAAAGCATCAATCAGTCAAATTTAAAAAAAAAACATCGATATTAAATAAACGAGCTCAGCTCTAGTGTTAGCCTGCAGTTATAAATAACAAGAATTTTCTGTTGCTACGTAATCTCGTAGGAGATGTTGCATTAAAAAAATCGGACAACCCAGTGTTTTCAGGTAATTCTGACATACATTACCATTCGCTGAAATCCTGAAAATTGTATGTGATGTCAAGGGGTAAATGAAACAGTATGTCTTGTTCTTTGACAGTGCTGCTTACGTACAGAACGGACGTTTCAATATATATGTAAATCAGTCATTTCAACACTTTTTTAACTCTCTGCGCTTTATTTAACCACGTACGGTATTACAGAACGAAAAAATAGGATGTGAATAATCCTTTACAAAGGCAAAGTCAAATATTTATTGTAAAATAGCCTCTGTATATTCTGAGGAACGTCCGTAAACATGGCACCGTCGGTTTAAATTTTTTATGCTATGTTATAAAAATTTAGTTATTGACTGGCGTGAAGCTATGAGAAAATTTGAATTACATGATTGAGACAATCCTATAATAATTATTGTTATGAAAACATGTTACAACACAGTGGGAAAATAAACCATAGCGTTGTCATATCGTTCTGGATTCTGGTTTTATACTGAAAACACACAAAATATTTTTTTAAATAGAGTATTATGTCAGGAAAATAAAACACAGATGTTGTAAATCTAGATAATAGATGAGTCAGATGAGGCGTTATTTTATTCAAAAAATATTGTGACACTGGACGGGAAAACTCCAGAAAAGGATCGTAACTACGTCTTTTACGGATTGTCTGTAACCGGGATACATTAGAAAAGGGTTCTTCCGTAGCTGGTTTTACCACCATCTAATTAAAAAGTTAAATCGTTTGTAGCAAATAATAGTAACAACAATTAATACTGAAAACAATCACAACGAAATTCACTGATGATGTCTAAATTTCAGCTTTCGTTTTGAAGCTCCAAAAAGAACGCCAATCAAAAGGACCACCATAACCATACACCATGGAACCGAAGGAGCAAAATAATCTCAGAAATGATTCATATAATAAATTCTTAATATTTGTAGGCCAGACGACTGACCCAATGGATTACATTGTGGAAAACAGCATTAAAGACAAAAGTTGGCAGTAAACATAAATAAAAGTTGAGTTTTCACGACACCATCAGCCTGGACACTGGAGAAGATTACATTGCATCCCAACGTGGGGAAAGTTATTATTAAATTTGAATAACTATAGATGATGCACTCCGTCAAAGAAACTGCTTTACAGCCAAAAAGTAGCGGTGTACTCATCAGACAACTAGTTCCCTAAGCAGGGATAATTATGTCCAAACGGACCATTTCATAGCAGGTGGTTCCAAAGAAAAGAGATATTTACGCTCTTCTGATTGGCTGCCCCGGGAGCCCTTCTAACTCAAGTTACTAAAGTCAACGTAAACAAACTCTCCATTTCATTTGCCATTAAGTGCTTTTTGTCAGTCACAGGTCGTGTTGCCTCGAATGTTAGAGATCAGTTACCTCACCGCCTCTAATGACTTCGACGTCGACGAGGCGTAAAGCCATAAGAAAAAAATTGCTTCCTGAATTGTAAGATAAGTGAAGATAAATCATCAGGGCGTAAGTTGTTCAGTAGGCCTAAGTATTTTAGCCGGGATAGGGCTTTTACCCTTCATTAATGACGAATGTTCACTTTACTAGCCTTTGCCCTACGTGAGTAAATCCCTGGAATAATATTGTCTTTGTTTAGTTTAGATTAGATTGGATGCCTTTCCACCTAGCTTCGAATAGTGTCTTCAGTTGAAGCTTAGTATGCCAACGTCCGCTGTTACTGTGACTGCTAGGGATTCTATATTTGTTTGAATTGTTTCTAGAGTTGATGTAATCATGTAACCGTAAGTGCAGAACTATTTTATTCTGATTTTGTGGTTCGTGTTTTGTCAGATGTTTCCAAGTGTTAAATGAACTGTATGAGCATTAGAAGACTCAACTAATTAAGTTGTGTATAATTTTGTAACTTAACATTCAATAATTAATAATTACCGACTGCAATTATACGATGATATTGTAACTGGAATAAAGTTAATTAACATTCAACAAGTTTTCAAATATTTCCATTAAGTTGGCGGTTGATAGTAAAAAATCTTGCGGCGTAATGGAAGCTAGTGAGTCTTCATGCGGAAAGACATCCTTACGGTCTATTAAGTTACAATGTAACTCCTGACTTGTCACAGTATTCTTGCAAACCATAGGGAATTACCATTATTTTCATAAATGAACACGAAATAAATTCGTTTATTTTCTATAACACCTCTCATAATTTTAAAAGCCGATATAAGTACATCCAAAGTTATATCCGATAATTTTATCAATTTTTTCGCCACAAGAATTTAGTTTATCGAGTTTGGTGTAATTATGCATTTCAGGATTCGAAAATGAAATTAAGTTAAGAATTGATAGATATGGTCAGTAATATGATATTTAAGCAGAATGTTATGATGGAATGAATTTATTCAGGTTAGAGCGAGGGGCACTTAAGATCATTTCTTTAGCAAAGTCATTCTTAGGCCTAGAGATAGTGGAATAGAGAGCAGACACCACGCGGCCATTCAGCTGGTCAGAAGCGCTCCTCTCATTCTACGGCACAAAGTAGAGCTTCCGTGATTTGGATTCCACGTTAAACTCTAGGTACCCTGGTTAAGTTAAGGCTCCTACGATAGAGCGGAATGCGCTGCCAACAAAAACCTTGTCACCTAGTCATTACGACCATACGAACATTTAGCTAACAGAAAATTCAATGTTACAAAGCCAAACTAATATAAGTAGAGGAAATAACTTATCCTAGCGTGCTATCTACTTGATCTATGTAACAGAGAATATAGTGAAGTGTTAGTCCAGATGTGCAACATGAGGAAGTCGCTATGCCTTTACCGGAACGCGAGGTGGATATTAGAAAATCTGGTGTTGTGGAATCGGTCTTTTTTTTTCTTTTTATGCTCATTCCGGTGCTGTTTATTTTGATTCTGGTTTAAGTACCACTTGTTCAGCTTGTAGAAAAATCTCCCATTCATGAAGGACAATAACCTAAAGTAAGAAACTCTCTGTCGACTGCACATAAATCTACCTCTCTCTATCTCTGGAGCGAAGAATATGCACGATACGGTGAACAAAAAATGATAATTATTAGCACAGTGAAATATTTATTGAATAATTAGAAAATTGTATTACAACATTTTGTATGTATTCTGTTTGCGCATTCTTCTACAGCTGTATTAGATATTAGTTGTCTTATCTAGTAAATACCACAGTATATTTGTTTGTAAATTGATCATTGATAATTATTAGTCTGCTGCGTGACTTGATAGGAGAATCATTTTATTTATAATAACGTTTGATTGCTCTAATAACAACCATAGGAGTAATTAACTATTAAAACTGTGGTATTACTGTTTAAACAAGGTACTTATTTGAATGGTTAAAGTTTGAGAATTTAAGGTAAATTTTTAGATTTTCACAGTACGGAGTTAACGGCTTCAGTATTTCGTTAACAGTTAATACGTATAAGTCAGAACGTATTAACTGGATGAGAGAGGTAGCGATAAATGGAGGTAGTTGTATCAGGCAGTACAGAATCAATAATTAATAAACATCACATTGCATTATCATCAGCCATCCGATAGTCACGTAATGACACATCAGGGATAACGAACTTTAATTAACTACAACTCAACCGCAACTGCTAGTTAAAATAAACTTGCGTTCCATCTAACCCAAACCACTTGATAGAGTTATCGACGCATTCTGCAGATGACTAATTCTGTGCAACGCACCCCGCCAACCAGAGAAACCCCTGAAAATATAGACAAATCACATTACTCTTTCAGTCTAATGTTACAGATTTTTTTTTTTTTCATATCGCTTTACGCGTCGTCGACGTCCGATGGTTCTGAAAATCTGATAAAGTCGTCGTAGCGTATCAGCTACAGTGTTTCACTGTAACATAGAAAATAAACCACGTAATAATAAGAAATCTTGCTTATTGAAATTATTCTATGAGGAGCAAGATTAATAAATTGCCTGTAAAATCTGAGAGCTGAATTTTTGTAGTGTAACAAGTAGATTAATGTAAAACTTGTTTGAAAGTATCACTAATGGTTTGTGCCTAGAATTTAATTTCTAGAAAAAATTAATAGATAACAAGAATGGAATTGTTATATTATAGCAACTTTGAACGGAAAGGCTTAACCCAAGTTTGCTTTAGTAAAAATATTCATTCATCTATGTCGAACTACATCAAGCCACATAGAAGGTATTATTCTCTCTAAATTATGAAATTTAACCTTAAAATCTAGAAATTGATATACAAGAAAGGGCTGAACTGATAATGAAATGGGCATTAACGATTGGCGAATTTCATGATTATTTTAAACGAATAATTTGTGCTAAGTGAAGTTCACCATAGACAAACAAATAAAAAGTTTGTCTATAATCTGGAACAGATATCTACAGTTTTTATTGATCTAATATATTTACTATCTGCAGTGTACGTCTATAATCTGGAACAGATATCTACAGTTTTTATTGATCTAATATATTTACTATCTGCAGTGTACAATAAATGTAAACCAACGTCCTAATTTGTAATAATGGCGAAGTTTCAAGATTTCCATAATGAAACCATTAATTGCTTCCCATATTGGAAATGATACTGATGCCAATGAATGTAATTTACTCAATAATTGTTGCATTCAAAGTAAGTTGAAATGTTTCACAAGGAATGAGCTCAAATGAAACCGAAGCACTGCATTTAACTTAACATCCTCGCCATTTGCTGTCCTACCTAAAATGATAAACAGCGTACTATTGTGTACTTGCTAGATTTTTTAACCTTTTCAGTGCAAATATATACAAAATGAGAAAATTGATAGAACACAAATGGCTCACTTGCCGAAAGAATGAAGCCAGAAAACGAAATATTAAAGGTTTTCGTTGATCAAATCCAGGAACAATTTATTCGTTTAACTTTAAAATCATCTGATGGTTTTGGGGGGAAAAGAAACACTGCTAAATTCTTTTCTCATCTTATTGTCATTAAAGTCTATTGGGAATACAAACTCAATTCAAGTATTAAAATTCCACCAACTGACTATACGAGTTTAACCATTCCAGAGTCATAATCTTTTGCCTTAAATATATAGAAATAATATTACATCATTTGCTCAGTCAAAAGATAAAAAAAAAAAATTAACTACCATTTTCTCTGCAAAAAAATTTGTAAACTTTCTTTAGTATGAATCATTACAATAATAAGTTTTGCAGCATTAGATACGAAAGTTATTATTTCATCTACGGAAATTCAAATGTTTCTGAATGTTCGTAGGGACTTCTTTAGATTCTACACTGTCATGCCAGTGTTCGTTAGCTATTATTTTATTATCTGCAGCATAGAAATATGTGAATATGAAATTTCACAAAAATCGTACCATTATTGTACCAATTAGAGCGTTTCATAAAAAAGACTTTCACTGTGCTTTTTATCAATATGTAAATTCTGTTTGATTGAATGCTGCGAAATTTTGCAGTCTGGCTCACATGTATTGCATACATTTAATACACTTGAAATAAACTACTACATCGATGTTACGTAACAGCACTAATTTTCGGCATTAACAAAGTTTCTGTGTTTAAATTTACATTTTAAAATTTTGCGAGCTCTTCTCATATTTTCCAGCAGTTACAGCTCTTCTATTTTTGTTTAAAAATTGTATTACTGCCTTGCAGTGTTTTCAAATAATTCTACATTCTCTGTTTGAATTATGATTATTGGCGAATGAATACACAGTCAATATGCATCATAAGATTGGGGCATTGTCATTGGTGATTAGACAGCACGTTCGTTTTCACCAGCGCCATCACTGGTCAGTTTCAACACTAGTCAAGCAATCCTATAGGATTAGCGCTCCAACGCTTCCACTGTGGGTTACTTCTGCTCGATAACTGCTAGCCGGCTTAGCGTTGAGTCATTAAATTGTAAGTTTTTTTTTTCCATTTACCAATATTGACCAACAATATTTATTTTCTTTCTCTCAAACTAGAATTCAAAACTTTTTGAATGGGATGGTGCCGAATGGATTTGAAGTATTTTATTAAAAGAAAAATAATACAGCTAAATTATCAAATTTGTAGTTTAGAAGCCCTCATCACTATCGTTAAACAAATTGACCATCATCGAACTGTTAGAAGTTATATTAGAACAAAAGTCAAACCCAAAAACAGTAAAGTCAAGGATAGTCTACTTCGCTGAGAACTACAAGATTTCCTGTAAATCTAAAAATTTGTGGCTGCAACAATATGTCACAGATGTTCTCCTAAATAATTACAATAACTCCAGGAGAAAGTATGTCATGACAATCTCTTGTAATTTAGAGAAACAATATTTTGAACGAAACAAAAAACAAAACAAAAATACGAACAGTGTTACAAACACTGAAAGAACTTCTCAGTATTATGACTTCCCATGCCGTAAAAAATTCAGATTTAAGGTATTTGATCTGACTAGCGACTAGTAGTCGGGTTAAAGGTGGCTGCTGAAGGCATACGACAGCAATGGGGTCAGATCCCGCACCCAGTAAAGGCTTTTACCTCCAATTCTTTCAACCTACGTGGGCCAACAGAGTCAGCTGATGTCTACAAAGGCCCGGGTACGAAGCATATATGTGGAAGTGGCCTACGGAACATTCCTACCAAATTGTTCCTATTCACCGCACCATTCTGGGAAATTAAGCACAGTGAAACCTAGTTTCAAAACTAACAGAGTTACATATTACACGACACTCCCAGTTCTGACACTCCCTTAGTTTTTCTTTAACAAAACTGACCACATACTGTTGTAGGCACCAGATTATTTTACTGTAAAGATACTTTTTTGTATGCAAAACTTTCCGCTACTCAATCACTTTCATAATGACAATTCACCTGGTAGATCTTCATGTTCCATTAGTTTTCTGTTCAGTCTTGGTAAGTGAAACCAGAAAATGTTGTGGATGTATTGTGTAATTTGTGGACTTGAAATGTTTCAAAAATTATGAGGAAATGTCTTTAACCAAGGATCGCTTCTAGCTCATTCTCAAGATTACTAGTATGATTGAACTTAAATCAGTCAGTACGATAATGACGACTGTCAGAGGTTCCTGAAACCATTATGCAATAATGCGAAAGTCAGTCTCCGGCTTTTCTCTTACTTGGTAAAGACAAACTAGTTCTCAGCAACGATTACCATATGCAATACGGCTTTCACACGCAAATCTTGAAATGTCAGTGGATCTGACATTTACCAGCGTTGCATTGGATCGCACAAAAACTCTGCATTTCACTCCCCATGCCGAGCCATTGTCAAAAACTCTAGTTATTCTGATGTGACTAAAGTAAAATTAGTTTCTACTGCACATCTAAGACACTCGTATATGCGTAAGTAATCAAGTGAGTTGGTAGAATGTTTCGACGGTGTTGCCTGGGAACATCAGCATCATATGGATAAACAATGTGAGTGCCTTCCAGTCATGATTGTAAGCATTCAAGAGGACCACGGTCTTATCATCCAGATTTCGGTGTTCCATACGTTCCAGAAATTACACCACAATGTGGTGCCGGAATACTTGCTTCAAAAGGTCATCGCCGAATCATTTCACATTCAAATACCAAAATATTATTATTGCTCCTCCCTCACTTTTCACAAAAAAAACGTATGAATCAGAAATTATTGTACTTCTTAGCTTCTTTTCCGCCATCCAATATGAAAAAATGTTGGGTTGTTCCTTCAAAGTATCATTTAATCAGTCGAAGTATACCGCGGTTGGAGTCAGTGGCCCGCGTCCATTGTGAACTGCCGACGATTTTATCGACATGCTTTGGTCCCCTTCTAGTGCAGAACTTCACTGGGTGAGTTTCACGCACTCTAGTAAACTCGTAATGCCACCCATATTGAGTATAAACTATAAATAGTAATTAAATCTGTTGGAAGACTTAGCGATTGTAAGCACCAGACATAACTCAAGCGGAATTGGGCTGTCTTCTCCGTCCTTCTGAAAAATAACTTCAAACTTTTTTCATAAATTTTCTATCAGTTGTTTACAAGCTCTACTAGGATACCTTGAAAAAAAATCAGGAAAGCCTGAATTCGTCAAGGTTTAACTGTCAACTGTCAAAATTCCGTGATCCCCCTGTCTCTGCCCAAGACGTAAATGAAAACAAATATGAAATCAAAGCAGCTTGGCTGATTCAATGAAAAATCAAGTTTCAGATATGTGGCAGTAATCTTTCTTGCAAACGTTCCACACACAGATTTTATCTACACTCGCAATATCTGGATAACTTTAAGCATAATCTGGAGGCTCGATGTGATCTTTTGCTGTTTGAGCAGGAAATGCTAGAGTGTCCAGCTTAGGATTGGTGCTGAATCTAAAACCATTAACAACAAAATTTTCGAAGACTTAATAGATGGTTCGCTAAGAGCCACATATATCTTTTGATATATCTGATCACCATAAAAACTAGCACATATATGTTTTTTTTTTTTTTATTGAGAGGTTTTTATTTCGCAAACGGTTCTGTCGCGTTTACTCTTTGCTTCTTATTGCTTCTTATTTAAATCGTATATACTGCTTTTAAGAGATCAATACAAAGATGTGTTCAGTTTAAAAGTGTTAAAGTGTTGATAAACTAATAGTCCAGGAACAGAAAATAAAAGTCAGTTCATAACATTAAAAAAAATTAAGTAGTATGTACAAACTCCCATAACGCAGTCTGTTTTTTATTATTATTATTGCCGAGCGTGTTGGGTGAGCGGTTAA
This sequence comes from Vandiemenella viatica, assembly GCA_031002005.1. NCBI lineage: Eukaryota > Metazoa > Arthropoda > Insecta > Orthoptera > Morabidae > Vandiemenella > Vandiemenella viatica. The sequence continues at coordinate 354,768,531 of JARYHS010013630.1, read as the reverse complement.
CATTGTGGCCTCGCATTCGGGAGGACGAGGGTTCGAATCCCCGTCCGGGCATCCAGATTTGGGTTTTCCATGGTTTCCTAAATCAATCCAGGCGAATGACGGGATGCTTCCTTCAAAAAATCCAAGCCGAATTACTTCCCGTTCCTTGTCCCTAGTCCCATCCCGCCTGTAATGACCTTAGCCGTCTAGCCGTTGACGAGGCGTAAAGCCGTAAAAAAAAAAATTATTTTTATTATCCTAGATGACGCTATTGGTATATATAGGTGTTTGAACAAGGAGAATATTTTATACTTTTGTTTATAGGCGAATGAAATTCCGTTGTTCCTTTGGTTTTTTACGGTTTATTTTGTTCACATAAAATTAAATTATCATTGCACGCATCATCTGTCACCAAACATTAAGTACTAAAAAATTTTAAATGCCACCCAAATATTCAAATATTGGAAAAGTAACCAGACATGCACGCCGATTGTCACCAGTAGAGCTGCTAAAACATCTATAAAGTGAGACACGCAATGTGAAACTGCAGGAATCAGAATTTAAAAAATCCATGTTTTTCGTACGGTCAGCTGTATGGTGCTTTCTCCAAAGTAGGATCTCTAAAAACTCTGCAAATCCGACCACCAAACAAGAAAAACAAAAATAAAGTTTATCCACTAGCGTTACAAAAAATGCCAGCGTTGGTTTAAATTATATTAAGTTGGCTCGATTATACAGCGAATGGGATAGTCATAAATATCGTTCATTCATGTGAATTATTAATGAAAATTGTATAGAGTTGATAATCAATTTATAGCAATAATGGAATCTCATCAGTATGAGCCATCTTTCATTTTTCCACATTTTTTCTACTCCGAATTGCAGATTCTATATTACATACAGATGATCCATTTTTAAATATACAGATTTAATTAAATGTACATAGGCAGGACAACGTCTGCCAGGTTTTGCAAGTGGATTATGGATCTCTATATTATTAGCTATCCCTTGGGGTGTTCAGCTAACTTGCTTCATTTTAGTCTACACGGACCCATGTGAAGATGACGTTGATGGAGATTTCGTCGTTTTCAGTCGAAAAGGACACAACTTTGCCTCGAAGATAAAGTTATTGATCTACTCTCCCATAAACAGATTATTGTTGCCGCTCATCTGATTATACTTACCGTTAGTTGAATTTTAAACTGATGCTGAGATACTCATTGTCCTACACATTCATGAAATCAATGCTATGAAGCAACTCAATTTATTCGTGAGTAAAACAACGTTTTGAAGGAAACAGTCTACAACTTTTCTTCACTGTACAATCTTTAAACAAACCCATTATCTCGACCTGCATTTGTCCAAAGCCAATCATATGTTCCCCTACCAACAGTTGCTTGTTACAGCACGCGATACCGCTGCGAAAGTCTGTACGCGTCTATCTGAGTACTTCCAACCACATAAAACTTAACGCGCAACCCAAAGAATATACAAACTACTGTTACTTTAGTATCTTTGACATAGAAATAATACAAGGATTACAATAAACATACATATGGTTTCTCTAAATAATTTGGGGAGTGATAACGTCACGTACAAGAACGGAGATTTCCCGGAGATTGACTGGAACGTAGTCTTCACGAGTGTAACACCGGATTATGTTTCGACGACTTGCTCTGTCGTCTTCCTCTGGTGCGAGAACATCTGTATTGGTCGGCTGACAGACAGATACAGTATCTGTCTGTCAGCCGACTAGTAGGCATACAGACTTGAGGAAGACGACGGAGCTAGTCGTCGAAATATTGAGTTTCCATAACACAATCCGGCGGTACACCGGTGTAGACTACATTGTAACGTCGTCCCCACTTTACAACGTAAACAAGCAAATGTTTCAAATACTTGATAGATCTGACAGAATGTTGAACAAAGACACCAATTTTCTAAACCTCTCGATCGTATCTCCAGAACTGTTTATATCTAAATTTTACACGTTATTGTCCAGTCCCGATTTTAATAAATATTACTCCTCTATCAGCTGATTATCACTTACTTCATTCACTAAAATTGTATCTTTTATAACTATTATTTCACTCTGTATAACTTTGAATGCGCCACATTTCTGTATCCTCGTTTTCTCCCATAGGGTAAGCTAGCCAGTACGCATTCTTATACGGACTTTCAATTACCCTAAAAGGCCCTTTAAAATATTGAAGACTTTTTAATTTCTGGATTTATTTCTTGCGTCTTTATGAGAATTAAGTCTCCCTTTCCAACTCGGTCAGCTTATATCCTTTGTCTCTCCGCTGCCTTTCTCTTCGTCCTATCTTTTATTTGTTGTACCAAATCCTTTCTGTAGAGTTTTTATTTCAGCGGAAAATTCAATGTAATTTTTCATTAATTTTAACCTCCTTTATTATTAATAGTATTATATGGTATATGTAAAGTACATTAAATCTCCACGTTTTCAGAGACCTGCAAGCACTCGATCAACCTGGTAGGTCTCTGACTACAGTAAATCCGGAATAGCCGTCCAATTTTTCTCATGAATCTTTCGGTGAGATTACTGGCTGGTTGGTACCCAGAGATCCTAATTTATCTTATATTACTCTCTTCCACGCACTTTTACCCCTTTTTCTACGTAAACTGACTTCAATTATCTAACGTTTTCGGATCCAGGCTCAAGGTTACCCAGTTTGTTTCACGATAGCTTTCTCAACTCCGAATTAACTCAAAAATTTTCTGAATGCAGCTACAAAAACTATGTAAATTTGGGTCTTAATTAGGGTAAGAGACCATTTAAATCTGCTGCCACAAATCCAAAACATCTATTGGCAATTTTTTTGTATTAATCCTTTATTCAGTAACGGGATAACCAGAGTGTATCACCTATGCAATCTTAATGCATTAAAACTAATCGCAGTTTCGAATTAATATAAAATATTCACGTACGAAGTATCTCGAAACGATAGCTCACTGGACGATTGGGGGAGTTCAATGGACCTGAAGCTGTCCCATACCTGTCAATCCCGGACACGAGGCAGGTCCCTCTCGAATAACAAAGGGTGAAGAGTCCGCTGGTCCCGGGGACAGAGTATTCCTGTAAGGTGGAGGTTGTGAGCTCTGTAAATAAACAAAATGCCAGCCTCACATTCAGTTATTGACTTTTTATGGCTGGGAAGGCTTCAAATTGGGGAACACTAAAAACTCGAGAGATGTACCCACTTTTCCGAAGGGTAATATGCAGCTCCATCCAACAAATAATTCCTGGTGTTAAGGGTATCTTTGTGAAAACCAATCAACAACACTAAAAATGTCATATAACGTAAACTTCTGTGCATTTTACTCTCATGTCACCGAGTACTACTTAAGGGGCTTGGCTTGGTAAAAATGGAGGCAGAAAAATTGACAAGTTGCCAGAACGACTTTTGGCATACTGGGTCTTACGTTCCCAGGTTCCGAAGACGGCAATCCAACTTAAGCGGACAGTATGTTACTGTCTGACTTCGTTTCTGCACAAACATTTTCAAGCGACTTTTAGCATGAATTGGTGCAAAATACTACTGCATCATATCTTCCTTCGCCGGTGCAAGTCATCTCATCATGAAATGGCAACGCATTTCTTTGATCAAAGACAGTGTTAACCCTTTCTGCTCATTGAGTTATTACCTTTCAACGGCCTTGATAAGGAGACTTAAGGCGTCCACACACGGGCGAGCCAACAGGCCAATCGGCGAAGCGCCAATCAAAAACTCGGGTGATCTCGGATGGAATGGCGTGACTAGGCAGACCCTGCTGGATTTTCGTCCGGTCGAAACTCCACGATGCCGAGCCACCTACCCGAGGGTCAGGTGAACTACCCCCACCTCGACTCCCCACCCGTGTAACGAGAAGAAGGTACTAATTTGTAGACACTTCTCAGCTTTCCGAATTCACATCAAAAAGAAAAATACTCTATTTTACTCCCGGGACGATGGGATGTGCATTAAGCGAAACCCGGTCATAATCTGACCAATATTTTTTTGAGTTAGTCCTGTTCGTAATTTGCACAGAGACACAAATTTGGTAAAAAAAAATACAATTGATAACTTTTCTGTAACATAGTAATAATACCCAAACTATTTTTTTTTTTATTTCTCATATGTGCAGACTTTCCCAGTTATAGTTGTGTTATAGCTATAGATTAAATCCAATAGTTAGTTTAAAATGGCTAATGAATTCATAAAACTTTATCTGTCCCTCGTTTTCACACTAGTCCTTTCCTTTTTGTGCTCAGAGTTTTAAAAATCAGTGTTAATAGTGAGTCAGTGTAAAGCTAGAAACAATCCTCAAAGATATGTGCTTTGACCAGGCCTTTAAATAAAGTTTACGAAGTTTTTATCTCACACAGATAGGTTCGATTTGCATGTGTTAAGGTACAGTAGCGTAAGTCAGTCACATTTTCAGGAAAACAGACACTGAAACCATATGTAGAAAAAACAAACTTTCAATCTCTTGGTAAGAAATGTGAAGCAAGTCAAATCTTCATTCAGCTTCCAACAGGAGGATCTGGAAATTCTAGTGATGACCGAAACACTTGCTTTTTTTATCAGAAAAGTGGGATAAGTTAGAGTTAAATCATTGTGTTTGAAAACGAATCCTGTGTTCTCACTGTGCAAACGTATCCTGCGTGCTGACTTATTCCGCACTTCGCATAGAATTTCTAAAACAAAAAAGTTGATTCTGAAGAAACAATTCAAGATACATTACGCAGTCTCACTTTATATCAGTTTTGATGATAAATACACCGGTGAAAGTCATACACCGTGGTGTATTCACTCACATTTTTAATAAAGACTGGTTCGAGTCATTTTTGTCAGCAGTAAAATGTGACAATTGTATATTCAATTCAAACCTCTGTGTTAAATTTGATTCCAGGTGACATCACTAAAATGACGATGTTCCAGCATTTATGTTCCAGAATTTATCAAAATATCTATTGCATTACGTTAATTTCTACAAACAAGGAAACGTGACTTACACCACTGAATTTTAATCCTTCCATATGTTTCTGAAAATCCCGGTATTTCGTACATTGCGAGTTCTTACTACTTTTCATCGTTTACTATAATTGTTTTTAAGAATTCACTTAAGAGGTTTTTAATTTTATTTCCTTTGTAAAACAAAATTAAGTGTGAGAATTTTTTTTATGTCTCCTTATTTCTTTTAAAATTATATATATATATATATATAAAATGGTCTGTGTGGCCATTCAGCCAGCTCCAATTTATAATGTACTAAGTATTGTTTCAGACTTCTGTAATTCTATAATTTAGGAATACAAGGTTGAGGACAACACAAGACTAAGATAAGATAGAACCACCCAGGCCCGAGCGTGGACTCAAACCGGTGACCCTTAAAATCCCAGGTCAGCTCGCTAGCCCCTGTATTGCCAGGGCCGGACTAGCCAAAGTTGTAGGCGCGAACTGGCCTGGCTCGGCGTGGTTGATGCTAATAACTACTAATATAACACCCCAGGACTAAGCAGTCTATAAGACGTTACTGTTGAAACTTTTGTTATACATCGCTCACAATCAGCGATTCTTCTGGCTACCATCTTCTAAGTGCCATTAAAAAATCAACACTTCCTTCAGCTTCTGAACAAACTTTCTTGCTCCATAATGCCTGTAACTGGGGAACCTAATCTGTTACAATATCGACATATGTCACTGGCCAATTAAACTTCCAGTCTCCCATGGCATCATCTCTGCTTCTCAACATCACTGCATTATGTAACTTTCGGCAATTTAGTATTCCTTTTATCCCTAAATTCTGTTTTACCAATCTCAACACTTTTTTATAAATAATTGTGGAAAAGTGAGGTCAAAATATTCTGCTCTAACTTCGCTGCACTGTATTCATCAGGGGACTTTCGATTTAGTTGATAGACTTAAATTTTGTTGTTGATTTTATACAGTTCAAATAACAAATAATATTTATAGCCATAATGCAAATAACGGACGCTATGCGTGACCCAAGGAACCTTTCAACCTCCAGGTTTCCCTATTCATGGGTGTATTTAACTTAGGTCCATTGCGGTGATGTTCAACTTCAACTAATCCACACTCGTATGTTCTGATGCTTTCACCACTTTACTCAGGGCAGTTTGTATGGTATAACCTGTCGGAATTATTTCTCGCATCCCAGTTATATTACAAACCTAGCCTCCTTTGCGAAAGCCGTAAACAACGACTGACCAAAATTTAAATTTATTTGCGATCTGGCAGCATGCACGTAATTTATATTTATAAAGTGAATCTACTCCTCTGGTATATCTGCTTCCTAGAACCAAAATCCTTCTTTCTCTTCCTATTTATTTCACTCTCTCATTTACTCCAAACGTCTGGTGGACCTCACCTTCTCCTATGTCTGCATGAAGCTCATCCATTCTTGAATATGCAATAATTTAGGACAGTCTGGTATGTTCACAGACATTAAAGAGTGTTTTAAGCTTCCGAAGCTTCATAAATATTTATTTGATATATATCAACTAAACAACGAAAGTCTCGAATACCAACTCAAAGATGGGGAAAATACGGCCAAACAGATCTAATACTGGTAACTAGATTATGATCGACAATACGGTTTTAACGATATCTCACTTAACTGGATTCAGTAATTTATTCCTTGTTCAGGTCGCGAGTAAAGTAAGGAGAACAGTACAAGTGTGCCGCCACAGATAGTGGAACGGAAGAAGAAAGATGGAGATGATATAAAGAAACTAGCTTCCAAAACTGTTGTCATTTTTATTGTATGTTATATCATCACAAAATTGTTCGAATTTAATGTCTCGCCAAATCCCATCCGATTAAACACTCTCAAAATGTCACATCACATACCGTCTTCAGGTCAACATCACGTACTATGGCTCATTGGTCCTGACTAACATAATTTCCACTGACATACCTAATTAACGATTTGCTTTCTCTTTGTAGCAGTACGAGGGTAAGCAAAGAGGATTTCCAACAGGCGTACTGTACAATGCTCTGTATTACAAAGAGAACTGTTAGAAGGACTTTTCCGTATATGTAAAGTGAGCCAGGGCGGCTGCGGCTTAGGGCGACTCCACTCACTCATTAGAGCGTGCGCTCGACGGCCATGTTTCCTGTCTTCGGGGAATCCCTGTGTGCCGTGCTGGTCGTTAGATGGGCAGTAAGCCACGGTCGCTGCCTGCCAACGTAGCTAATTAAAGCCACAACCTGACTGGCTGCCTCAACCAATGCAAACACGCCTCCTCGCTGTCCACGGAAAGTGGGGAAATGTCTGCCTTTGAGAATCATTCTTCTGATGCTAAATCAAATTTTCTAGGAAATTTGTGCGGTACGCAGTACGACTCTTTCCTACGCCCACACACTATTTGCAACCTTAAATGTTACAAAATTATCATAAGCGAATATAAACCAAGAACACCAGAAATAATTTAACAAAAATTTTAATATCGAGAAATTCAAAGACATTTCTCAATAGCAACTGTAATATTTTGCATAATGTTTCATATATTTTATGTATTAGTTGTTATAATACTTTAACAATTAGTTAAAATAAGAGATGATAGATTATATGTTTCAAATAAAATTCAAAGTCATACTGATTCTGGCCTCGTTTGAACTTTATTTAATATATTTTGTACTACGCCATACAGCCAGTTTCAGTATTGTGATTCTCTCGAAGCATATATGATTGAATTTCCTTAGTATATTGCATCGACAAACTATAGAAAACGCACGATAGATAACTACAGTTAATTAAAACCACCTACCCCTGTAGATTGTTACTCAGCGAGACTTCCGCACGCATGACACAAAATCGCCATGGAGGAAAGAGAAGAGTGGAGGCGACGCAAGGGACCTTCACCGCGTACTGAAGTGAAGTCGGATAGAGAGAAGTGGGGTGGGGAGGTCGCCATATTGGATTTCCCCATAAACACGGGGAATATGCACGAACAACTCAACTATAACCGTGGCACCGAAATTTGTTGATGGATTATTATGTAACTCTGCGAGACAAATCAAATGTGAAGAATAAACATTTTTGATATCCTGCTTAGTTCTCGAAACATACTGTCCAAAAGTTAGATATTTTGGTTGAAACTCAGAAAAAATTTCCCCAGAGTCAAATTTTATGACAGATTCTTATGTAACACAACGAGACATATCGAAAGTAAAGAATAAACTTTTTAGATCTCTCGCTTAGTTCTCGAGATATACTGTCCCCAAATTGAGCTGTTTAGGTTGGGATGCAGCATGAACCAAAAACTAATTTTTCCAAAGCCTCTACGAACTACATGCTGGACATGCAGAATAGGTATTTTTTTTACTACCGTTTGTGGTTAGGTTGAAACGCGGCATGTATCAAAATAAAAACTTTCCAAAGCCACCAGGAATTATATCTATAAATAATTTTTCATAATCAATATACATGATTTACATGAGAATCAATAATTAAATTGCATTGCGATGGTTATGATAATGCAGCCATCTCAACACATAAAATTCATTGCGAACTACAGCCTTTCAACATTTGTTTACAATAAGCCCAGACTATTATGTTCAAAGTAGTAGGATATGCTAATTGTATACACGACACCAACAAATATTTTAGAACAACGTCATCCTATTGAGAGCAATGAATAAATCTATAATCATGGCCCTTCTCTTGCAGATACCTGTTAAACACTTCAAGAACAATAATACAATGTGATTAACTTATGAAACAATATTCAAGGTTGTTTCCTATCTGGTCTGTTTGTGCAACTGTAAGCAACACAAGCTGGCATTATAAAAAAACTTTGAAATATGAGAAAATGAAATATTCACAGCAGCAAACACAGTGCACACAGCGCAACGTTTTGAGAAGTCTATTATGACCGCCGCGCATGCGTAGTAGGAGCCGAGTGCTTGCAGGAAGCTTCACAGATTTAGCGGTATTTCACCTACTCTCTTTTCCCTCCTCCCTGAAAATCGCAACCTCCCTTCCCCTCTTCCGCCTCCCCTCCACATCCCGTTAGCCGGAAATTCAAATTTAATGCAGTTTTGCCACATTGATGGCATCATGACCGCGTATTTCAAACTAAACAGGTATAGGTGTAATTTAAACCCAATTATAACTGTTATTTCGCATACTCTCCAACAATATTACACAGAAGTCAGCGATATTATTACCGATATATGGCGTAGTGTACCAGCTCCACGGTTTTTGCAAAGTAGCGTAACCCCCTGTGCTGCTGCTAGATGTCGCCACCGACTGGAACATGCCTCAAGAAACTACTTCAGTGAAATAAGGTATACAGTATTTTAATTTGAAGCGTTGTTAAAAAGCTTAGGAAATCAAATAATAGTGTCATTTAATGAAAAGTTACTTCTCGCTGCAGAAATATTTTTTGTGACTTCAGCTTACTAGCGGCATTGTATTATTCGGAGAAATAAAGCTACTGTGTACTGTACCATCCTCATGCAAACGGAAGTTGTGTCAGTGAACTACAGTGTCCGACGATCATTATGTTTTGGTTTTAGGAGAGTGATATTTACTCTAACATTCCACACGAGCGAAGTTACTGGCAACTTCTAGTTTAGTAATAAACTGTATAAATTATACCGTTAGGTAGTATTTTGGTACGAGGTGATATCTTCCTACATTTTGTGTGTACTGGGTGCATTCAATCAGATTCATGTATTCTAAATTATAAGCAGAGGAGCCGATAATTTTTTCAGTCCGGCATGCATCAAGAAATGGATGGAACATTTCAATGTTACGTCTTTTATTACTGTTATTGCGACACGAGAGTGGCATATTATGTGGCACTTACCTGAAGATTGTTACCAGAATTTATTTTAGGACCCTTGCTTTTAATTAAATTCCATGTCGTTTCGTGTCACATTCATAGAATATCTTAGGAATACAAGCCAGAAATTCTTTTGCACTGTTTTTGATATTTTGTCGCTATTCCTCTGACATTAAACTGTCAGACACACCCATTTCACTGTCTGTCGTACTTCTTTCGCGATTTGATGTGTATTTCGGAATACTGCAAACTGCTACTTTATATTTTCTGTTTTCCCCCAGAGTTTTTTTTATAAGTTATTCATAAGAGAGATCATTTCTATTTCCACATTTACACTAATTTCGTCAACTATTACTCGTCACTCGACCACAGTTTTTCCGTTAATTCATTAAAGAGACCTGCATTTTTCTATTTCAGATGTAAAAACTTTTCAACTAATATTTGCACCATTTTTTTTCTGTTATTATTCACTTGGACCATTAGGCCTAGTAACAACTTAATAGCAATATTATCTTTGAACAGCTTTTTGGCTTCAGTAGTGTACCACATTCTACACAAACTACCAACCTAAAAACAACTTGATGATAGAAGTTACACAGTCCTTAAATTCGCTAGATTTGGCAAGGTAGTTAGCTTCTATCTCTGAATTCTTCTCGTGTATAGTACAAAATCTTGCTTATTAAACACATTGTCTTGATTCCTGTGCAGTTATACTGTATGTAGGAAGTAAACTCCGGCAATGTAACCAAGAAAATTGCTACTAAATTTCGCACAACTGGCAAAAATCTTCAGCTAATAAGCCTATTACCATGCATAATGCAAACAGTGTAAACATATTCACTTTTCATTGAGACAGCAAGGCTCAATAAAATTTCATAAGCTTATTATCCATATTTTTTGTGTGCTCAACACAAATGTGTAAGTACATCAAGACCTACAGTTCCTGCTTAGCATAAGCTATATAATAATACTAGCTGTACCAACGACATTGTCCACGTGGAATTTGACGTTTGTGCTGTTAATAAACTATTAAGAAAATTTTGGATATTGTCAGTAATTTTGTTCAAATAGGGTGTTAAAGTACGAACTTCCCTCTGAAACCAATTATTGAACAATTAACACAACGCTATATGTTCAGGTGATGCATTCAATTCGGGCAAGACAACTTTTCCATCTGGACAAATTTCACTAATTGTGTATATTATTAATATTTATAATGTCATCTCGCTACAGACCGAAATCAACTATTATCGTTTATTATTTTTAATGCTCTTATTTATTCAAGTACAACCTTACTATGAGAGAAACAAACTGCATTAATTTTTTACTTAGAATTCAAGACGCAAAAAGACCTATTATTATTATTATTTATTTAATGGCTTTCAGTCTTATCGGCCGTACAGTCAAGTTCATTACATTTAATTTTACAACAATTTTAATTCCACTTTCTTTAGATTTTCTAAGTACATCAGTTTACATTCTTGCAAGACAATATAATTTGTCGACATGAAATCAGAAACATTCTTATATCTCTTATCTATACAGTAGCCGGTTCACTATATAATCAGTAAGATTACTCGGACACTGTGACTTATATCTATTTTGGTCAATATAGAGCACTTGTACCCTAACCATTAACACTGGGCACCCATGCTAGTATATGTCTAGATGATGACATTTTGCGAGGATATTTCTGTTCGGGTTGTATACGATAGTCAATGTACCAACTTTTCCCAGCTTTCCTGTTGGTTTTCCTATTTTGTCTTAAATTTATAGTTGAATATATCAATCCTTGAAAAAGGACATTATGATTTTGTACATTCGGTGTTTACTGGAAGAGAGCAAGAAGGTTAAATTGGTTGGAAGAGGAGTAATGCACTTTGTAAGTCCTGAATATCTGTGAGTTTCTTACAAGAAAATAGGATATACTAAAAATCTCATATGTTGAAAACAGAGTTTCGTTAAGTACGTGCACGGGTATCTCTGTCCAGTGACCATCATAACTGATATCATATAACTACTGCTTATAAAAATGCTTCTGGGCTATTGTCATGTTTATATTACTTACACTTGTTACGTTTATTTAATGTATTCCGTTATATTTTCCTGTACCTATTACATTTAACAAAACTTATGAAATGAATACCCGTACTCAAAAAACAAAACAGAATCAAAACAGTAGTAGTACAAACTTTGGTGATCAATGCTTCTCACACACAGAGTTATGTGTGAATTCGCGGTCAGTCTAACGTAATTTTAAATGTAGCAACTATGCTTTAGTGCCACCAATCGGAATGAATTATATGAAAAGATCTTTCGCACCTCTCAATAACATTTCGTGTGACTATGGCCTGAATTGTTCAGTGGTTTGTCCGTGATGATGCGGTTTACGCAACGCCTAGGATTTTATATAAAGATATCAAGCAGAGAGTCGGATTGTGAATGTTAAACTGTCACAGATCTGTGTTAGTCGTTTATTTTTATACCAGGTACAGCATTTAAATTAATTATTTATCGTTACAAACGAAAATTATAATTTTGTGACTGATATTGATAATCAGAAGGTGGAAAGCCGACGGATAGTTGTGCGATGTCTCAAGCGCTGCTGATTCATATATATGACATAAAAGAAAAAAACAATTAGCAAGAAGTACAAAAAGAAAAATAATAAGAATAATTAATTCTAAATCAAATATTGTTGCAAAAATTGTAATCTTCTAAGCTTTTAAAAGTTATATCAGGTAAGACTGAAATACAGAAAACCATAAAACACTTAAACAGTGGATAAATTCTCAATTATTACTATTATTTGGATAGTGACAACGTATCACGGGCCATATCTGCTACATAGAGCGAAAGCACAGTTCATTTAAGTAGATTGTGGTTCATATTGCTGCAGCAGCATCCTTTGCTCAGTGTGGTAGTGTTAAATTAAATCTCTATAGAGAGCCGTAAACCATCTTTCTCACTTTTCTCATGAGCAGTAATTTTAAGGAACTTTTGGAATTAAGAGCCAGCGAAAATCGTTTCTCACTGTTAGGTTTTAATTTGCAGTCCCCCATATAGTTGATGATCTGATTTATACGAAAAATGAGAATTGGCTTTTTTTATTTTTGTGTTTGAAACGATTCGTTTATCTAGTACTGCCCCAAGTTAAATTTTCCCACTAAACATTTTACTCTCTAAGGTTTATCGCTTAATTTTGCAATAGTAAAAGTTTCGTAGCACGTAATTTGACATCGAAATTTTAGACAGTGTGAATCGAATTTAACTTTCAGCCGATTGATAGAGCATACCGGGCACGTACTCAAAAATACGGGTGCTGTGTCCACGTATTCAGTAGATTTGGATGAATCTCTTGTGGGGAAAAAAAAAAAAAAATGTAATGTCAGATACAAGTAATCTGACGATAGAGTATCGACAAGGTTTTATAATTCTTTGGCGTAATGCTAACAATTTTGTGTACTAATTTCGCACATTACGATACAACTAGACTCCATTAAACAGAGACAAAAAATTGGGAATTAGTTATGATACACCACCCTGCTGCAATATCAGTTGTCTTGCACCGGAGACGTCAATGTCTAAATTTATTCATATGAAGCACGTCTACGAGTTCTGAAAGTTTCAGACTTCAGATTTCAGCGGATCTGCTAATCCTTGGCAACCCGGTTGTCGTGGCAGTTTTAGTTACTATCCCTGACGTAAATTTCTTTTAGATATGAAATAATCACAAGTTCCACTTAAAATATTGTTAAAATGAGTTCTAATAATAATTGTGTTACCATTAGACTAAAAATAAGTCCAGTTCCTAATCTATCCACACAGATAACTTATAGCGGCACAAAAACTTATAATAATTACTGCTTGATGGACGTGAAACACAGTTTTATATCTTTTGTAAGTGAAACCTAAACGTCAGTAGTTTTAAAAATAAAGAAAACTAAGCATCGCCAAGTCTGTAAAGCGTTGTACTTATAAAATATTTTCAGCTAAGTATTAATTAAAGTTCACTTAAACCCTTTAGCTTCAATTTCTTATTTTAAGGCTTCATTCATAAGATATATTAGCAATACATATTCAAAATCCATAATTTCTTATAAATAAATGCTAATGTTATATTGATTAAATTCAGATCTTGTAGGTAAATATCTGTTTTATTAATAGAATATAATTAGAAAAAAATATTTCAGAACATTACAGGTGAATCTCAGAATAACGTGGCAATATAAATGTTGAAACATTTTGTAAATTGTCTCACTATTCTGCATAAGATTTTTGTTTCACAAAAATTGCAACGAATTCCAATACGATCCCTGTCTACGCGTGTGAATGCAGGGTAGCACACCAAAAACCAATCCCATATTTTTTTTAGAGAAGCTGAACACTGGCGGTTGCGCACAGTTGACGCGTCATTACCTTTCAACGGGATGACGAGAACTGCCACACTTCCCGTAAGTCAATCTCACGAATTCCAGACCAATTCACAGAAAACAGGAATACCAGTAAAGGATTTTGGCGGCCTCGATTGACGGGCTTACCCACTGGCGACTTTTATTTGTGAAGCCATTCGTAGGGAAGAAGCGTCGCAAATAATCCAAGCATACTAGAAGACGTAAAGATCAATATTTATATGGAGAAGTTTGTGCAATTGAGGCCACAAAGTTGGAATGACAAAATAGGAGATCATTTTCAGAATTTTCTGTAAACAGTAAGTACAGTAGTTGATTACTTTTTTTTAAATTTCTTATGCTTATGTAAATTAGCAGAAAAATACTTTACATGTGTTCGTGGGATCCCGATTTTACGTGTGCCACGCTGCGTACTTTTAACACGATATGCGAAATAATACTGGTACTACTTGAAGTCAAACGGCGATTTCAGAATGTGATTAGAATTTTTATTGTTTCTTGCATAGTTGAGTAACATATCTCACAGCATCGTATGTGCTATAAAAACTCTTCTGAACCATCAAAATATGATTCCGCTTTGTTATTTGTTCTGAATGATCAGTATTTACTCTAAGGAGACGATTGATTTAATTCCATGCCGGATTTAGAGAAATTCGATAAACATCATGCTCTGACACTGTCTCTAAGTCAGTATGTAATGCGTATTTGTTACCCATGATATAACTAAGCTCTTATATATTTCGGATGTTGTATTGAGAAGCATTTGATTTATACGCAGACTGAATTATAAATGTGTCTACATAATTTGTAAAATTGCACTGCCAGATTGTATTCGATTAT
This sequence comes from Vandiemenella viatica, assembly GCA_031002005.1. Taxonomy (NCBI): domain Eukaryota; kingdom Metazoa; phylum Arthropoda; class Insecta; order Orthoptera; family Morabidae; genus Vandiemenella; species Vandiemenella viatica. The sequence goes on along the minus strand of JARYHS010013630.1, from coordinate 354,753,483 downwards.
ATTTTATGAGAAACTCGCTTCGTTGAAATGCTCATATCAATCGTTTGATGGTAATATTAATATTGCGCTGTTGGAAGAGGTGATGAATTTCCTGGATTTTTAATTGTTTCGAATCTGTTTTTACAAATTTATTTGGAAAAAATAAGAGAGAATTTTTTTTTAAATGTATAAAATTTGGAACCTAAAATAGATCATTTAAGCATGGCGCCAATGGCATTCATTCTCAATTTACAAAATTAAGGAACGGTTGTTGAAGGGTGCTGCAAAATCTAAACAAAACAAGTATGGCCTCGCCGTTTTTCTTTCACTGTTGCAGAAATTAGCCGTTGCTTGTCCCTTTGTATTTCACGCTTGCCGGCGGCGTAGAATTCTCCTCTCTGTGAAGGAGCTACCTCAATTTTTTTAAGCGTTGCTCTCACTTAAATATTCCGCCTGTTGCTCCGTCATAACACAGGCAGGCAGTAGATGCCTCTTTCTTCTCTCTCCGCCATTCCAAGGAACTGCTGCCATAATTTAATTAAACAGGGCGACCAGGTCATAATTTCGCTCCATTTGAAATCAAGAACGTTTTCAAAAGGTTAAAATTAACATCGCCGTTTATTAATGACCATGAGCGGAAGTTAATAATCAACAAATTATACCAGTCGAGTGGTCATGAGTTTTAGCACTTTTCCACACGTGACTCTCCCCCTTGGCCGAGACGGATAAGCCGAGCTCGGAGGGTGAGAGGTAACCCCCTGCCCTGGCATTCGGAAGGACGCGGGTTAAATAAAATCCCTGTCTGGCCACACAGTTTTTCCGAGGTTTCTCAAAATCACTCCATGGGAATTGTGGTACGGTTTCTTCAAAAGGTCATGGAGGAATCCCTTCTCTTCCTTGTCGCCTATCCTCTCCCGCCTCTAATGACCTCTATGTCGCCGAGGCGTAAAACCCAAGCAAAAAAAATCAAAAAAATCGAGGTTTCTCCTTGAGCACTTCTAACTGAAATTACCTAGTTCTTGTACCAATAGCAGAAGAGATTCTCAAAGTCATTTCTATTAAATACGTGGATATTAGACACTGGACAGCAACCTTACGGCAAACTGTTAATTACGGTAGTTTCTCGTTTTTCTCGTTGCCTTCCCAATGTGAAAGTTTCCGTGTTACCGTTTGTGAGGAAGATTGGGATGGTGTGTGTGTTCAATATAGTCTGCTGTTTGTGTTGCGAATACCAAGCGTTATGGGTGAGCAGTAAAGCTCTGGCTTCGCATTCGGGAGGATGCTGGTTCGAATCCCCGTCCGCGCATGTTTTCTATGGTTTCCTCACATCACTCCAGATGAATGCTGGAATGCTTCCTTCAAAAGGCCATTGCCGAATTTCTTCCCGCCCTTGCACTCAGTACTTTCTCGCCTCTAATGATCTCGACGTAGACGAGGCGTATAATCATAAGCAAAAAAAAAAGGAAGGGACAAGATTATTATTGTTATTCTCGTATCAAAATACACAGTTAAATACATTGTGCAAATCAACAACTTTAAACACACTTAGCCCAGTACTTCGCAACCTCGATCGCATTGTGTGTTGCTTGAAACAGGTCTTCGTTGTTGCAGGATGATGAGCACATAGGGCACTCGAGCATATGATTCATAGTTTGGTCTTCACCACATTCGCACTTAATACTGGTAGTATCAGTATAACCCCATCTCATTAGGTTTTCCTTGGACCTGCCCACTCCTGTTCGCAATCGATTTAAGGACCGCCAGACGTTCCAGTCTTCTTTATGGCTAGGTGGCAAGCGCTCTGCAACTGTCAATGGTCCCGAGATGTTGGGAACCCTGATTTTCCATAACTGTACTCTAGCCTTTTCAGGTGACCCAATTAGTTCCCGTGATGTTCTGAGAAAGCTTTTCCTGGATTTGAGCCTCTGGGCTGGTGGTATATGGCCGTGCAGTGGATGAGCGCTTTCTCGTTCTACTTTGGTCCTCTCCTTGTTCGCAGCCACTTCTCTCCGGATACTGGGTGGTGCAATGCCCGAAAGCTGGTAAAGCCTATCAACTGGGGTAGGTTTTAAACATCCTGTCACTAGCCTACAGGTGTTATTGAGGGCTACGTCCACCTGTTTGGTACGAGATGATGAGTACCAAACTGGGCATGCATATTCTGCAACAGAGTAATAAAGGGCCATTGCAGATGTACGTATAGTTTGTGGTTGACTGCCCCACTGTGATCCAACTAATATGCGCAGTAAGTTGTTTCTTGTAGAGATCTTCATTTTGCAATTCATGCAGTGCGTCTTATATGTGAGGGTTCTGTCGAGTGTCACTCCCAGATATTTTGGGGTGTTACATGTCTGCAGTTCGATACCTGACCACATTACTTTTAACTTACGCTGAGCTTTCCTATTTTTTAGGTGAAAGGCACACACTTCAGTTTTTTAAGGGCTAGGTCTTAAGTGATTTTCCCTATAATAGCTTGATAGGCCTTCAAGAGCAGCAGACAAATTTCTTTCTACAACTTCAAGTTTTGTGCTCTGTGAGGCTAGAGCTAGATTAAACGCGGTGTCGGAAAATTCACGACTGCTCTTTAGAATAATATCACTGGGACCACTAACTTCGCCATCCGACGTACTAATCACCGTAAACAGCGTCCTTGCTGTTAACCATACGTAATGACTAATGACGAGAGGTTTGCGATTTACTTCACGATATGGAGCTCGAACTACTAACCCTGTAGCAGGCATGGGACATCATTACATGCGGTAGCAATATTATATAAGGGAGGGAAAGCTCTAGACGGAAATCATTTTCTTCTCCCGTGAAGTTCGTAACTTGTTGACTAAAAGACTCGCCAGCTAAACACGACTACAGGGCGCCTCATCTAGTCGTATGACCGCTTGCTTCCGCTACCTACCATCCTCTGCTAGTGAATATAACATTCAGCAATAGTTAAATGTTAGCATATTACAATAAACATCAATATTGTTATGAATCAAGAAGAGAGAAAAAGCTTTATTGGCAAAATGTTTACCACTTTATTCTGTCCAATATACACAGCATCTTACGGATACAAGAAGAAATAAGTGAATTTTTGCTACTGACGAACTATTTTTTCGTACTTAATTTGGTGAACATTAACTCAACTGCTGCCATTATTAATTTATAGCTATCTTAACATTGATTGTCATCAACCTTCAAGCCACTGGTCAATATGCATTTACCAAATATTTTTGGTGAATTGGATTTTTTTAGCAATTATTGTATGGGATCGATTGCTCTGTATATTAATTCAACGTAGCTACTCCATGGATTAGTTGATGTAGTAGATGGTTACATTAGAATGTGAGTTACAGCAAAAAAAAAAAAAAATCTTTGAAATTCAACAGGGTTATCTGTTTAGTCGCATTACCTAATCTCTTTCCATCTGCAAATATCTTGTATTGGAATGTAAATTATTCATTTCTAGCCTCTAAGCTCATCAATAGTGACGGGTTGAAAAGCGTGATCTGGCAACTCGTTTTTTTCGCAGTCGCTCAACTAAATAGAATTGTTATAAAATAACGCTCAATGAAATTCCTCATACCTTATATTGTAACAAGAAGTTTCAGTTGTCATCCTCGACCAGGTTGCATTTCAACCTAACCACAAACTGCGCAGATAATGTCGATAGAAAGTCAAATCTTCAGTACCATGCGCATTAGTGTATCCACTGCATGCTAGTGACACCATGCATCGCGTTATGAACTAGGCCTAAAATTTTCACGGATTCTTACGTCTTTCTTTTTCGTTACACGTGATTCAGATCGACATTACAACGTTTGAACAGCTGAAGAAATAGAACTATTTACATGCGGCTGAAATAATTTAAATAGTGAAAGCGATTCAATTAAATGAAATCAAAGAAAATTAAAATAAATCTTAAAAATTTACGTTATGTCATGTAATATTAGCCTTAATCGTGGTCTAGGCAACATAGATACGATTAGCGTGGAATTATTTCATTCAAACGAAATAATTATTTCAATAAAATTGTGCTCATGAAAGCAAGTTATTTTTTAAAAAAAAAAATAATAATACCTTCCCTCCGCTAACATTTTTTATTTAAAATGAAAGAATTCATCCCACGCGCATTAATATATTCAGTGTATCACTATATAAACATTATTCCATGTTTCTTAGCTTACTATAACAGGTATTTGTTTGGTGTTCGTTAGTGAAATAAGTTGATCCGAATTTCGTTACATAATTACGTCGTGAAAACTGTAGCTCTTCAATCTGTTAGTAAAAGCAGCAATGCTAACAATAGCAACGAGAATGTTAAGACTCCTTTGCCACATTTATGCGATTATGTTGCACTTAAATCAAGACTGGGAGAACAATTGTTTTATGAATTCAAACTGTGTCTGCCTAAACTTTCTGCAGTCAGGGCTCACATGTCTAGCCTTAATAATCTTAAACAACATATGAAGAGGATGCATATATCCAAAGATGAACAGTTCGATGAAAAAGTAACAACAGGCCCAACTCATGGGAAAAAAATAAAAGTAATTCAAAGCCTTATTCAAGTCCTGTGGCTTCTTCTGATGTAGATATCAGCAGAATTAATTTGTTTTCATCGCAATCTGCTAATAAAAGTTTATGTCAATAAAAAATTTGGTATCGTAGCAACCGGAACCATCATATTCCAAGCTGGTATGCACCGATGTATTGCAAATCTTTTCCTTGCTAATATGATTACACTACATGTTGAAGAATCCGATACGTTTGAGAAGCTGGTAAAAACGTTGAACCGCGATAAAAACTCAATTTCCAGAAGGACATTTGGTAGATGACTTATTGATTCACATCATGGTATATAGCACCTTGGTATTGCTTGCAGTAATACCTATTACATAATACCCATTACAATACATAAACATCAGTTCCACTCTTGGATAGTTAACTTTTAACGGTTAACTTTAACTTGCGTTAAATTTGCAAAAATGTAAAGCTTTAACGATTATCGAAATTAACTTTTTAATTAGCGGATTAAAGATTAACAAAGTTAACTTTTCTATTACATGTGCCCACCTATGATTAATAGATGTTAGTATTTGGTGTTTAAATACGGGGTGTAGTCTGTATTTAGTACAAATTTCTACTTTTTTTAGATAGACCTAGTTACAAAAATGGACTTAAGTTTGATTGTTTTGACGGCCGCTCATTTCAATTTTTTCTAGTGATTATTTTTTTTTTTTAAATCTTGGTCCCGTGCTTGATGAAATATATACATCTATTCCCCACACGCTGGAGAGCAAATACTTAGTTTTATGGTATTCCGCTAAAACATAATTGCTCAAAATTTCAAATATGATATCCGTTTTAGGTTAAGGAAACACAAAACGTGCGGATTTGAAGTATAAAACTTACTCCGTTTCGGAGCTAGAATATGAATCCCTAAAAAGTACTTCCTTGAATATGTATTTCAATAAAGCAGTAAAAATTTTCCAATATTAAAATCAAATATTGACTCGTAACGACCGTGTATTTGAAGCAATTGACTGGAGGGCAGCTCTTTCTTCCCTGTGGGACGTGACCGAGTGATCTGTTGAGTCGCGCGAGTGTGGGTCCACCTGCTCCCCGCGGGACGAGCGGCTGCGATCGGAAACACATTTGGCGCCAGAGCCAACATTCCCGCCCACTCGACACTTGCTGCAGGCTTCCACCAACTTCCACACCAACACGTTTCCTCTGATCATCCAACTCAATTTCCTGCACTCCCTTCCGTATCTGTTCTGCAGCGCCTTCGCATCCATGATGTCACGATGCTGGAAAATATGCTCGTCACTTATCATTGACTTCTAATTAAAAATAAAAATGTGACCATCTAAGACTGTATTTAGACTCAATTTAACTATCCAAAATAACAATCAAGAAGATATATGCATATATATATATATATATATACATTAAACCGAAACCTTCATGATTTAAACATACATAATACATTCACTTCTGAAATGAGTGATCTGATGGCTCAGTGGTTGAGGTGTCTGATTTGGAATCGAAAGGTCCCCCGTTCGAATCCCTATCTCGGCTGGAGATTTTCAAAGGCCTTCACCTCTGCACAGCTTGCTGTGTAATGTGAAGTACGCCAGAACGCTTCCGTGGTTCGGATTTCACGTTAAACTGTAGGTCCCTTGTACCTGGTAGCACTATAGTGTTAGGTTAAGGCGGCTAAGTCAGAGGTGGAATACGCAGCCAGTGAATCCCTTTCTCCAGGTTATTACGACCACACGGAATTATTATGCAGTATTATTACTTCTGAAGTCTTTCGTTCAAATCTGGCGACGTATAAGTTGATTTTCAATGCCTCGCTAATTCATTGTTCAATCAATACGTAAATCATCAAGGAAGACGAAGACCTTCAGATGAATAGTTGTGAGAATTTTCTTTTGCTGATAGATATGTCTTCGTTTAGCACTCATTTTCGTAAAATATCATTCTTTTAATCATTCCTCAGTTTATCAGTCACTGAACTGAGCTTATAAAATAGTCATTAAATTAAGAACACTGTACTAAAACGGATAGTTGTTTATTTTATACTAGTGTAAGACGTGACCGATTTTTGCGTATCGTCACGGGAGCAGAATAGTTACAGTTTTTACGGTCAAAGATTATGACAAGTTGACCTGATTTGACTACCTACAAACTTGACCTGTGTTTCACCCTTCGGGTGAATAAAATCTCTTGAGCTTGAAAAACTCAGAAATAGGCCTATTAATAGACGCAAGTGTTAAACGTGGACAGGGACCATCGCGCAATCGTATAATTGTTTAAAGGGTCATAGAATGGAACTTGCTGAAATACAGACTTGACTTATATTTGACCCTTCAAGTTCACTCTGCAATATTTAAAGAATTCCTGTTTGCTTCGAAAGAATCGCGTTGGTTTTTTTTTTTTTTGAGTCTGGGCATTCATAATGTAATCTTTAGTCAATGTGTTTGTAACGGCCAGAGAACGTAATACAGATTCCCGATTATTAAACAGTTGAGCAACTCCGAAGAAATAAGCTGCCAGAATACTTGATTCGGTAACACAATTGGTGTGATGTCCACTTTAAATAACCTAATAACGCACGTACAGCGAACATGAACAAATACCGTTAACGAAAGTGATCAGAAAAATATGTAAAAAGTAAATAAATCGTAATGTATAAACCTTGGTGAAGCAACAACATTAGTGAAAGTTTTAATAAAATTGAAATTATCCTGACCGGAATGACAATTCGCATTCTTGGTTACAGCAGAGACTAAGAGTATTTAAGTTTTTTAAAGTTTTTTTAATGTTACTAAGTAGTTTCACATTTTGTCAGCCGTAAAGTTTTAACTATGATTCGTTACGAAAAACAAACTTAATGAATGTAGTATGGCAATTAATTTGGTAGCAGATGCTTAGCTATTCAATTGTGAACATAACCTCGAATTTCTTCTAATGATATCTCTGGTCGCTGTTAATTTGCGAGTGAAGACTGTCACGTGACACCGTTCTCCAGCCTATAGCTATCCAGGTGAGTGAGTGAGCATAGGAAATTATATAGTAGACAGGTAAACTTTATTTGATTTAATACTCTCAATAGTGTACAGGTTCATCATTTATAACGATAAGTATTATTTCCGCGTGCGGTACGAACTTACGGTGGCTGTAAACAAAGCAATTCCTTAGACGATCTGTTGAGTCTTCACTTCCTCATTGCATATATTTTCAGGCATTCCTCGTAAAAACACTTTCACACATACCTCCATTCAGTTTATATTGCTATTTGCCCGCCTTAAACATATAGTCAGCTCAATGTATTTGTGTTTCTTTCAATGTGCATATAACATATCAAACGTGGTTATTTTTCTTTCCCTAGTAAGGACGACGCAAGAAGAACACGACATTTAATTAAAACCACAACGCCCAAGGCTGCACACCAACCGGCGACCGCTTCAGCGTGAAGCAAGCACGTAACCCGACACGCTGCCGTGATACGCGTTTTATATATTTAAGTAATAACTCTAAATTTCACCTTGATAAGACAGAAATAAGCTATCAGTTTTAATATCGAAGCTCTTCAAAAAAAAATTATTTTTTCAATAAGTACTCATACAATGTTATCAAAGAAATCATGGAAAAAACGTTTCTTCGGAATATGCCGAATCAGAAACGTGAATCTTAATTTGCATATTTACTATCTTCACAAAAAAACTTTATAAAGATATTTTAATTACAAATATAAAATAACAAGATTACATACCAGCGAAGCGTTTTTTCACAAGCTTTCATAAAAATGTCTTTTTTTAATCGTTGTTGCATGCATGGGCTATGATAACTCGAATTTTTTAATGAAATGCTGTGTAAACTAGCCGAGTTTTAGGAAGTGTTATCACACGATATTTCAGAAGATGGCGACAGTGTTTGTGATCGCCGAAATATCGTCTGATGACACTTCCTTAACTCGGCTAGTTACCCGAGAGCATTTCATAAATTCTCAACGCCGAGAGGAACGTTGTTCTTAAACTCCAAATTTTGTTATTAATTGATGTAAACTCATTTTTTTTTCGCTTTTAGACTGCGTCATTACAAGAAATTTATCAAAGCTTTATCCCTTTGATTTTACTATCCACTGGAAAAATGTCTGTCAATCCAACTTTCAGTTTCCTCTATTAAACCTTTGTTTGTTTAGCATAACCTGAAGTATGTTGATGGTTGACAGACTAGTGTCACATGATATGAGTCTTCGCCAAAATACACTATTGGCAGGTCAGGTTTGTGAAAATTTTGACACCCAGGAAGAATGGTATGATGCACTCCAAAACTGTAGTATCTGTAGAACAATTGAATCATAATAAGTGATTAAGATTGTAGATAGACGGCGTGTACGTAACCCTAGTTATTGCAGAGCGGCAAAACGAAGTATAAACGTGCAAACAAGTGCCGGTATGCAACATCAGCAAGTGAGTGAGTTCGAATGTGGTAGAATGGTTGGTCTTCGGGAAACTTGTTTGTCGTACGGTGACATTGCGGTTCCTACAGCACATGCTACTACGTGTGTGGAACCAGTGGATAGAAGAGAGTCGTACACAGCAACGAGTGGGTTCTGGACCACACAATGTGACCACTCTGAAGAATGCACACCATCTTGTCCGCATGGCTGTAAAAGACAGAACAGCTTCGTCCAAGGTGTTGGTTGGACGTAGGAGCACTGCAATAGGCGTGTTCATGTCTGCGTCGACGGTTCGAGGCCATCTGCTGAGGACTTAACTGGTGGCATGCATGTCATTGCGTCGGATTCCATTGACCAAAACAGTCACGTGAACGCCGTCACTGGCGTGCTGAGTGGCAAAATATAGTGTTTTCGAACACGTCCCGCTTCAGCTTGTCCTAAAATTATGGCTGCGTACCTGGCAGACGCTACAGTGGCGAACGCAATCGGGCAAATTGCCTTGTTGAGGGCCATAGCGAACAAACATTAAGTGTGATGGGCCTGTCGGTTGTAACATGCGATCTCGCCTCCTCTCATTGAGAGCAGTCCGAACAGCGCCTGTTTCAACAGGAAGGTTTTACCCCGGGACCACACGCTTGGCGCTTGCCACAAACTCCAAGCCTCTACAAACGCTTGGTTAATTTAGGGGAACCAAACATCGCCATCCATACGCTTGCGCGTGCGCTTGTATTTTGTGGAGACGCGAGCATGACGAACGTCGAGGTTGTGTCGGCCAAAACGTTTGCCCTAACCTATTTTTATAAAAAGAAAATTAAAAAACGAGAGACGACGAAGAAGATCGTGGATGTTAAAAAATCTATAGAAACCGTACCAGGTAATTATTGTAATTTCATTCATGCAAATATGAATACTATGTAGTTTCATGTATGTATTTGATTTAATATAAGTGTACTGTTTTATAATTATAAATGTATAATAATTATTGTTTTAACGGTATTATAACGTATGTATCCATTATTTTTTGATTGCAGAGAATTTATGAAAGAAACATTTAATGAGCTGCTTTTTGAGCCAGCCGTGTAATTTGATAACTTCTGCCGGATGAACTATGCTGATTCTGAATATCCGCTGAATAAAATTTCACCTATGATTTCTAAAGAAAATACAGACTTCAGAGAAGCTATACCAGCTAAATTAATAAATTTATATGGGTTGTAAAAAATACAGCAACCAGTCACAATAGATTCGAGAAATCGTAAAATATCCTCGTTGGACCAGTTATTCATTTTTCTTGCAGCACTTTTATACAACAAAAAGAAACGCACGTTTTGTCCGCCTTCAGGGCACAAACCACTAAGTTCGCACAAACGTGTAGCCGCTTCGCAAGCACTTGTCCCAAACGCCTTTGATTTGTGCCAAAAAACCGACACTCGATCGGATCAGCCACACGTGCCTGCAAATCAACACAAGCCAAGCCAAGCGCCCTATCCACATGTTTCAATTTGTGAAGGTATGAGAATGTTTTGAAAGCGTGTGGTCCCCGCATTAGATCCCGAGGCTTTGCCACTCGCGTAGACAGCTCCAGATACCATATTTGAGCAGAATAATATCCGGACACATGAGGCGACGAATTTGCGCTCATTCTTCAAAGAACGACGGGAACCTCTGCTTCCCTGGCCTTCACGTAATATGACATGTCACCCATCAAAAATGCCTGCGATATGTTCGTTAGGTAACTTGTTCAGTCTGGTCCTACTGCCATCAATGTCGATGGTTTGTGGACGCGCCTACAAACGCTTGGCAGTGTGTCCCCCAGCAGTATATCTGGGCTCTCTTTGACTCCATGCCACGACATCCAGAAGCTCTGATTGCAGCACTGAATTCACTCGATCATAGTGCATGTAAAGTTCCGTATTTTTAATCATTTGGATATTGTAATGTCCTTAATCTGCTGAATAAATTTCATTGTAATCGGATGTTTCTTTCTTGGTGTTACAATTTTCGCAAACAATAGTGTTTAAACAATAAAACCAATTTCCACGTTACAAAAATTATTTGATGGTTCCATTTCGTACTGTTATGGAATAGCTTATTTGTGTTTCCGCACTTCACTTGCGTGTCTCTCAGAAAACTATTAACCACATTTTGGAGATACTACTGATTACACCACGTTGAAAGAAAAGTACAAAAATACAATGGAAGAGAAATGCTCGGGATTAACATAAAGGGAGTGATGGTATATGAATTAACCATCTAGGCACTCGCCTGATATCGACAATAAACGAACACGGAAATCAGAATGACCAGATCGGGGATATAACTAGCCCCCTTCCAAATACCAGGCCCAGAGGTCAACCGCCACTCACAGCAGAGTTTTCTACAGAGCGATCAGGAAATGGAAAAAGATACAGAAAGGCGCAGTTCGGGACCGCGTCGTAAATTTTTCGTGAAAACGTCGTGATCAAACCATAACAAGTATTTTGTATTAATATGTAATTTAATTACCAATTTCTTTAATCCAGTGGTTATACAGAGTAGTATAACAGTTACAGAATAGACAAATTACAAGTTTACCGCATGTATCAGAGGTCTTTGGCAGCTAAAATAACACAAATATACTTATTTTTATTTTATATTCGACGCTGTCGTAGCTCTCGCATTTGTTCGGCCCTGAACTTTTTAGGATTCTTGGATTCTTTTTGACGCGAACTTTATTCTACTTTGAGTTTCATAAAATCCCAAGCGTGTTTACGACTTGATATTTTGTTGTAATTTTTAATTATCGATCTTTATTTATATTTTTATTATCTCAGTTAGACTCCTAGTAGTGCTTCGCGAGTTCTTTACAATGAAACTTGAATCAACGTCCTAGTTGAACGCGTTTTCACGCTACACTAATTTATACTTTTACACAACGCGTTCAACCGTTATTAACTCATTGTTAGCCACGTAGTTGTTAGCGATTCAAAACTGACGGTATCGTAACACAAGAAAGTCCGACCAGCTATCACTAACTTAACGCCAGAATAGATGTTGTCACATCAATAATAAAGAGAATATAATGATCCTGTTGTTCTATGCACTTGATGGGCTGGTAATGAAAGTCTTTTTCTGGTATGTAGGAGGAAAAACACTGCGAAGTGAACTTGAAAGTATGAATGACAGTTGGCGTGTGAATTTTAGTTGCTACCACACTTACGTCAGCCAAATAAAGTAAACAGAACCAGTGGAGAGTGTGAAATCAAAGGTCGAAGACATTCTAAAAGGATCCTCAATGTCCCAGAGACACGGAATCCGTCAAACCAAATAAAAAGCACAGAGCACAGTGGACTGGTCACGTGACGCCAGCCCACGTTTGTAACACTCCTCGCCACGCTGGTCAGTGGTCGTGATTTATGGAGAAAGAGGCGTTAAAAATGTTGGCAGCCCTTCACCGCGACAGCCGGCAGAGAACAAAAACGAAAAACTGGGATATTGGCCGTCGTGCAGAAGGGATGTAACACCTACGCACGATGCCTGAATAAATCCTCGCATCGTTAGACCGTGGCTACAACGCTTTTTTTAAACTGGCTGTCCAGCTCTAAATGGAAATACCGTTTGGATAGCCTGCGGTTCTTTGGCTGTCAGCTGAATGCAGACTTCATGCTTGCAAGCCACTGTTTTGTGCCTCGCTGTGAAATATACGTGGTGCTGGTTCTTTTTGTTATAGTTTTGCGCCTCAGATGGTGATGTAAAAGAAAAATGCTTCACACTCTTTTTCTGCATCATGGCACACTGTAGAAATTTAAAGAAAAATATGGTAATGCCGTAGTAGGTTTCCCCGCGAAAACAATAATTACATGTTATACATACTGTTTATAGAAGAGATTATACCTGGAATAAAAATCTCCAAATTTTAAACTAAATATCGTGTATCTCAGTTTAAACCATTTAAAGATATGAGTGTGTATTTGGTGATAGTAGTCAAACGAATGACAGAGGAACTGTGCAAATCGAAGAATGAAACGGTGCTAGAGTTTAAATTTACGGAATACTCTTACGTGTTTCAACTTATTGGTAATTGAATTATACCCGTATAGATTATATTTTTAACTAAGCAAATCAAAAGGATACAAAAATTACTTAATAAACAAATATTTGCGAACAGTAATACATCTTAACATAAAAATAAACGAAATTACACGTACAATAGAGATTATATCAAACTTCTAACTGATACCCGGAACTCGTACGAGTCGATTAACAATTTCGTTGCCAGAATTGAATATCGAAAGCTGTTGATAACGCAGGATTGGTCGGCATAATATGACAGGAAAGCCATCACTTTATCATTCTACCGTCGAAACTGTCTCATGAAGAGAATCAATTTCCAACATATTTAAAAACAGAAAAACAAACTAAGGTGCGGTGATGTGGGGGGAGGGGGGTGGGTGTTAACTATGGTCAGCTTGATTTCAGCTTGGTCTTTTCTTCTTTCTTCAGCATGAGCAACCGATACTTGGGTTCTAATAACTTTAGCTGCTCGTGCTTTGTTAGAGCTGTACCTTAGGCCATTTTGCGTCCGTAAGGCATGTCAAAAAATAAAGAAAAATAAACTGGTGCCTGAAACATTTAAGCAGACACAAAGTAATAGTACAGAGAAAATCGACATCTATACTAAATAATACGTTTTGTCACTAAACGAAATTTAATACACTAACAGAATGTACAGTAAGCTCAGCTGGAGCAACCGACGTATCATTACAGACTAACACACACATCCAAATATCTGTCACAATTCGATAAGTTCTCAAAATTCGTGACTACAACTGTTACTCATACCGAAAAAAACTTCCTGTGCCCTTCCTACAGATACAAAGTATTTCCTTGTCAATTTTCATCAATACAGGTATAGGCATTTAGTCATCAAAACGTAACAAAAAGACAGAGACTTACTTCCGCATTTATAGCACTATTAGTGTAGATCACACACACACTGACTGCGAGAGTAACAACCCTTGAGGGATCAATATAACGTAAAAAAGTGTACACCTTCAGCATTGCTAGACTACCTATGATTTGCCTCGCATTGCAACCCTAAATTTGCGATATCTACAGTTTAACATGCAATCCGAACAACCAACGGTCCGGGAGTGACTCATACAATCAAAAACAATTTTTAAAGACCTTTGCTTCCACCGGAATTTGAAGCGGAGACCACACTCCAAACATCAGTAAGCAAGCGCTTTAACCATTTGAGCTACCATACCGCTATACGCACAGGTAATACAGAGACCTACACATCCTACGTTTCTGTCTATCGCCATTCAGTAATTTTTCAAAATTATATGACAAAATGTATTATTTATACAGAAAAAAGTAACTCCAAATAGCATCTCCTCGTCAAATTTCATCACAATCGGATTCGCCGTTTAGCCCAAGAAACGTAACAAACAGACAGAGAGACAGTTAGACAGAGCATTTACAATATTATTATAGATACACAGCACGCTTATAAAAATGATAATACACGAAAAATTCAAGACACTCGGTTATGTCGTAAACATGAACACATATGGCGTGGAATAGACTGTAACATAAAGTAACCGAAACAAAACCCCATCTACTAGATGGTTATCCAACCTAGATTACCAAGTGTTGTGTCCATCTGTTAGAAAATTATACAACTATAATAATAATTTCGTGTAGTCGTAATGACCTGGTGACCGGGTTTCTATTGGCTGCGCATTCCGCCCCTGTCGTAGCCGCCTTGACCTAGCCCGCCAATCCTGCCGGATACAGGGGACCTACAGTTTAACGTGGAATCCGAACCACGGTAGCGTTCTGGTGTACTTCACATTACACAGCAAGCTGTGCCAGAGGTGAACGTCAGGTTAAGTGCTTATGATGATCCCCGCCGAGTCAGAAGTTCGAACCGGGGAACTTTCGAACTTCAGACAGACGGCTTTTCAAGACCGCTCAAACTTACGCAACTTAGAAACCATTGTCCTATGACAAACAATTAATGAACATTTAATTCGTAATAATAAATATTGAGATCAATAATCGAAATAAAAACGATCCCATCTTTTAAGTTGGACCAAATTACACAAACTAAGCCAAATCTCATCAAAATCGGTTAAGTAGTTTCGGAGTTTATCTCCGACAAACATCGTGACACGAGATTTTTTTATATATAAGATGTAACATATTCTCCTTAATTAGATAAAAACCATTCTGGCGTCACGCATTAATGGTTGAAAATTTTGCTTTGAAATATTATAGAATTAGAAAAATTGAGGGACTCTAAATTATCATTTATAAAAATTAAATTTTATTTTCATAATATAGCAAAATTCCTTAAGATTTATATGTTTCTAGCATACTGTTATCTCATAATTATTAATGCAACTTAATTCCTCTATGCGTACATCAAACTTGAGTGCATACACAAACTTAGACAAAGGACGTTAACGTTTATAAAAAAAATATCTGATTGCTTTCCACAATTTATTCAAACGTGATTAAGTTTCCTCTACAGAACAGCATCGTTTTGATCTGTTATGAATGGATTATAGAATTTTTTAACCTTTCATCAAATATGCTAGAAGTAAATGTTTCTTTGTGATGTATGAAAGTGAAAATTTATTCTGCTTAAATCATTTACGTTTAATGGATGTTGATGACAAATGGTACATATGTGTGTATTCTGAAGACGAGGGAAAAATTATAAAATAAGTATTTTGTTACGTCTGTGGTAATTCGGATAAGTAAAGAAGTTTTAGAATTAATTTTACAAACGTAACGATCTGATGAGTTTCGTAATTCTCTGTAAACGTCTAATCTCTTTCATTGATAGCACGTGTATCGCTGAATCAGAAACTAGGAGCTTACAAAAAACAGCATTTGTAAATGTTAGTGACATTTTACAATAAAAACTTTATGTAGTTTATTAAATTTAAGTTGACGATATAAAATTTTACGTACAAATATGTTTTGTAAATTGGCTTAAAACTTTTACTTAGTTCTAATTCCGAAGATTAATTTAATCCTTACAGTAAGTAAAAAATTGGACGGGCAGTTCCTTTTTCCGGAATCAATAATTTAGCCTGGAATTCGAACAAGGGTTACAGGGTACTTGTTAAAAACAATAGAACTTTGCCGAACGTTAAGGTTTATGACCTGTAAAATATCCTTACCATACCGTGGCCAACTCATGGATACTATTTTTAAGGTAGGCACATTAGCAAAGGGCTGGATGACCACAATTATTTGGCTTATTAATTTGAATATGACTGAGGTCATTACAGCCTGCAGGAGGATTATTGGCAAACAGCAAGATGTAAGTCAGTACGGTTATGGATTCCTGGAATGATTTGTTAGGAACTCAGCTACCATTTGGCTGAACGCCATCCGAATTGTCGGGGAGGGGGGAGAGAGACTTTAAGGTACGTCGACAAAAAGGACTTTAGCATCCGGATTAACGCCTTCTGTCTCCACTAATTGTGATACTATCACAACCATCACAAAGAATTTTTGAAATAAATATTTACTTCACAGATCTCCTTTTGAAAAATACTGTAATACTCATGAATTAATGAAATTTCTATTTTTACTTTTTTGCAATGCCCCTGTTCGTGTTTATACGTTGTTACTTTTCTACATAACGTAATGATCTGGATAAAAAATTTTAAGAACTTTAGGAACTTTGTAGTAAGTTTTAGATAAATTTAAAATATGAGACCGAGCGGGGCGGTGTAACGGTTAGCGTTCTCGCCTCGCATTCGGGAGGATGGCGGTTCGAATCTCCGTCCGGGCATCCAGATTTGGGTTTTCCATGGTTTCCCCAAATCACTCCAGGCAAATGCCGGGATGCTTCCTTCAAAAGGCCATGGCCGAATTCCTTCCCATTCCTTGCCCCCATCCTTGCCCCCATCCTTGCCCCCCATCCTTGCCCCCCATCCTTTCCCTTCTCTAAAGACCTCGATGTTAAAAAGAGACGTAAAGCAGTTACCAAAAAAAAAAAAAAATATGAGTTACGCCGACGTCTCTCAGTGAAGCCCAGAGAATCCAGAGAGTATGGAACATATCGGAAAATGATCAGATGGAAGGGAGGGAGAGGGGAGGCTGATCGCGATCGCGCCATAACGCTAAACCTGCGCATTTTACCCTTTATTGACCATACTGAAGATGTACAAACATTTGGTGTTATCACTTTTACTTATTATAAAACGATTCAAAATCTTGATTCTATTAATAAAATTGAATCTTTTTAGCTCATAACATGCGTAAAGTTTTTATATTATTGTACTTGCTAGCTGTTACCTAAATTAAGGATGGAAGTAGAATTTTCCTTGACCTATCATTCATTATTACCTGTAATTATTATTACGAAAGCACCGCCAAAAGATGCATCGTTTCTATTTCCTCCTTTCAGAGGTACCCAATGACTTATGACAGTTTCGGTACAAACGTAAGGTTTTCCCCATTGCAATACAAATCTTTGGTGCAAAGCGAACGACTCGAACTGCAAGCGGACGTCAGGCGGATTAATCCATCTTGCCCCCCAATCCACCACCATCCCACACCACGCCATCTTCACTCCCCCCCCACTCCTACCCGTCCCCTCCACCTCACGCCTCTTCCGACCGGTGGCCAATGGAAGTGTTGAATTTCGTTAGTCCACGAAAAAGATCACTTGGCTGAACGGGGAAAATATGGAAGGATGGACTCCTTTAGAACCGGCAGATCGGGATATAGAGGGACGAGTGACGACATAGAGAAGGATCAGTGACAATTTAGAGAAAAAGACAGAATTGGGTGGAGGAAGTGTTCTTTTCGTCGACGTCGAGGCTATTACACTAGGGAAAGGACTTAGGGCAAAGAACGGGAAGGAATTCGGCTATGGCCTTTTGAAGGATTCATCCCGGTAATCGCCTTGGGTTACTTGGGAAAACGAAGAAAAGGAAAAGCGAGATCTGGATGGCTGCATGGGTATTCGAACGTGCTTCCTCCCGAATGCGAGATCAGAACGTTACCGCTCACTCACCACACTCTCGTTGGAAGATTTAAGGCAGCTAGCAGTCCTATGCACTGATCGCCTGTTTCAGAAATTACTTATACTGTGATGATAAAGAAAAATAAATTCGTATGATCTTGCGACCTGGTGAGAAAATTTTGATTCGCCGCGCATTCCACCTGGTCCACCAGTTTAACGTGTAATCCAAACCACCGAACGCCCTGCCGCACCTCATCATTAATTTTCATAAGTTTAAATGACCGCACGAAACCGTTTTAATTTAGAATGACAGAATTTTTTGAACCAAAAAGCGTCGTTGTTGATGTGCTGATATATTTTCGGCTTATGAACACATGAGTCAGCAAAACTTCAATTATAAAGTGACCTTGATCTTTGCGTTAAAGTATCAAATGCTTTGCCACCTCTCAAAAAGAAAAGTATTTACAGTTGTTGAAGTAGTTCTAGATTAACGAAAACTCCTTCCACCGATATTGGACACAGCTGGCACTGTTTTTTCAATTCGTTATGCGAGTAAATACTCACAAAAAGTTATACGTTTGAGATAAATCGTTCTAGTTGAAAATGGGGTTTAGATAAGGTCATGAATCCCAAAGACGCTGAACAATCTCTTTAAAATGTCATCCCTCTCCCTTTACCGTTCGTTTGTAACAATCCATTACAGAAAGAATCCATGGCTTCTTAATCGATGTCAACTATCTACAAACAACCACCGTAACATCAATGGCTTTTCAATCATCTGATGTTATTATCATATGTATTAGCATCTTTTTATGATTACTTCATGCAAAGTGAGCGATTATTTAATTTTAAGAGGTAGTTTTTCGCCTGAAATATAAAGACACCATAGAAACTATTGTTCTAAAAATCTGAATCACGTTACCGTTAACTATGTTTTGACAGTACTAAAATAACAGATACTCATAAAATGTTACTTCTTGTGTGGATTTTTTTAACGATAATGATTCGACTAAAATGTTAAATAAATTGAAATCTCAAATTATGACGTTTTAGAATTAATTTCACTCACGAGAGCAACTAATGTAATCCCAAGTCTGATGCACTTATTCCATAGTTTCTTCTCTACATTGACACCATAAGCCCCAAAAAAATTTAGTCATGCAATATTTACTATCACACATCTCTTTCAATACTAGTAGAGTTTTCCTTTCTTCCCCTCCCCTTTCCCCCCACCTCCAGGGACTCTATGGATCACATTATGAGCGTAGGGATAATAGGCATGGGGTGGCTGTGCAATATGTGGCTGTGTATTGTCCTGCAGAAGCAAAACTTTTTTTGTAAACAAAGTAATTGGTTTTTTTTTTTTGGAATCAAAGTGGACAGTCCTTAAAACCTAACAGCCATGTTCACTATTGATCCAAATGAATTATTATTCAGTCTATCTTACGATCATATGAAATTTACCTCAATAATTTACAGTTACCCATTAGATTTAATGGAGAAGTGATGTTCCGTCAAATGTCTGCCACAAGTTCCCCTTGTACTGCTTCAGCAGTATTTGGATAACCTATGAATTTTGTTAATAACTTATATAAAACTCGCGTTGTATTGTGCAGCTGGTAGTGAGAAAATTCTCTCTTTAGATTACCTGTGTGACACTTGAATGATTTTAAATTGCTGCGTTTTCTGTTACTATGGCGAGAAGCGTCCTTGCCTTAAATTAGCAGTTAATTTTCTCTAACAACATGTTCAGCGAACTAACTAGGTCAATCTCACATAAACAAATGCTTGGAGTATCTTCGTGTTGATTTAGATCCAGAAATATTAGTTTCTAAATGTAAATGCTTAGTATGTTGTCGATTTTCTGCCGTTGTTAGTGATTAATAGTATTATTAATTCAGACCTATAGTCTCTGCTATGACTTGGTAACTTGATCTTTTAGTTCAATTTTCACCATTATATGCTTCGTCTTTAGAAGAACGTGAATTATGATATTTGACACATATTCCGTCGTACAATTACAAGATGTCCTGATGACGTTCATTCGAAATATATGGATTTTATATGATGCAACTGAACCACAATTCGCGTTTATAATGCAATACCAAGTCATTAGTTTAAGACAGTGAGGTGAAAGGCGATTTCACAAAACTGTCTAACAGAATTTAGAGATAACGTCGCCTTAGAAGGATCATTGCCTTTATTCTTGTTTCTCCTTCATATCTATGCGTTTGGAGAATTCGTTCTTGTCTAATTATGGCAGTTGTACACTTAATGGTCTGCCAAACGTAACAACTTCTTTGAATAACAATCGATGTCTACGTCAGAGAGGTTGGCAATCCTTATTTCTTTGTCACTTACCTCAACGTTACCGGAATTACTCACGAAGTGCTCTTGCCTCTCTGGGAGAATTATTTCTGGCACAATACGGGTCACGGTATATAATCGAACGTCAGACTTTGGGATAGAGGGAAATGGACGACTGGTGTATAAGGTAAGAAGAAATAGTCCATTTGTACTGCCTCAGCAGTATTTGGATGACATCCGCCAGACCTATGAATTTTGTTAATAACATATACAAAATCCTTGTCTCTCTTTAGTGGCTACCTTCAGAACGAAAGTGACGATAATTTTTGTGGTTTTGATAGAGCATCAGTGTCATACGTAACAATAATAAGTAAAATGAACTAGTTACAGTAATTACTGATTACTTCTGATCCATAAATCATCTATATACCTGATAGTATCACATTTTTTTAAAGCTTTAAAAAAAATAATTATATGATATTGTGTTCTACTCAAAGAAAGATCATTAAAGTTAACTAAATTTTATGAAAACGCTTTTTTGTGAGAAAAAAAGGGGGCAAACAACAGGAAGGATTTCTGTCATGCCCTTTTTGAAGCATCGTCCTGACAGTCATCCAGTTTCAGGAAACGACGGAAAACCGAGTTATGGTTGGCAGGATTAGAATCAAATCCAAATCCACCACAATTTAACGCTTGGGTAACAAAAAAAAAAAGTTTCAGTAAAAATATTATGTTAAAAGTATATCGTGGTAATTAAAAAGGAGTTTATATAGCTGTTGCTATTTTTTGGTGAGTAAAGTATAACTTTTCCTAGACCGAATACGTCGATTCTCGAAAGGCTGGATTCATGAAACCAAACCACAATAACCAATGTTACAATGAAAAGGCTTATTCTGTGATTAATACTTTTCTTTGTGTTTAAGAATAATAGCTATGCAAGTATTAAAAACTTTAAAATGTATTTGAAATGTATCATAAAAATCTAAAATTCATCAAAAAAAGTGTTTACTTACAACATTCCTATCTAGGTTTTCCAAGTTTCTCCTAGGCAAATATCAACGTTATTTTTTAACTTAATTCGCCTGCTGATTTTCCGCTTATTCCTTAGAGCTTTAAAAGTAACGAAGAATTGTATACTCGTATGTATTCGTTACCAAACCATTCAGGCCTCGTAACTATCGTATCGTTACGTTACTCGTTACTTTTGATACAAACGAGCGCTAGCATGAAGCATCGCATCGAGCAGCGTAGCGTACGGGTTACGGTATGACTTCGTAAGTACTTTGTGAAGCTTAAGTAAATTGTTCATCTAGTAAAGTAAGTGTGGGTAAAATGCACTGCAAAATAAAATGGAATTTAAATAGCGTATTTCATAAATGATTGAAATCAATAAAATCTCATTAAAGTCCGAGCAACAACATAAAAACAACCATCTCAAATTAATTTTCGAAATTTTCTTATTACAAATTATTCACTGTAAATTTTAATTGTAAACAAAAACATAATTACAAAATAACTCTTTATGTTGTCAAAATTACTTACTTCCTTAAAAATATCAACTCTTAACAGTAAATAATACTAATTATATTAAAATACTGTATTGCAACATCTTTGTACTCAAACATTTTCCATTGTAAATTAACGAATTAAAATCAAAATTTCTAGAAATACATGACGCAAAATTTTCAATTCTCGATTCTCCCGTTCAGATTCATTTAATCTCTGGGCGAACCGTTACTTCATGATGTGTCGTATTCGTTCCTGAATCGAATCAAACTGACATCTATACGACAAATGCGAGTAACGAAAAGAATTTGTGAATAACGTTTTATTACTTTAAGTTAGGTGATTTATTCATTAGTCAGTAACGAATATGTACGGTTTACTACAGCTCTATTACTCCACGACTGACAAATACGCATCCAACACCATACCCTAGCCGAATATCCAGGTAATGTGATATAGATAAATTCTGCATACTGAAGCAACGATTTAGCCATTTTACGCTCAGTTAAATTCCATATCCGGCAGACGTGTATCGTTGAACTGTATTCCCTGTCTGTTAAACACAAAACGCATCAGTCAGTAAAGAAAACTCAATACAAAGAAGTATAAAAAGACTCCCCTGTTTAAAAAAAAAACATTCGTCTTTATTTCATTGGAAAATAACTGCGTAAGGCTTTTTAAGCACTCAGTCGTGTATTTATAGCACTGGCAAAGAGAGATGAAGCCCGAGCGCTTTTAACTATAGCGGCTCATCCCAGGCGCTGAAACAAATTTCTGTGAACCTGTCAGCGGCGGCTGCTCGCTTCAAAAGGGGCCGCTGACAGCTCTCCTCAATGAAGACGGCTTAGCGCCTCGTAGGCAGGCAGCCCTCCTTACAAGGGGAGTGGAAACGCGCCATTCGCCCTAACCTTACACCTAATGACATAATATGTATAATTTGTGGCATCACACTGAGCTTTACTGATCTTCGACAAACATACAAGAGATTTATCGATGTGGGTGTTTCTTTTTTTCTTTTTTTTTTTTTACTTTGTGTTTACGTCTTATCGACAGCGACATCATTATTAAGTCTACTATACGCAAGGATTGTGAGTGTTGTCATCTTGAAGCTTGTTTGCAATACAATTTTGTTATTGTGTTGGAACAACGTCGAGATTAAGGGTAGGAGTCATTCAAGTTCTCGCCTGGTGGAGTACGGAAAACCTCCTAAAACCAGAGATTTGCACGCCGGGAACTCGTTTCTGATTTCCAACATGGTGGGGCTCTAACACTGTAATATTACGAGGTTACATCGAGGGATGATAGCAAACATTAATGGGTGGTAATGAGTATTAATTTATTACTTCAGTTTTATGCGGCGTTGTTTTAATATTGACATCTCGCACGACAGAGAATAAATTATTAAGTGATACATATTTGTTATGTGCAAATTTTGAAGAATCCATATTGGCGCAATGGCAGCTCCCCAACGTGACCGGCATTCTCCTTCAGAAATACGATAGAGAGGGGAAGCCGAAGCTGCTGCCACAAATAGATAATGAGTTTCAGAAACCTGCGGGTTATCACCATAATTGGCCTGTTGACTTGGTAATTCACATAAAAACCGGAAATGTTGGTAGAACAGGTTTGTACCCAGCTTTTGGAGCAAATATCATTGGCTACGCCATAGAGTCTATACATAAATTACGATGTTACCAGTCTCACACTATTACTCGTAGTTTATTTGGATTCCTCATATGTGACTGATTCGCTCAATCATTCGCTTACCTCTCACCGTCTTAGTATTTGTACCATGTGGTCAGAACACTTGCTAGCTCGGTAACTATTTTTTATAAAGTCAGTTTTCTCGGAGACAAGTGTGAATGTATGAGGATGGAGAAGCCTGGTTTGAGTTCTTCAGCATTTACTTTATCCTCCATTCAGGACTGAAGATGAATTCATTAGCTCCCCGACCTTGTGACTACATTCCCGGGACAACATGTTCCATCATTATCTTGAATAGACGTCTCTTCTCTTAAGTCCTCTGAAGTCACTTATGATGTTCACTTACTAACTATTATTTTTAATGCTAAATGTATTGTTTTTACTGCTAAATGTAAAACTTTTGATGCAAATTTAGAGTATGCAACTATCGAAAGTAGGTTTGCTCGAATTTTGTGGTATATGCTTGATCTGACGATTTAAAAGTGTTTATAGAACTAAATGAACATTTCGCTGTTGTCTAATGACGTAGAGTTATTGTAAAAACTTTTGTAACTTGAATGGGTTAAACCAATTTATAGAACAGTAGGTTGTTAAAACTCTATTCCTATTACAACAATTTGCGTCGCTGTAGTTCACTCCCTCAGATCTGCAACACGAATTTAAATGCTTGCAAACAGTGGTGTGTTCAAGGGCGCAACTAGCTTTAAAACGATCGCCGGCTGCATCTTAGACTAAATTGAAGGAAGATCTTCAACCACATGAAATTCAAATTATCCACAAAGAAATAGGAAAGGTTTCTTTTTAATTAGCGACAAAAAAATTGATTATGATAGTCTGAGACTTATATTTCTAAAAAAAAATGTTCTTTCTCTTCAAGCCACCGACCGATATTTAAATTTAAAAGATAAATTATCAAAAAGTTCCAAAAAATTAACACCACATTTGAAAATTTCTAAAAGTTATTTCTCTCAAAAATTATTCGTTGTAAGTTACTGAAACGTTGTCAAATCAAAATTGTTCGCTTAAAATTTATTTAGTTTGATTCCAGTTCCTCTATATATATCCTCGAGACCACCTCAGCCAATAGCTCAACTCGACAATTCACCTTTAACTGAAACAAAACTTCTCCGTGCAAATCTATTTCACTGGTCGTGAAACTAAATCAAATTTATTATTAAAATAGATTGGATGAATCATCTCTAATTACTTCGTGTGCCTCTATGACCCTACACAAAACGTTATACTGTCACCACCCTTTCAAAACCTAAACACTGAAGTTAATCTTGGGTCTACAGACAATTATTCCGATCCCTTATTGGACCTTCTCATAGACTTACGACACTTCATACACCAGTCGGCCAAAGTCCCTTACTTCCCATTAAACGCTGATCAGATTTCAGATACCAAACAACGAAAACTAGCAATGTATCACTCCAGCTGAAAACTGCAGGTATCAGCACTCCTCTCCTGGGGACAGAGCGTACGCATCCGTTCACATTCGGCGATGGAAAGCCGCCCTCCTACCAGCTCACTCCTATTTACAGCCTCATCCGACATTCGGGATATGGTGCAATTCAGCCGCCACAGGGAGCCGTTCTTCCACTAAGCATGCGGTGGTGAAACATTTACCCCTCGCTCTTCTCAAATCATTGCGCCACAGTTTAAATCACTCAAATATGGTACAAAAAAGCTCACATAAATCCCTAAATAAACAACCGTAACGTTATAAAGTCTTGTCTGAAATTACTTGATACCATTGCGTATTTGGGAGAGTTACAGTAACTTAGAGTGGATTCGAAAATCATATCGTCCATCGTAATACAACTTCACGGTTAATACATTTAAATCGAACGTACTCAGTCTTCATGATTGATAAAGAAGTCTGGGCAATCAATATATTACAACACATATAACAAACTGCCAGATTTAGTACAGCAAATATTTCATAAGCTTGCTATTTTCTCTTTGTAGACACGATAATATTTTTGCATGTCACTTTCGCCATGTTGAGTATTCATATTTACTCTGTCATCAGCCGCCGTTCACCTGAATCCTTTTACAGGATAGCGGATGCAGGTGTGTGTGTGTGTGTGCACGAAATAAAATTACCTGGACGTCGTAGCAATGTAAAGCAATTAAACGGTCATCAGCGTCAGTTTTGTCTCTCTAGATTTAACCTCACAGAGAAAATTACTGCAGTCGAAAAGAATTTACTCTTCTTCGAATTTCAGCGCAATATTTTCATTTGGACAAGCTGCTCCCAGTAATTTAGTCTGTCTGTTTTTAAAAAATAGACATTCATCCACATCTCTTCGTTGACTTGTATATTCTAGATCTAGTAGATCTGAATCTTAACGTTTCAGTTGTATTTGTAAATAACAATGAATGCTGTACCCCTGCGCATTGTTTAGGGCACTTGTCTCTAAAAGGGAAGATTCCTGATTGTTGCCAGAATTTTTGCAATCCAGAAGGAAAAGAACTGACCCTCTCATCACTGATACACTGCCTTACTACGTGTCCTTCGTGAAAATCCAGTCAGCTATATGGACATTTTCTAAATAAATTTAGATTAGTCGCTAGCGGCTTTCTAGGAGCTGTTCGGAACTTCTGTGGTGAAATTGAATAAAATGATGGAATTGACAGCAATGAAACCTTGGTATCTGGCGTTATCGGCAGCAGTGGACAAATTCGGCTGCTTCCACTGTTCTCAGGCAGACTAGAATTTTATTCACTCCTCGGCCATCTGGGGGGTTCTATCTAGCAGTTTGTTGTCTGGTCGCAATTATCTGGCTATGTACAGTGAAAACTGAAAATCAGATATTACTAGCTTAAAGCACAGCTTTGTGTTGGATCGCGAAGTTTTACTGTAAGAAATATGAAACTATAGAAATAAATAAATTAACGTCAGAACTATCATCAAAAACCATGGTTTTAGTCTGTTGACAAAAAATAATTAGGCACATTTGTAATAAGACAAAATCCATAAATCTCGGTTACATTTAAAAGTATTTTTTGGAGCTCCAGATTCATAAATATTGTTAAATAACAGTAAATTTTCATCATTTTCTTCGCTATCCATGTCGCATAAAATATTTTGTTGTTTTTGGCTACATATTATTTGTTGAAAAATGCTTTCATTATTGGGCAATCGTTCTAAATTATTTTTGTTAATAATCATGTCATAGTACCATTATTAGTTTTATGTTATATAAGTAGCCTCGAAATTGTCACGATAGACAGTAAAATCTGTATACCCTTCGCCCTCGTGTCTTCTAAAAAATAATATTTCGTAAAATAGGATCACTGGGATGAGGTAACGAAGTTGTCAAATTTGTAATATCTTGATGAAAATTAATGACTTGGCCACTATATCCAAATTGACCACCTTTAAGCAGATAGACTGTAATTACTGGATGAATTTGCGCAATTAACTGTTCCTCAATAAACGTTAATTGTTTCAATACATCAGGCTGAATTCCTGGATCCATATTATTTTCATTAGGAAACATATTCACTTCATTTCCTTCTTTATATTTATGACAAATAGAACACAGTCCATCCTTTTCAATATGTAAATCAAACCAACGACGTCGACATACACAACACAATTTTTTTTAAGTATGTTCAAAATTTACTGCATGCACATAAAAATGAACATCATCTCGATTTTGTATTACATTACTTCGATCTTTTTGCAGTCGTTCTCTTACATTACGCATTAACGACCGGTTACGTATGCGTTCTTTACGACCTGTCAACGTGTGATTTCGTGTCATTTTCCTGTAATAAAAATAACTAATAATAATAAAAATGCAGTATAATACAGATATATCACATACACGGCAGTTCTGTCATTATTGCAACGCCACAATCTATATAACTCGGCAAAACAAATCGAAAATAAAGATTTTTTTTTTTTTTTTTGATATCTCGCTTTGTTCTCGAAATATCGTATCTCAAAATTGACGTGTCTTGGTTGAAATGCGGCCTGGACCAGAAGAAAAATTTCGCCATAGTCAAATTTGCTGATGTAACTTGACGAGACAAATCGAAGAAAAAGAATATATTTTTTGATATCTCGCTTAATTCTCGAGATACTGTTTCTCAAAAGTGAGGAGGTTAGTGTGAGAAAAAAATCACCAAAACCACTATATCAACATGGTGCAAATTCATTATAGGTGCTATATTTTCTTCCTATTGGTTGTTGTTAGATTGAATTACAGCCTGAATCAGAAGAAACATCACCAAATACACAAGAAACTATACCTACAACTGATATCTCGAAGTCTCATCGAGTTACATATAAAGTGTCCAGATTTTAACATTGGTAAAGTGTGACATCGGCGGGGGGGGGGGTGTTCTTGATTAAAAAGTTGGTCTATATGGAGCAACAAAAAATTTTATATAACGCAAAAATAGTATTGTAATATTTTTTTTTAATTTCAAGATAAGTACAATTTACAAATAAAATACATTAAAAAATTATGTATAGCATTTTATTCTTTGGCATATTTCTCATTTGAATGAATTTTTTTCAGTAGATTGCTGTCTTTGTATTTAAGCTTGTGGAATTTTTCACAAGACTTTGTTAAATTATATTTCACACATTATATGGCCTTCAAAGTCTCAGTCACTTAGTTGTGACTTTTCTGCTGTCCACACCTTATTACCGTAAAAAAACGCTTTCAGTCACAGCGCGTATTATACAATTTTAGTGCATTATTGTATGGAACATGGTTTGTTTCAAAATGATGAAATATTTCTAACCATTTGTTCTCTGTTGTAACTTTTGCGAAAGACCAAAATTTAACCTTTTCCTTGTCAATATATTTTTTTAATAATGATACTTTATTTAAAAGATCATTTTCGGAAAAATTACTGTACGGAAATTTTTGAGTAATATGATCGAATGATTTTTTACCATAATTCCAATTAAGTTCTGATTTTTCTGTAATGTAAGTCGTAAATGTCACATTCAAGGCCGGCGCTAGACTTTTTGACGCCTCTATAAAATACAGTATAAATAATACGAGTACTGTCTGCTAAATTCAAGAACATTAATGTATTTATGAAATAAAAGAATTACCTAAGTTATCTGAATAGCTGATTTGTTGGCATTACTTGTTTAACTAGTACTAGGACGCAGCACGATGTGTATCGTCTGAGAGGCAGTTACAAAATGTTTTCTCTGTTGTCTCTGGTTTTCGTCGTTGCCAGTGTCGAAAAATGTCATTGTTCATTAAATGGTCGAATGTTAACAACTGATCAACAATGCGAACTTCGATAAGCAGTTCTTGATAATCAGTTCTCAACAATTATTTGTTTTAATTAAAGTTTAACATTATAAAATTAAGAAAAATTATATAAAACTCATATCCTGACGAAAGAGCCACATGGCCGCTGAAAGCCGTATATTCCCTTCTCGTTCTCCCGCCGTTCGCTAGCTTGTCATGAATTTTTTTCCAAAAATCGGGACTTTTTTAAAACGCCGCGGGACGAATTGTTAAAAATCGGGACTGTCCCGCCAAAAGCGGGACGTCTGGTCAACTTAGTTACATAAAAATTCATCATCAAATTGCGGCGTAGAATCGCGACATACACACATTTCTTAACAATTATACAGAAAAAACTTTAATAAAAAAATTAATATCTGTCTTTCTAGAGTTCAGATTCTCTCAATACTTCAGTTTGTAGCAACGTTATTTTCAATTAAATTTTGAAGCGTACCGATTAGGTGTACTGTATATTCCTTTTATATTTTATTTGATTTTCATTAAACATTGAATCGTAAGTCATTATAATTGTATTCGAATTTAAATAACTGATTAAGTGTGGGAGTGGAATTTCTTTATATTATTACAAAACTATCGCATCTAAATATACACAAATCACAGATGTATTTACATAGAACATTCAACAACCACAGATCATATTTAATACAAAAAATTAAATTAATATCTCTCTTTCTTGAGCGCAAGTTCTCAGGTCAACATCGGAATCACAAACTACACTTTTAGTGAACAGTTTATTTGATTCTCTTACCGTTGCTGTGAACAGATGGCTGTACTTCGAGTTCAGTGGTGAGTTATTGTATAAATACCAACAACGTTTCAAACTGCGTCCCTCTCAATAGACACACTAAAAGCAAGACTACATTAACACATTTCCAATATCTTGCGCGTTAATTGAATAACTTTTTTGTTACATGTTTATTATACGATCAGAAAATTCAGATTTACAGGATAACTAATTCTTGATAATGACTGTGTCAAACCACGTCTCCAAACACAAAGTTAGAATTTAAAAATGGAAAGTCACATTTATATCTAGCTGGTGAGCCATTTACAACGGAACACAGGAAATTACCCGTATTTAGTATCGCGTTGTTTTTCCTAAGCCAGAACATACGCTCGAATGCAAATCTCTCGACACTGCTTATAACCAACTTCTGCTAACAAAGCCATATACATATTCACATGCGCGTCTAGTATTCCCAGTCAACCGAACGTGCTGTTCAATAATGTATTGCAATTTTACACACTTAACTGCAGATTATAATTCAACATTCAGATCTAGACGTTATTAGAATCAACGCACAACGATTAGTCTAGCGTCGGATTTCAGTAATTTGATACATTTGCTCCAAAAAACAACGTTCACAGCTCAGACAAATTAAAGTTGTTGGTAATGCGACGCAGAAAAGCTCGTGTTCACACCACAACACGAGACGACGTCACATGACATCAGCAGAGGTAAACAGTTGGGGACCCATGTCATTAATTTGCTCGAGTATGTTCACCTTCTCAAAACCTTTCGTGTTATACAGAGATCGTACTGTAGCCTAAAATACATGAGGGACAAGGAAAGCCTGAAATTCGGGACAGACACTAATTAGGGAGCGTCCATAAGCCACGTAGCCACCTAGCTGTGGAATTTTGGTTTTCTCTTGTCAGAATATTGTAAATTACATACGGGGAAAATTAAATAAAAGTAAATAAATATTCACATGCTGTTGTGTGTTCTGTACCTCATTTTAACTGTGAAAAATAATATGAAAGTAAAGCTACGTGGTCTGGCTCGGAACCCCGCCCCCTCCCCCCACGTAGCGCAGCGTAGCCTTCTAGCCACCCCCCCCCCCTTGGACCGAGCCACGTAGTTTATAGACGCTCCCTTAGTTGTATTACGTTGTCACCTTCATAGATCGGAAACTTAGTGCTCGTCGAATCACTCAGTCTTATCGTTGGGACGGTTCCTTCAAAAAGGTCATCGCAGAAATCATTCCCGTTCCTTGTTCCTAGTCCTCTCCGGACTTTAATGACCTCGATATCTACATAACGTAAAGCTCTAAAAAAAAGTGGCTTAATGACTTACGGACGAGGATGTTTTTCAATACTGGCTTACAGTATACAAACACATAACTCGACGTTCATTATGGATTAACCATACAAACCTAAAGGAGTATCGAGAGGGTTGATGTAAGGATTCACCTCGGGAATTAAAGTTCTCGCATCTTTCTATATTCTAATTACTAGGTCATTCTAGGAAATTCAAAATACTGTCTACTCCAATATTTCCGTTTCATCGACTGGGACAATTTCCGGCTAAAGATTGTGCAGACACGCTCTTCGAATAGAGAAAATGAGTCTCACGAAATAATAATAATAATAATTATTATTATTATTATTTTGTTCTACTACCAAGTTCTTAAATCATTCCGACTTAATACCATGAACAGTGAGAGTAAGAGAAACGTCTTAGAATATAAAGCTGTACGTTGTTCACTGGCAGAAGGTCGGTTATGTTAGGCGAGGCCTCGGCATGACGCCAGACAGCCGTGTAGGCCATCTGACTGAAATCAGCTGCGGTGTAAAATTTAAGCCTCAATGAGATTTTAACATTCGGCTTCTGCATTATTATTATATTACTACATCGCAAAGTAACCACCCCATGGTCGTTCAGGTCCGAGTCGCGGTAGAAATTTTCATCTTCGTGTCTTGGCCGGCAGGGTGGGAGACGTGGTAGTGCACGATTACTAATCATCAGATTGTGAATTTGGATTAAATCTCAAACCTTTCCGCAGTGCGTATGATGTGAGGGCATACGATACTGTTGATGATGATTCGTCTGTCTGAACAGAACGTACAACTTCCAAGCTACTAGCAATATTTCGACATTATAGTCATGATTGGGGGACCACCAGTTTTATCTATCCTCTTCCTTCATTCCTCTCCCATCCAAAACACAAAAAGCTCACACGATATAGGCGTTCACACGTATAACAACACTTATGTACAGCGTCACATAGGTCAAAACAACGAAAGACTAGTCATCTCGTAACGACACTATGTAGCGGAAACACTCTCCATATTAAACGCCTAAGTCAGTTGCAGGATACGACACACACTTTGACCTTGACTGTTGGTGATTATTCTGCGATATGGTTCCCAAAGGCACGACTTAAATTATCCTCCAAGAAGTTATTTATATGACATTTTTCAGTTGTGAGATACAATTATAATTTAGCTGCCCCTGTATGACAGTACCAAAGTCTCAGATCACTACTTACTTACGATCCTCAACTCGTTTCTTAAAAGAAGGGAGACACTGCTGTCATAAAGTAATGTTACCAGCTGTATCGGAGCTTTTAATCTTTCTTCTAAATTTTTTTAAATTTTTTTGTTTAAAAATTATATTTTTAAACGGGAAATGGGGACATCCGAGCAACATCTATGGCAGATATACACACGGCGTTCATCTCACATCCGCAGAACCAATGAGTCCAGAATGCAGATGCTGATCTGTTATGGAAGTTAATTCCACTGATATCTACTGTATTCAACTGCAATATGGTAGCCCCAAATCGCGTGTTACTTTGAAGGTCAGTGGTAAAGTTGGGCGCTTCCAAACTTTAATCTTGAAAAAAAGCTTGCTTCTTGAGAGGAGAGAGAGCATTATAAGTGCTCTCATATAAATGCTGCTTCCACTTTCACCAAAACCCAAGTTTTGAATAAAAACACTTTTACTTTTCTGATTTCTTCTCACTACTCCAACATTTTACAATAGCAAAGATACTTTCAGTCAGATCCAGTATCACCGTTTAACAAATAGATTAAATGGATTAGTACAGTTATGACCGTTTAATGTTTGGCTACACTTGCCAACACTCTCTCCTCTCCATTCCACCTATTAATAGTTCCAGATCGATTGTTACAGATATCCGTATCGCGCTATTGTGCTACAATCTCGATATCTTTTCGACAACCTTGAAAATTCGAAATTATCCACCGAACATCATTATAAATTACATAATAGTAGTGAACACAAAACATAAGGGGAAATAATCGTATTATCTCACACTCGGTATTCATGTAACGTGCAATGCTAAATAGTAATAGCACGAAAATTATTGATAATGGTTCATATGCTACGATGAATAATTCGATGTAAGAATCGGTAAAGTTCTGAAGGGGGCACTAAAACTATACAAGGAACCGCATAGAGCAATGCTTTTAATTTCGGTGATTTATTTTAAATTTTATTGCAAAAAATTAAAAGAATCTTCTAAAACTGTTCAATATGTTTTCTAAAACTGTACAGTATGTGTAGACATTTTATTCTTAAATCATAAATAAAGGTCGGCGTATGGTTTAACATCTTTCTATCGATCTGTTCACTTTTTTACTTGAAATTTTTATGCAACTTGCGAAGGCTGTTTTTTGAGGGATTTTTTTAGGCCATATGTTCAAACCCAGTGAAGAAAAGACAATTCTTTTCCAATTTTAGTGCCAGACATATTTTACAACCAAGATACCATCGAAAGTTTGTTCTAACAAAACAGCTTCAAACGCCATGTCTGAAGGCAGGAATTCTTCAGGAGTCTTCTGCCGGATAAGTTCTTTTAAACACGACGTTTCGGCAGTCACCTCCACTGCCTTCATCTGGTTAGCTGTCATCGCGAAGTAGCTGCCGCGACGGTTCGGCACCACATTCGGTGCCGAACCGTCGCGGCAGCTACTTCGCGATGACAGCTCACCAGATGAAGGCAGCGGAGGTGACTGCCGAAACGTCGTGTTTAAAAGAACTTATCCGGCAGAAGACCCGTGAAGAATTCCTGTCTACCATACGCCGGGAAAAACTTAATTGTCACGCCATGTCTGAAATCTTTCATTTACAATGTTTGCTTTGTTGCTGTTAGATCTCCACCAAACAGGAACCTCATAGCATACTACAGACTGATTTAGATACTCTTTCCACACGAGCTAGTGGTAGACGTATTGACTAAACATCATGCCACTAGCGACTTTAATTGGCAGATTAGCGATGTTTGAAGAGAATGCTTCGTGTGTATATATGTCACACATTAGAGACGAAGCCTAGATCGATTTTAAGAGAAGAATTATAATCGGTATGTAAAAGGGAAGAAACGAATATGACCATAAAATACCACTTAATTTGGTGTACAAAAGCATTTTAATATGTTTGTAAGGGAATCATGGAGTTGAATAAATTATCGAAGGATATGTTCAACAAGTTACCTCAAACAGCAAAACAATTTAATCAGAAAATTCGCGTAATTCAAAAGCAGGTGTGTAGTCCTTGATATATGCTCCATAACATTTAATAGAAGGACGCGTTTCTATGTTTAAAAAAAAAAACACAGTAAAGTAGTATCTTTCACACTTCTGTGACTGAACAACTACAATAGATCATTAATTTTTCTAAAACTTTCACTTCTAGTAGAAAGTAGCATGATAATTATGGAGAATCAAACCATTTTGTTTCACTATACTGATAGACCCATGAACATCTTGTTGTTGTTGCTGTTGTTGTGGCTTTAGGGCGCGTCAACAGCGAGGTCATTAGCACCCTAACAAAAACCAGCTAACAGTATCATAAACATCTTGGACTGTTAATCACAAAAGAGGTATTATGCAAACATTACTGTTTAAAGGACATACTTCTATCGCCTCACTCAGGAAGGGTATCAAAATTTCCTAAATAATGCATCTGACGTGTTACGCCGTGTTCAGAGTGTTTCCAGTGGTAGATTTTCCACACAATAAGCCAGGCTCTAAAACGTATGATTCACGGTCTGCTTCTAGCCTCATCCACAACAGATATCATATCCTCTTCTAATGTGCGTCCCTTTGTTATCAGAGGCTGGGGCTATGCTGCGAAGAAAGATTTGCTGGAAAACTGTGATCCTGAAAGCTACATCACATGTAGTTAAGATGCAAGTTAGCAACGCTTAGACCATAAAATAAAGATAACTTTGGTTTGATTTGTAGCGTAACAGCAGTACATTCCTGATACAGGACAGCAGAGGTTCGTCCCATCAGAAGCAAATCGGTATTTTCTTAAAAAATAAAAGAAGAATGTAGGGATTTACAGCTCAACGACACTGATGTCTTTAGAGATTTGAGAAGAAAAAAGTAAGGGATTAGTTATGGATTTGTGAAGCAATCATACCTACATTAGCCTGGATTGATTTCGAAAAATCTTTGAAAAAACCGAAATCTGGAAGTTTGGACTGCGGATCGAACCCTCGCATTCCAGGATATCAGGGATGAACATTAATCATTCACGACCAAGATCATTTAGCAAAGGTTCGGATAAAATCCGCCCAATTTTCTCTGGCCTGCTTGGTTTGTTGAAAATTTTACTCCAATTCATTCAAAAGAAAAGGTATAATTCAAATTCTGTATTACGATTTGGGAAAAAACCTTACATCAAATTTCGCGAACCTACAGAAACTGCTGACTCTCGTCATCTGAATAGTGCTTTGTGGTGAAAATGTAAAGGTCAATTGATTAATTTTTGCTAATGGAGCAAAAATTGTCAGTTGGTGCAGTATTAATTAAATCAGGTACAGTTTTTCGCGTAATTCGTTTATTACGATATCTAATTAATCCTGAAACGAGTTGATAAACGGTGTAATGCGCAGGGAATCACTTCTACGCTCGTTTGTATTAAATAATTCTCGCTAGTGACAGTAGATCTTTTCGACTGTCACATCGCTTAATTTCTACCAAAGTTGTTTCGCTTAATCTATTAAACTAAAGTTTTGTAAGGGAATTTTGCTATAAACAACTAACTCATTGATTAGATAGAGTAGTGATAGTGGGAGGTGCGGGAAATAGTATTGATAGAAACGCGAGTTATAGTATAGAGAGTGACCTGAGGAAGGTGGTGAAGGAGGCACAGCATACCAGGGTGGAGCTCATGCAGGTCCTAAGTCGCCATGACCGGCCACAATTTAACTATGCTGTGAGGCGGGTTAATGTGGAAACGGAAGTGCTACTTGGGAAAGGCATTAATTCTGTGTTGGGGGTTGTGCCTGTGAACACCATTGGTAGGTGAGGTTTCACTAGGCATGGCCTACACCTAAATAGAAGGGGGAAGGGAGTACTTTCTGAGTTGTTAGCTAAAGCAGTGAGGGAGCCCGTTTCCAGTGATGATGGGGACAGGACTGTGCCTTTTTTAGGTTAGGGGCTGCTGGTGAAGGGACAGAAATAGATTATCAAAGTGATACTGATTGCAGATTCGCGATGGGGAAAGTCACAGATATTAAAGAAATAGATGAAATGGCTGAAACAATAACTGACTGCGGTAAAAGTGGGAAAGAGGAGATAAATTCTGAAAATGTAAAGCCAGTAGTAAGGGTGTTAATGGTAAATTGTAGAAGTATAATGAACAAAGTAATCGAATTTGCAAACTTAATAGAGATGCACGAACCACAAGTAATAATTGGGGTAGAGAGTTGGTTAAAAGTAGAAGTTCTAGACAGTGAGGTTTTTCCTGATGGTTACACAGTGTACCGCAGAGATAGAGGAGCAATTGGTGGAGGAGTCTTCATACTAGTTAGCAAAAACTACCACAGTTCACTAGCATTCATAGATCAAGACCATGAGTTACTTGGGGTAGATTTCTGGGGTAATAAAAAAGAAAAAATCAGAGTGTTGGCTGTTTACCGCAGCGGAAGAATGACAGAAGAGGATGAAGCTCTTGGGGAGAAATTAAATTCATACTCAGATTTCAGAGGTGAGAATAGAATGATCATCATCGGCGGGGATTTAAATTTACCAGGTGTAAACTGGGAAGGGAATAAGATAAATAACACAAGGGAACAAAGATTTGCAAATATCTTAATAAGGGAAGGAGGATTTACACAAGTGTTTGAGCAAAACACTAGGGGACAAAATATTTTGGATATATTTCTAACTAGCTGGTACCCACGACTTCGTTCGTTAATGTAAAGAATTCATATTGACAGCTATAGACATCTAACCACCCTAGTGCACGATGGGAGACTCGATACTATTACCACACACAAGTACCAGTCTTCTGCCCTATGTAGTTCCGGCAGCAAGGTAAAATTTACGGATACACACAAGTCTTTGTATGAAACACGAAAATATTCATGATCGACCAAATTCAAAGACCATATCTCACACACTCCCACAGTTACCGAATTTCGGCCAACGTTATGATCGATGGGAGACTTTGTGTTACTACCACACACAAACGCCAGTCATCTGCGATTGATAGTTTTCACTTAAAAGTGATACACCGTGACACATGCGTCTTTGGCAGAAATATGAAATTGCCGCAGGTCGACCATTTTCATCCCCCATATCTTCCACACCCCCATAGCTACAGACATCTAACAACCATAGTGCACGACAACAGACACGATTCTACTACCACACATAAACACCAATGCTCTATGCTATGTAGTCGTGGTAGAAAAGTGAAATCTGCGGAGACACATGCCTTTCGTCGAAATACGAAAATATCCTTGGTCGGCCAATTACAACCACCATATCTAACACAGTACCACAGTTTCTGAAATTCGGCCGCTGTTGTGATCGAAAGGTGACTCTGTGCTACTACTACACACAAACGACAGTTATCTGTGATCTGAAGTTTTCGCTGAAAAGTGATACACCATGACACTTTTGTCTTTGGCAGAAGTATGAAATTGCCACAGGTCGACCACTTTCAATCCCCATTTCTCCCACACCCCCATAGCTACCGACATCTAACAACCATAGTGCACTACATGAGATACGATTCTACTACCAAACACAAACACCAATGCTCTATGCTATGTAGTTGTGGCAGAAAAGTGACATATGCGGAGACAGTCGAAATACGAAAATATCCTTGGTCGGCCACTTACAACCACCATATCTACCACAGTACCACAGTTTCTGAAATTCGGCCGCAGTTTTGATCGAAAGGTGACTCTGTGCTACTACTACACACAAACGCCAGTTATCTGTGATCTATAGTTTTCGCTGAAAAGTGATACACCATGACACTTTTGTCTTTGGCAGAAGTATGAAACTGCCACAGGTCGACCATTTTCAACCCCCATTTCTCCCACACCCCCATAGTTACCGACATCTAACAACCATAGTACACTACATGAGATACGATTCTACTACCAAACACAAACACCAATGCTCTATGCTATGTAGTTGTGGCAGAAAAGTGACATATGCGGAGACAGTCGAAATACGAAAATATCCTTGGTCGGCCACTTACAACCACCATATCTACCACAGTACCACAGTTTCTGAAATTCGGCCGCTGTTGTGATTGAAAGGTGACTCTGTGCTACTACTACACACAAACGCCAGTTATCTGTGATCTGTAGTTTTCGCTGAAAAGTGATACACCATGACACTTTTGTCTTTGGCAGAAGTATGAAATTGCCACAGGTCGACCACTTTCAATCCCCAGTTCTCCCACACCCCCATAGCTACCGACATCTAACAACCATAGTGCACTACATGAGATACGATTCTACTACCAAACACAAACACCAATGCTCTATGCTATGTAGTTGTGGCAGAAAAGTGACATATGCGGAGACAGTCGAAATACGAAAATATCCTTGGTCGGCCACTTACAACCACCATATCTACCACAGTACCACAGTTTCTGAAATTCGGCCGCTGTTGTGATCGAAAGGTGACTCTGTGCTACTACTACACACAAACGCCAGTTATCTGTGATCTATAGTTTTCGCTGAAAAGTGATACACCATGACACTTTTGTCTTTGGCAGAAGTATGAAACTGCCACAGGTCGACCATTTTCAACCCCCATTTCTCCCACACCCCCATAGTTACCGACATCTAACAACCATAGTACACTACATGAGATACGATTCTACTACCAAACACAAACACCAATGCTCTATGCTATGTAGTTGTGGCAGAAAAGTGACATATGCGGAGACAGTCGAAATACGAAAATATCCTTGGTCGGCCACTTACAACCACCATATCTACCACAGTACCACAGTTTCTGAAATTCGGCCGCTGTTGTGATCGAAAGGTGACTCTGTGCTACTACTACACACAAACGCCAGTTATCTGTGATCTGTAGTTTTCGCTGAAAAGTGATACACCATGACACTTTTGTCTTTAGCAGAAGTATGAAATTGCCACAGGTCGACCACTTTCAACCCCCATATTTCCCACATCCCCATAGCTACCGACATCTAACAACCATAGTGCACGACAGGAAAGACGATTCTACTACCACACACAAACACCAAAAGTCTATGTTATGTAGTTGTGGCAGGAAAGAGAAGTATACGGAGATACGAATTTTTGGTCGAAATATGAAAACACCCTGCACTGACCAACTTTAATCATTATATCTCCCACATCCCCACAGCTATCGGCATTCGGCCAACGTTGTGCACGACAGGAAACTCCATGCTACTTCCACCCACAAACATCAGTGATCTGTGCTAGGTAGTGGTGGCTGAAAAGTGAAATATAGGAAAAAACACGTCTATTTTTATATATATATAAGATTAAGCCCGATGAAAACCTTTTGAGGTATCAAATAACTCAAGGAATAAGTGATCATGAAGCAGTTTTGATGGATATTAGAGGATTCAGTAAACCAGCAGCCAAAATTGAAGGGGGTAATAGGTACAATTATAAAAAGGCACAGGTTTCAAATTTGAAGAGATATTTCAGAGAACAATTCAGAAAATGGAAGGAAGGCTCAGGTACAGTAGAGTCAAGGTGGGAAGAGTTCAAGGAGATAATAAGAAAGGGGGAAGAAAAATTTATTCCAAAGCAGAAAATAAAGAGAAGTAGAGAACCTATGTACTATAATAGGGAAGTGAGGAGGTTAAAGAGGTTGGTAAGAAAAGAACATAACAGAGTTAAGAGACAGCAGGGTAGTAGGAAATATTTTAAACAACTAAACAAGGACTTAATAACAGCAAAGAAAATGGCTAAAGATGGGTTTATGAAGAGTGGTGTAGAGACACTTATAGATAAGGATGGACAAGAAGTTACTGACGATTTGAAAAAGGCAGAGATTTTAAGTAACTGGTTCAGTGAAAGCATTAGTGACAATGAATCAGAAACAGGAGGGTCTAATTCGGAGAACGAGCTTAACAACACAATTAGAAATGACGATAGTAAAAAATTTGATATCCATCCTGAGGAAATCATGAAGGAAATAAGAAAGCTGAAAAAAATAAAGGGGCTGGTGAAGATAATATTACTACAGATATCTTAAAGATAGCCGGATGTGACATTGTACCTTATCTTGAAATATTATTTAAATTGAGTCTAGACACTTGCTGCTTACCACAGGACTGGAAAAGTGCAATAGTAGTACCGGTACATAAGGGAGGGGTGAGAAATAGAGTTGAGAATTACAGGCCAATTAGTTTGACATCAGTGGTAGGTAAATTAATGGAAAGATTGATATGCAACCACATCAGAAATATATGTGAGGAACGTAAGTGGTTTTCAAGCAGGCAACATGGTTTCAGGCAAGGATATTCATGCGAATCTCAGTTGGTGGGATATATGCAAGATATTTCAGATGAAATGGACAAGGGAGGCCAAATTGATAGTGTAGCACTAGATCTGTCTAAGGCGTTTGACAGAGTAAGCCATAAAATGGTAGCAAATAAGGTAAAAACCATTGGAGTGGATAAGAAAGTCATTTGCTGGGTAGAAGAATTTTTAAAAGGTAGAAAACAGAAAGTTAGGGTAGGAAATGTAGTATCAAAAGAAGTGGAAGTAAAAATGGGTGTGCCACAGGGTAGCGTATTGGGACCATTGCTATTCATTATTCTAATGAATAATTGTGTTGATTGTTTGCTATCTGAAATTAGATTGTTTGCAGATGACATAATGCTGTATAAAATAATCAAAACGATAGAGGATTGTAAACTGTTGCAGGGTGATCTGGACAGAATATCTAATTGGGTTTGTAAACATGGAATGAAGATAAATGCAAAGAAGAGTCAGCTTATTAGATACACAAATAAAAAACAAAAGGTTAGTTATGAATATAAGGTGGGGAAAGAATTTCTTGCTGAAGACTTGAAATTTAAATATCTTGGAATTACTTTTGATAACAAACTTAACTGGGCAGGACACATAGGACAGGTGGTAGGAAAATGTTTCAAAATTCTGCACTTGTTGGAGAGAGTGATGAGGGGATGTACGAGAGAAGTCAAGGAATTGGGTTACAAAACTTTGGTCAGACCATTGCTCGAATATGGTAGTGTAGTATGGGACCCTCATTTTACGTATCAAATACAGGAGTTGGAGAGGGTGCAAAAAAGGGCTGCTAGATTTGTTTCTGGAAATTATCGCAGAATGCAATCAGTGACGGATATGATAAAGGAGCTGGAATGGGATTCATTGCAAGACAGGAGGAGAATGAGGAGGGTCATGGGAGTGTACAGGGCATATACTGGCGATGAGGCATGGAAAGATATTGCAATAGGTATTAAAAGTAGTGCATGGAAGGGAAAAGATGACCATGACCACAAGCTGGCACTTGATTTCAGGCACAAGGGTGTAGGAAGATTCTCTTTTTTAGGTAAGGGTGTCAGGGATTGGAATGAGTTACCAAGAGAAATGATGAATAATTTACCGAAAAATTTGAAAGAATTTAATGATAAAATTTGTAGAGGGCAAATGTAGGTAGGTGCAGGATAGGGGGAAGATGGGTGTGTAGGTAAATTGCCACCGGAGCCTGTGCTCCATTGCAATTAAATTAAATTAAAAAACTCAATTATTATTTACTTGCAAATGGTGACGACTGGTGTTTACGAAGAACTTCCTATCAGGTACAGATGATGTAACCATAATGCTGCTTAACTTTCAGA
Source organism: Vandiemenella viatica (assembly GCA_031002005.1). Classification (NCBI taxonomy): domain Eukaryota; kingdom Metazoa; phylum Arthropoda; class Insecta; order Orthoptera; family Morabidae; genus Vandiemenella; species Vandiemenella viatica. The sequence continues at coordinate 354,711,877 of JARYHS010013630.1, read as the reverse complement.
ATGAATGACAATACACAACGCTTCCAGCGTGCGCTCTATTGCTACATATGTGAGCATACTAGAAAACCAAAAAATGACCAAAGACAAAACAGAAAAAAGGCTTTTGTCAAAATTTATCTACAACAAACCAAATGTCACTATTTTCATTAATATTGCAAGAAAATGATTTTATTCATTAATACTAATGGTCTGAAAACTGTAAATATTTCTGTGAACATAATAAACGGTTCCTAATAACGAAATATATGAAAATATCACACCTTATCACAAGTGACATACCTTAAACTGAAATATCGAACCATAAAAGCAGTTAACAATTATTGAATTCACACATTGTTCATAAGTGTGTTAAATCTCCATCAAATCACATATTTTAAATTAATAAATAAATCGTAAAATTTAATGAACGAAATGAGAACAATTAAAACGTAAATTAATAAAAGACTGTTGTGGCTGGATAAGGAATTTTAGGCTACAGTTCTATAATAAAGGTAATACTGTTAGGTGAGAGTGATTGCATGTAGCAGAGTTGGAACCAGGGCACGTACAACACAGAATCAAACAGTTAGAGGCTAAGGAATGTGAGCAAAAGAAGTATTAACGCCTCTAAAGATGAACAGATCGTCAGCAGAATTATGAATTAGCAAGACGTCATTTGGAGAGAGCTGGTAGGATAGGAAGGATTCTGATTGGCCCGGGGGACTCCCTACTACGAATGTTATGAAGGGGAGATCGGCTCAAAACTGGACTGCACAGGCAGAAGAGAGGTCAAATCGTTTTATTGGTTGTGTAGGTCTGTCTGCATAATCGTGATCGAGCTAGTCAAGTAGCTAGGAAGGAGCTAGTCGTCAACAGCGAGGGCAGCTGAATACTAAGAGTGATGTAGCAAGTAGACTTCACGGCCAGAAGAGAGGTGGGAGTAAGCCAATGATCTATAAGTGATGTAGTCAGCGGGGATTAAAGTCAGAGGAAGGAATTATATTCAGGGGGATTATAGAAAGAGTTAGTAGAGGCTTTGATGTACATAATTAATATAATAAAATGTATATATGTACATATATTTACTGAGGGTTTTGATCATAGTGCTATCGCTCAATTGACTAGACTTTACCTACAAATATATGTCCTTCTTGGGAGGTGCAAGGCGAACAAACGAAAAAAAGTTCGCTCGTCCACCACAAGACGAAAGAGCATAATTACATTACAAGTTCCAAAATCATGGCAATGCTATAGCTACAGTATCGTTCAAAATAAATTGATGGCCGAGGTGGATTTTACTAACAAAAAAGGACGATGGATTAAGAAGTCTAGCTGGATAAAATGGTCGAGTTTGCGTTTAATCAAATGTTGATTCCTTGATCTTGATTGCCGGTCGCCTATAGCCAGTTATAAAAGTTTCAGATATTGCATGATTTGCATAAATCAGAAAATCCCAATTCACAGTTCCCGTTAATCAAAGTCAGTTTTTTGTAGATATATCTTGAAAATACAATCACAATTAACGGCATACTTTTATTACACCAGCCAGTTTGCAAAGGAACTAAGAAATGTGTTCTCGTCTCCCTGAAAATACTTAAAAATAAATGTTAAAACAAGAGGCCACCATTTCATCTCAAAGCGTGCTGAAATTTTACGCTGACTCAATATTTGCTACTCAATAACTTTGCCTTCGTGTCGCATAACGTCTTATCCATAATACGCGAGTAACCTTCCACAAAGAAATTCTAAAAGTCCGTACCTAATCACTTATAATGAGACGCTCGTTTTTCGCTTTTATTGCATTAAAGGTTGTTAGACCATAATTATTTAATGTTTAACAATTTTACGAAGCAGGGAACCACATTACTTGGCCATTCATAGATGCTTTAGTATTGTGTATACTAAGCAGAAGCGATTAGAATGGATCATTAATAATGGCAGAAACAGCCCAGACAAAACATTTTCACTGAATGACTTCCCATTAGAGATGTGCCCATTTCTTGCTAGAAGCAACGACAGTCGAGATAAAATAGTTTGTTGTAACAGTTGAGTAGTGATTGGTCGATATATTCGTACCCACATCTGTAAAACTCTATTGCAGAACAAACTTATAAGTTCAAATATACAGAATAAATATTCTATTAATTAAGCAAATAATACTCTATTACTGAAATAAGATATATTTGATAGCACACTTGTGCAATATTTCGAGTGATGGTTTTAATTAATAGTTAATCGAAGAGGATAGAATTACATAGGCTGGTGTTACATGAATCCCCGTACGTAATAGGACTCAATTAAATAAATAACAAACTTAAACGAAATACCTTTGTCTCACATTGCCCACTGGATGTGAAGCTACTGTACACAAGTGCTATTTGCTGATGGAAGTAGCACGTAACTCTCACTGACACGCTACAAGAGGCAAGTAAACGAAACAGTTATCCACCAGGCTAACGTCGTTTCAAACCATATAAGAAGAAATTTTTAGCTTGTCGAACGACAATTTCGATTTAAAAGTAATCATAAATATGGAATAGGTCTCCAGTAGTAGGTGGAACATGTTTATCGGAGTTTGGTGCAGCACTCTTAACACTTCAGTTGAAAATTTGATTCTGGTTTTAAAAAAATGTTGATAACAAGCATAGACTAAGTAAACGTCCTCCACGCGTAGTCTGACAACATTGTCTTCTAACTACTGCATGGTGAATGCGAAACTCCTTGGTTCTGAGATAATATCTGTTTGATAGTTATCATTCAGGCAGTAGAATATTCTTTGTAGTGGCAGTATTGTCTAGATATTACATTAAACCTTGAAGTTTCAGACTCTAACTCCAAAATTGTTTGGTGATTACGCTCCTCGTTTAGATTGCCAGGCAGAGTTCGGCTACGTCAGTGATACCGCAACATACAAATCGGCCGCGGACAGCAACATTTCCGGGAGTCCGAGCTGATTGCATTTCGTGTGCGACTCTGCGGCTGCCGCAGGCTTCAAAGCCGCAGTGCCGAGTGCGGCAGCGCCGGGTTGCCTTTGTGGCGCGGGTCGGTATTTCTGTAATCTGGAAGGCGCAGGCGGCGGGCGCATTCCGTCCTGCGGGCGTGCCTACGTCTGGCTAGCAGCAGGAGCAGGGCGACTGCACCGCGGTTATTATTCCGGTGGCTGCTCAGCCCAGGTACTTGGCGGAGCGGCGCGCACGGAAATTAAGACGGCGGGCGGAGCCGCCGACTTGGCGCCATTACGGCGGGCGTTTTGCATCTTAACGAGGGAGCAGAAATAATATTGCGGCAAACTTATAACTGGGCCGCAACGCCGCTACAGCCGCCTCCTGCGGCAAAGACTGTTTCCGGGAGTGTTTCTACCGTTCTATTATTACTTTTCCTTCTTTTGCTATAAGAATATTGTTAGCTGGTTAATGATTCCACAATAACCCAGATGGTCGAAAGTAAATTTCTTGAAAGCAGGCGTCCTCATATACTTCGGTCTTTTTGAAAAATATATATATATATTCACAAGAAAACTTTAGAATATAATATTTCAAAATTGCTTCCCATTGACTTTTTTTGTATATTTTATCCATCATGCCGCCCCCTGTGGTGGTCTGTGATTCCTTTTCATTTTATTATTTAACTATACAGTAAATTAAACGAAATTAATAAAAAAATAATTAGACCTTCAGATATAGTATCTCCACATTAGTTAAAGCACCTGATAATTTATTATGTTTGTGTCATAGTGAAAAAAATTGCTCTGCCTTTACCTAATCAACCACGCTTTTTCAGCATAGCTGTCCACAATTTATTTTCTTAGTAAAATCATATATTGGATTAAAGGATTGTCAACTGCTCTTTTGAAAAGTTGTCATTTCGGTAGAACATGAGCGATAATTTTGAATAAGTATTGAAGCAACGTTTTCTGGCAATACTCGTCTCTTTCTGCATAGAAAAAATCTAGTCAACATCGTTTTCTTGTGACTGTGTCCAAGCCACAGTATCACGGATAATCAGTAAAGCATTATGGAATGTCTTCTACCACATTTCATTATTACGGTCTTGCTATCTACTCCTTGTATTGCCCTTCTTCAAGCTTCAGCAATATTACTGCGTTAAAGACGATCGTCAAACACACATACCAGAAGGATAATTGACAGAATTTTGTGTTCTCTGCTAAAGAATTTCTTTCTTTTGTCTGTCCAGTGAAACGGGTTTTCATCTTCCAAAATATAATAAACCAATGAAAGACTCATGTTCCTTGATTTTATTTATTAAGGCACCAAATCCTACCTAAAACGTATGAGCATACCTAAAGCAAGCAAAGGAAAATTATGGTTATGACTATGACATTAAGAGAGTAGTAAGATCTAATCTTTATTGACGAACAGACCCACACTGCTATTCAGGAAAATTGTAAGCACGACAAGGCAACATCGCTTGTAGAATAAGGGGCCTTTAAATTGTTAATAAGTATCAGAAACGAATGTCTACCGTCTCCAGTAGTCCACTTAATTTGACACACACTTATCACATATGAGAGGCTATCGCACTTCGACAGACATTTCTTACGACACTTCAGAAATTAAACTAGTCAATTTTCGACTGGTATATACAGGGACAGATGACTCAGTTTATAATAGCAGTTCAGGCTCAACACAAGAGAAACTAATTACATTTACAATATTCATACATTTTCGTATATTTATAACCCCTCTATGATAACTCCTCTACGAAAGTTGGTCACTTTCTGATGGAGTCACCCTGTGAAAAACTTGAAACATATAATATTTTATGTGCTTTTTTAAGGTCATCTGCACCTTCCAGCGAGTTGTTATTAACTTTCTATTCGTATTTAATATTAAAGAAAAAATGTATAACAAAAATTGTGTTCTGTAAAACTCTTAAATCACTTTCAGCCAGATTATATTTATTGACATTTTTAAGTTTTGGAGTCCATTGTTTCACCGATATTTCCGAAAATTCATAATGCGACTCATTTTCAATCGCCTCTTTACATGTCATTAAGAACTATGGATAGTATTGGCTGAACTGGTGGTGTTTATTCTCTTCCGAGACTTCGACACTACAATGGAGATAGTGTAGCTGACAACACGATTTCTATTCTTTACCCAAACGATTTCTTATTTAGTATTCACTCGATAGTGTACTGAGCAGGCAAGTTGAGCTGATTAATACTTCAGCGTAGAGTAAACTACCTCATATCGCGGCGTTCTGTCAGCTGAAGTACGCATCCACTAAAACCTGATGCTACAAGTTAAGTCAAAATAAATGTTAATCTTAATATCTTGGCACAATATACTATTCAGTGTTCCACCTTAACATTTACATCAGTATTAATTTTATGTATGGAGATGGGAGAAACCCGCACAGTTGGCCGTCATTGCGGAACTGTGATGGTATCCGTTTCCTGGCAGTGGGTTAACTGTTTAACACTCCGGTGGTGTATAAACTTTGAACATTCTGAGCCTAGTAAGAAGGATAAGACCATTGGCGGCTCAAGATTCATAATCACTAAATCGTGTGGCAAAGTCCTGGATTAAATCCCAAACCTGTTCACACTGCGTATGTTGCTAAGGTATGTAATACTGTTAACGGTAATTCGTTCGTCAAATATGAACATTAATCATGGGGAAGTCATAATGTCTTTTGGTAGATTAGTCTTTGATGGACCTGCAACCGTTGCCTTCCTTTATCTTCGTCTACATTCCACGAACGAACACTATTTTTACACAAGTCGTTGCAGTGATTTACACAACCGGAGGAAAGGAAGTGGACCTCTGTAACAAGATCAAGTACACCTCCTGCGAGGAGCATCAACCAGTCTACTAACTGAGAACCACACAAGAGAAGTTTATTGATCTTCCATTACTAATAGTTTGCTTCATCTTGCTTAACAGATCCGTTTACAAACCAGCTGTTTCGAATGGATGTCATATTCAAATGAATCATGCTACAGTGACATCTTTTATCACACTGTGAAGCGATGAGTTGCAAGTTGCTTGGTAACACCACTTACAAGATAAACAAGTAATTGGAGTTTAAATTTTAACATTAAATCTTGTGAACACTTACTAGCACCTAAAAGAATGCGTTTAATATTCTTTTGGTGTCACCGCATAGTTTATTTTCAGAAATTTTGTAAATAAATTAATTATTACTATTCTAAATAATGGTAATAACTAGTTCATTTCAGAGTCGTAGTGTTTAAGGAGATTTACGAGTCACAATGAAAAAAATTTGCTTATATTTCTATAATTCCAGAGAGATATAGATTGTGTCCTAGTCGTCAAGTTTTACTCAAGATGAAAACTTGGGCCGGAAAGGCAATTTATTTTATGTTTCAATGAAACTACGAATAGATACTACATACTGCTCAACATTTTCAACAATGATAGAATTACCGATAAATTATTAAATTCAGCAACCGAACCAAATGGAATAGTACAAAAAGGTAACTAAATGTAATAAAAGTTGTCGAGTCTCATTCAGTGGAGTATAAAAGGGTGAAAGATTTTTCTTCTTCAGAACTGAATTATCTTCATGAGTTCTGAGCACATCTTTGTAATTAAGAGTTCCGACTAGTGTAATTTGTATCCTGGCAGTGCCAGTCCTTCTGAAAACTTCTATTCCATGTTACAGGCCACTAACCTGCAGAATGAGTGGAGTTCTCCAGGAAGTTGTTTGGTGTCAATAGACGTACGTACTCTGTGATTAGGCGTGATTAGCATGCGGCACTGTGGACGAGGAATGCGGAGCACGTCTGCACACGTTACCGGAGGGAGTCGGTTGAGGGGCCCCTAGGTTACCATTCACTGTAGCGCATGCCACTTTACCGTGCGCATAGTTAAGGAAAGAGAGTTAGGTGTTAGAGTCAAATATCTCTGCTTAAACGATATTATCACTCTAGTACCTCCAGTGTCTAAATACTTAAAACAAACCAGCAATATATTGGTGAAACTCGTTCACAAATTGTACAAAAATTATATGAATTACCTAATATAATCGGGCAGCACAGTCGTGAGGTTCGTGCCATTACAATATTATATATACAAACATATGTATAATTTATTTTGCAACTATCGTGCGATCACTTTCTTAACTGATTTTTTTTCGATTTTAATGTCTTGTCGACAGTTAATATCAGTGTTATTATACAAGGTGCCCCAGACCTCAGGATGCTCTGTACCAGTGTTAGTTGTAATACACCATTTGTGCAACGTGTGGTCCATTTGGGCTGAAATGAAGATCGCCTCGGATTTCCCCAAGATGAATTATAAAACCGTTATCAGGATGACCGCTAGTCTAGTAAAGAGGATTTTGACACATTGCGTCCTCTGCTTCTGCATTCCAAACCTCAAAACGATCAACTAAAGAGAAATATATTGTTATTGCAAAAAAAATGTAGAGACAGACTTTTAAAATGGAAATATATCGATAACCGTATAGACAATGTATAATATTCTGATTTTCGAACAACTACCAATTCCCAAAACAGAATCTATAGATGTGCGACAACAATATAATCTTAGCAACCCATATATAGCTAGGACTAATTTTTAAAGGCTAATTTTTATTTATGTGCTCTTAACACTAATTCCTGTCGATTATTTATTTTGGAGATGAATCCCAAATGATTAGATGTCAGCCAGTTAAATCGTAATATAATTATTTTCGAGTAACATAAGTTAAGACTAACTAATTATTGGTATGCAGGATGACTTTATTCAAAAGGATTACGTGGGTTCTTAATCTAGCGATTTTTGAGAAATTGAAGTTGAAAAAAAGGCTAAAGACAAAGGCTTAAATACATTTCGTCCGTAAAACCGTGTAAAAACGACATAATTTATGACATATCATTGTAAATTAATACAAATCCTCCACATAACATCTGCAGGACTTGACCAGTATACACTAAACATCAAATTCTGAGTTATATCATCAAGAGAACAATTTAACACCGACAGTTGAGTGAATAATACAACATATGAATTCGTACCGTCCTACCTTACGCAGAGGCGCAGTATTTACCTAATATTTACATCCCGGAAGTCCATCCCTAGTATGAAATATTGGTTTGCTAGTTTCTACCTGCTGGAGAGTTATTCCTACCAGCTTTGGCACTCTTCGTCATGTTATTTAAGTTCGCAATCAGCTATTTATTGAGAGAACTTTACATTTGTAACGTCAAATTATTCATCAACCACTGGTTAAAGGATTCATGCAGTGACTGGATGAGGTAGACAGAACTCGCTAGGCAAGTACGCTATGTCTCGACTGGATTCTACCTGCCAGAATTATGCTTTAACAAATCGCCAGCTATCGGCACAAGTAACTTCTGTGGCTACCGCCACAATGGCATGTTTTCGTGCCGAGATCCAGCATGAAGAACCTGCCAACGAGGGGCCCAGTGTATTCTACTGCGGGCAACCTTGAAGACGCGCCTTCCCCAGCTTCAATCAAGCTCTGTCTGGTCAGTAACGTCAACTTCAATGTTATCCATATTTTCGAAATGATTTCACGCACAAATTTGGCGTGAAAGCACGCCAATTCTGCCGTAGCCTAACCCAAAATCTCCTGTAAGCATTTCCTACGGCGTAGGTCTGCGTAAAAACTCTGAGACAGAGTGTACAGCACAGAGAGATTACGAATCGAAAGGGAAAAATTATCTCCCTATGGAAAAACATGGAGTTAAAATTTGTTTTAAATCTTCTTCATCAAACTATCAGTTTTTCTGTAAAGAAGTTTCCTTACTGACTAAGTGTGTTGGCCTGAAAATATTCCTCCTTTTTAAAGATTAGTAACTTTAAATTTGACTTAATACTCTGCTCATATTAGTGAAACAACTATCATTATTCAACATAATCTGATCAATCTAATCTGCAATAAAAGATTTTGTTTTCTAGAAATTTAAAGATTAACATCTGTTACACTTCGTAAGAATTGTACAGGCGTTCATTTTCAGTTTCCAGTAAGATCAAAATAATTTTTAACACCTGTATGAATACTGAAGGCCCTTTACAAGACAAAAGCGTATTATTTATTAAACATATGCTAGATCACAGTATAATAACTTAACAAATGACTTTATCATCTTACTAGCTTTACCTGCGGACTGGCTCGAGTGCAGCTAGATGTTAAGGACCTTTTCTTTTCTAACCTATTGTTATAGAATCTACAGAGCACATTGACAGATGTCTAACAAAACAGAAGTGCTAAAATAATACTGAGTAAGAACTATATTTCCTCAAAGCTACTTTCATATCTGCGGATTTCCTCCAGCATATTTGGATATTTTACCGTACTATTTTTTAAAACCTATATGTATAAACAAATAATTTACGTAGAAGTACGTGTAAACGGTCATACATATATTCACTAAATATTCATTATTTCAAAAGCTTAAGTATAAGCATTAATAGAATCCATAATAATATTGTAAATCGCAAGGTTCATTTGTTTATGTTTCATTCACACCGAAATCGCCGAAGCGGTTTGGACGAATGTGGCACGCAGACTATTGTATGGCACCATTCGATGTCAGTAATTACTCTAAGAGAATTTAGCAAATTATTTTTTAAATTATAATTAAAACTTAATACGAGAAGATGAAATTACATTCAGGACTTTAAACCGTACGGATAAATGTCCATTTCTCCATTTTACAGCTATCGTGTTTTTCAAGTACTTCTTTTGTAATAAATATTTCTCCAATATGGTTTACTTTCTGTTGGAATTATTCTGTACTGTTTGGCTCTTTTTTGCTTCTATATCACTTGTTAACAGTAGTTAATTTCTTAAATTTCAATGGTTCCGAGAGAATCTGTTTGTAATGATAATAATCTCATTCAGTTACCAATGATTCGAGTCTTACTCTTGTTTCAATTGATAGTACTAAATGAAACATGCTAAATGTATTACATATAATTACTCTTGGGTTGTAATTCACTTCTGTCTTAATTTTAGTAAAACAAAGAGTTTTTTCAATAGTAACTTATGATTTTTAAATAACTTATTATCGTGTTAATGTTAAGCATTGTCTTTCTTTTAAAACCATAGTTTAATTCATTTCATCTAGAAATAAAACATCCATCCTATGTACTCATATCAAAGGATGAAGGATAGCATCAAAACCGTTTATGTACGTATAATTTTAGTTTGTCTTTGCTGTCATTAACACATTGCACAACACGATAAATAATTTTTCTCCAAATGAAGTTTAAACCGCTCTCTGCAGGCTCACCTGAATTTAATACAGAATACCTCTCTACTCCTTCAAATTCTCCGTTTTTAGGTTTCTGCAGCAAAAATGGCAAAAAAAAAACAGAGCCCTCATAATTCAGTCAAATCAGTCCAACTGTATGTAAACCTCACAATTCACTCCCTTCGCATATTTGTGATATAATTTCATGGAACAGCCTATTTTACTGACCTCAAAACTTACCCATTGACAAATATTCCGAAGCTTTTTTCGCGTATCTGACAGAGTATTGTAACGTTGATCATGTATTAAAAAACACGAACAGTGTTTCGGGCGCTTTTATTTATTTGCCTAATAGACAAGATCAGAGTCACAAAGTCTTTAACTATGAATATTCCCTCTCATCTATTTTCCCTGGCGTATTATTGAAAAATTTTAAGATCGTGGCTGTTAATTAGGAATTTGAAAAAGATTTCTTTAGCATAAAATATATTGACAAGCTTTTAGATGTTCACGTTATTCTGTTACCAAGAAATCTTATTTCCACAAAATGAGACCTGAATCTAAGCAATAATATTTATCTCTTTAAGAGACTCGTCTTGTAGGTCAGTGATTCAGGCACACGAGTTGAAATTTTAGGGTCCTTGGTTCTAATCCTAGCCAAAGTGGATTTTTTCATAAAGTTAATCCGTTTTTCACGTCTAGTGAAGCTTTGCATTCTTCATATGAAGCAAGCTAGGGAGCTCCATGATTCGGATCCAATACTAAATTGTAGGACCAGCCAGCTAAAACTCAGCTATCGGCGTAAGCCCATACAAGTTTACTTCATTTATTTGAATTAGGTGTACCAAGGGAACAAACATTAAACATTTATTAGATTTTGTTACTAAGTAAAACCAAAACTAATTTATCCAATTTTATACGTGTACAATATTTTCACTGCTTTACTTTTAAATTTGAACAAAGGGTGAAAAGATGGAATTCGTCATTTTTTAAAGAAGTTGTTGGGATCAAATAGTGGTCTTACACCGTTTTTTCTTTTATTATTATTATTATGGCTTTACGCCTCATCGTCGTCGAGGTAATTAGAGGCAGGAAAGGATGGGGAACAAGGAACGGGAAGAAATTCATCCATGGTCTTATGTAGGAAGCATCCCGGCAATCACCTGGAGTGCTTTGAGGCAACCATGAAAACCCAAATCTGGATTCCCGGACGGGATTCGAACCCACGTCCTCCTGAATGCGATGCCAGAGCGTTAACCACTATCCCACCACGATCGGTGTTTTTTCTTCGGAAGTGAGGAATTTACTGTAGTCGCTTCAGGATTTTTTATTTATTTGTTATTATTAATTTTTTTTTTTTTTTTTTTTTTTTAGGCTTAGTAATGTTATTGAAGTGTGACCAGAAGACACTCGGATTCCGCGAAGCTGTAATCTCACCAATAATCCGCTGATTATAGAAAGCCGTCGTGTAATGTTTCCAGGTTTAGAGAAGTTGATAGGTCACTAAGTATTTTAGACGAAATTGTGTTATTTCGTCGTGGTGTAATATATGCATTGAAGCTTAGGAATTCTTATTCGCGAAAGCCGCATGATAAGTCATCATTGTGCAACAGGTATGCAAGTGATTGTTGGAAACTGTTAGGGATTTTTGTAAATGGGAAAGAGTATGATAATCAGCGTTACAACGTATCATGTGATTGAAAGATAATTAGAATTAATTAAGAAACTTTAAGATATTTTTTATCGTAAAAGGGATTTTTTTTTTGTTTTTTTTTTTTTTTTGTTTTTAAGAAACATAATTACCTGGTAAAATCTGAAACTTCTGAATGAACTTTTTTTTATTTCATCAGTCTCTCGATTGGTTTGATGCAATCCTTCATACCTTCCTATCTTGCACTAGCCATTTCATCTCAATATACCCCTCACAATCCACGTCCTCAATCATCTGCTTCATATATTCTAATCTCTATCTTCCTCTGCAGTTCTGACACCAACTCGTCCCTCCACTAACAAATTAACCAATCCAGCATGTCTCAAAATATGACTTCCCATCATGTCTCTTCTTTCTGTACTACTCTTCACCAAACTTCTCTTCTCGTCCACCATTTCCAAAACTAGTTCGTTTCGTACTTTATCCGTCCACTTAATTTTTAGCATCGTTCTAGAGCACCACATTTCAAATACTTCAATTTTCTTTCTGTCTGGTATTTCTAAAGTCCATGCTTCGCTGCCATAAAATGCGGTGCTCCACACACAGAGTTTTAAAACGGTATTTCTGAGTCCTAGATCAATATTTGAATCTAAAACATTTCTCTTTTCCATGAAGGCTCTTTTCGCTACCACTATTCTGCTTTTAACATCATTCTTACGTCGGCCATCAGTTGTTATTTTACTTCCTAAGTAGCAAGATTCACTAACGTCTGCTATCGCACCTGAACCTATTTTTGTATTTAATCTACTATTATTGGTATCATTTCTCCTACATTTGGTTTATACTTAGTCCAAAATTTTCTTTCAGTATTTTGTTCATGATATTCAACAACTTCTCAATATCCTTAATCTATTCTACCAACAAGACAATGTCATCAACAAATCGTGGCACACTGATTTTTTTCTCTTTGAACATTTATGCCACATTCAAATATTACTTTCACTTCCTTTATTGCTTCTCCTACATACAAGTTGAATCGTGATAGACTACAACCTTGTCTCACACCCTTTTTAACTGATGCACGTCTCTCAGATTCTCTACTTTCATTATAGCTACTTGATTCTTATAAAGTATCATTCTATCTCGGTATTTTATACCTAACTTCCTTTAAATTTTGAACATCTTGTCCCATCCAAAATTATCAAAAGTTTTAACTAAATCAACAAACACCATAAAAGTATCTTTGTTTTTCTTAATCCGCCCTTCAAGTATTAATCTTAATACCAGAATTGGTTATAAAGTATCCTTCTATTTCGGTATTTGAGAACTGACTTCTTTAAAATTTTGAACATCTTGTCCCACCTAACATTATCAAACGCTTTATCTAAATCAACAAACGCCATAAAAGCATCGTTGTTTTTCTTAATCCGCCCTTCAAGTATTAATCTTAATACCAGAATTGCTTCTCTTATACCGCTGTTTTTTCTAAACCCAAACTAATCTTCACTTACTATCCCCTCTACACTTTAGATTCTTCTGTATATTTTCTGGTCAGAAATTTTGAGGTATGTGATGTTAAACTTATAGAGGGGATAATTCTTACATCTTTCTGCTTGTGCTTTCTTTGGAAGTGTCAAGATGACACTCTTATTAAATTCAGTGGGAATCTCTCGTTTCATAACTTTTTGATACAAGGTTGAATAATTTTTGTGTTCCTTTTTCTCCTAGGGATTTCAGACGTTCTGCAGGGATCTCATCAATTCCAACTGCCTTATTTTATTTCAAATTATTCAAAGGTCTATCAAATTCTGTCCTCAAAACAGGATCTCCTAAGTCATCAATGTTGACATCGCCTTCCTTTTCCATTACGCTATTGTTCAAGTCGTCCCCATCATACAGGTTTCTCAATGTATTCCTTCCATCGGTTAGCTCTATCGTATGAGCTTAAAAGAGGTTTCCTATAGGCAACTTTAATATTCATACCTCTTTTCTTCATTTCTCCAAAATTCTGTTTGATTTTTCTATATGCAACATCTACTTTACCTACGACCATTTCCTTTTCTACTACTTCGCACTTTTCTTCTAGCCATTTATCTTTTGCTTCTTTGAATATCCTGTTTATTTTATTTCTAAATTGTCGGTATTGTTCTCTTCCTGCTTCATCCTGAGCATTTTTGTACTTTCTCCTCTGAGCCATCAACTCCAAAATTTCTTCTCTGATCCAAGGTTTTTGGGCTGTTTGTTCCATAAAGCCTAATGTCTCTTTACCAGCTTTCATTATTTCGGTCTTTAATGCATTCCATTCGTTTGCAGTTGAGCCCTTTTCAGAGTTACTACTTAGACCCACGTCTATCATTTCCGCAAACTTGTTTGATTGTTTCAGTTTATTCACTTCCAATCTTTTCTGCTTGTGTTGCTTCTTTATTCTCTTGAATTTCAGTCTGCTCTTCATAACTATCAGCTTATGGTCAGAGCCTATGTCTGCGCCTGGGTATGTTTTACAGTCTAGAACCTGATTCCTGAATCTCTGTTTGTCCATAATCAAGCTAATATCTGCCTGTATCCCCTGGACGTTTGCAGGTGTATATCCTTCGTGCTTGATTCTTAAATAGTGTGTTCGCCACGAATAGTTTATATCTTTCGCAAAATTCTAACAATCTGCTTCCTCGCTCATTTCTTCCTCCTAAACCAAAACTTCCTACAGTATTCTTTTCTTTTCCTTTTACCACTACCGTATTCCAATCACCCATGATTATTAGATTTTCCTCCCCCTTCACATATTGGATTAATTCTTCAAGTTCAGCGTATATTTTCTCTATTGCTTCGTCATCCTCCTGTGACGTTGGCATATATACTTGTACCAATGTGGTTGGGACGGGTTTAGTTTCTAACCTCATCAAAATAATCCTGTCACTAAACTGTTCATAATAACTCACCCGTTTCCCTACTTTCTTGTTCATACAACAGCGCGTAGAAATTACCGGTCTAATAAAGCGTAGAGATAAATTGTTCCGTCATTTTATTTATAAAAATCTTAGATGTATATTTAGTTACTTTTACTTTGTTTCCTGCGTAGAAATTTAATTTATTATGTGTCTTGTTTGAGGGATATCGGTAAACTAGGCATTAATGCCAATAAAATCAGTTAGGCCGCATTTTTACGAATTGTTAGCAGGTAACTTGGTATGCTATTGATACTACCGCTTGGTAGGTTATATAGAATTCTGCAGAAAATTTCCACAGTAATTTTGGTATTATTTTATAAATTGGCCAGCAGAAACTTTCAGTTGAGGCTCCTCACATTTCTGTTACGGCTTACAACGAGATTTCTTTATATAGTTCTGCTGATAACTGGCAAATACTAAACTCTGCATGGAATATGATTCCAATAAATTTTATTTACTTACAACTCATTGATAATAATCAAAATGATATCAATACATTGTGAAAAAACTTTACGATTTTCTAGACAACTGATAGCTTCGTATTTTAATGTGTTTGGTTCGCTTGTAGTCGTAGTTCCAAAGGCTTTCAAATGCCCTTAGCTGATGAATCTCCTGATTCCCGGAATATCGTACCAGTGAATATTATATCGCGGATGGTTTATCGTATACATGTGGCAACATAGACATCATATTCAGATGTTTGACATATTTTTCCGCAATCTGAAAGAAACTGTGGTTATTTAAGCTGCTTGAATTAAATAACAGGTTTTTTTCAATATCTCTAAGTTTCGGTCTATGAAGCGGCTTCAAGTTTTCTTACAATCTTGGTCAAGAAGTTTATTCTGAGATGGAGAGGGAAAATCAATTTGGTTTGCAAATCACTTACCGGAAGTTCCGTAGTAGCGACTACTTTTGCAGTACTCTCCACATTTACGTTAGGCAATCGGAGCAGAAGTGAATGCTTTTCCAAGAATTCAGTAGACAAGTTTCCTCTCTCGCTTTGCCTCTCCTTCTAGTACTGTCCTACATGCACGGTTGCGAAAATACCCTTCCATTCTACAGGAGTTTCCTTCAACAAAACTTGTCAATCTTTACTTTTTGGAGATTTTGGTACTTGTACTTTCTGTAAGACCAAAGAATTTGCGTATAAAAATTGTACCACGACGTTCAAGCTCTAGTTTGCTTCCGAAGAGTCACTTACAATTCTTAGTTCATATCGAAAATGTGAATTTTCTTAAATTCGCACTTCAAACTGGGTGTAAGGATCATATTAAATGATTTAGTTCTCAGACAAGAATATATTAAAAAAATCTTTTTTTAGGATACAGATAGGGGTATAAAACAAAGATTTTAAAAATGACGTGAGGAGTGCATTATTTTTCGGCGCGGAAACAAACACATTTAACTGCGTACCAACACGTGATTACATTTGTTTAGAATTTTTATGAGACTACGAATTTATTCCTTCTGACTGTTTATAGATTTTGCCTAAAAACGGAATCCCAAAGAGAATGTGCCCAGTGCTTCAATTCTTATTTGGCATCAATCTTCACGATCCATATTTTGTACATTTTTGAAACATTTAGAACCAGCCGAGCCATACTACTGGATATTACTTGAAACATAGCTATCTCATATGTTGCGTGTGTTGTTTTTTTTTTATTAAAAAAACCAATACCATTCTGTTTTCCCTTCTGGTTTACCGCAGAAATAAAACAGAATGCCAGAACTTAGAACGAAACATTGTTCATTTTATAGCTCACTTCCCTCAGGGAGACAATGTTCCAGTTTATGTTGCTCAGTTCTTCTTCAATTAGTGGAACGCAGTTGTTGGTACAGACTTGAAATGTTTGCTTTCCGCTGTTGAAAAATAATAATTTCTGACACTTCAAAGCTGATCCCACCTGGACGTCAGTATGAGGAGCTGTTTTACCTCCGGGGAATTTAACTTCAATGTCATTCTTTATCTTATATCTTTAAACGAGCAATTCTTGTATATATATATATTTATATATATATAGGGTGAAATGTCATTTGTAGATAACGTTTTGCTTTCCAAGTTTATCTTCATAGGTTTCTTCCATGAAAAAAAAACACGATTTTACAACAACAACAAAAACTATCAGTTTCTGTATTCGGTATCTTGGAAGCAACTCTAATGCCATCTTGTAGGTGTTTCCGGTACCAGTAAGCCTACCAATGTTCGTTAGTTTCTCTTTGGTGAGAACAAGGAACTGTGCACCAATTCTTGTATAAATTTAGTACTCGGAAAAGGCTCTAACGATTTGGATGAAATTTTGCCTAAATAGGTTGTCATATTACTAATTAAAGGCCCACTTAATTTTGTTATTATTAATTTTTGTTTAATTATTATATCATATTCGCATAACATGTAACATTCAAGGATAATATCGATTGTTACAGATCGGTATCGCTGGATTAATTGTAAAAAATAGAATCTTTGCTAAGGTTTTCTAGTAAGTTCCGTGATGTTCGCTGGAGTAGTGAGAACTTATCGGAACGGAATTGTGTGGCGATAAAGTTTCTGTTAATGTTTAAAGTATGTGGATTTATAATTATGTTACGACAAGCTAAAATAACTCACAGAGCCGTGTCGGCGAACAAAAAACTGTGTTGGAAAAAAAGTGTGTGTATTATCACTAATGGTGGACTATCGTCGCGATCTATTAGTATAATAGACAAGATGTAGCGTTGTCGCACCTACGTCATGTCACGCGATGACGTTGCGCTATGACGTCACGCTTTACGATATTATTTGTGGGAGTGCGCGTATTTTAATATAATTTCCAAGCAACAGTGAATAAATTAACTCACAGAACACTGAAATAAAAGTATGTATTGCGTTAAAATCGATACATCAATCATTAGATGCTTATATTTACGTAATATTCTTTTGATATATTGAAGTATTCCTTAAATTCTTTGTCCATAGATATTGTAAGATAAAAGCTTTGTATTTCGAGCATCAGTGCTGCTAAATGTCTGGTTAGAGTATAACTAGCATGGATCAGAATTACAAGTGGCATTTGACGTTAACGCAGAAGGCATGAATAATTTAGTTTTTTTAATTTAAACTGTGTGCGTTTAAATTGGCATATTAATTATCCGTTTTTTGTTTTTTTTTTACTGAAACATTACATGGTTCAAATGAAAGAAGTTGCAAATGTTCGTGATATATACGGCCTAAACCACAATGAAATATTACATGGCATAGCTTAAGTTGTTAAGGTTTATTTATAGCATCCTTCGTTCTTGCTGGAGTCAGTATTTCAGCCGCTGTAAGCTTTCTTAGCCGTTAAAATATCGATCTTCATCATAGGTATTAAGAAAGAAATGTGTCAGAACCTGTGAAGATTTGGGATCAAGTTTATATCGCGATGCAAGGAATGTATTAATTTGCGCGTGACTGAAGCTTTGCTTTTCTATCAGAAATTTTAGTGGATATTATGGTTAAGTTGAAATGCAACCTGGACCAAGTTGACAACTGAAGCTTTTTGCTACAGCACAATGAACGATAAATTACAATGAGCTTTATTTTATAACAATTCTGATTAGTTAAGCAACTGCAGAGAAATACCCACGTTATTTAATAACATTTCTAGGCATCCACGAATAAATTAACTGACAGTACATACTTATTAGTTGCTTGATTTATTTAATATTAGCTTATGTAGAAGTATTCGTTGAAATCACATATATGTAAGTTAATTTTCGCAATGTTAGCGGCAGTTTTGATAGATTGTTATTAGTTTTTTTTCTGTTACTTAAATCATTACTTCGTTCTAACAAAAGTGTTGCTAACATTTTTCGGTTGCGGAGCGTTTCACATTTCCGATTTTTTAATTTAATTCATGGCGACTTTTCCGAAAAAAGGAGGGTGCAAATGTGAAGAAGATGCCATTATAACGAAGCAATTGATACAAATTTCAACAGGGCAGTAGATACCAGTTTCCGGCCGGTGGAAAATATCACCTTCCACCCATTAAAACTAATATTACGTTGGAATGACGTAAGTTGTTAAGATTTATTTTTAATTTTCTTTGGTTTTACTGATGCCTTATTTCAGCCGCATGTAACTGTGTCAGCTATTCAAATGTGTTAGTATAATTCTGAATAACGAATATAAAAAATTAAGATTGAAGAACCCTTATAGATTTTTTATTTGGTTTATTTCGCCATGCAATGTGACCATTAAAATGTGATAAGTATATGTATTAATATGCGGGTAACGGAAGTATTGTTTCTCTGGCGGCATGTTTAGCGCATGGAGGAAGGAAATATTACCTGCATGGTTTAGCGTAGTACTGTATGTCGTTAGGGGATTCTATGATAACCGTGAAGACGCAATTTGTTGATGGATTCTTATGTAACTCGACGAAAAAAACTGAAAGTAGAGAGTAAAATGTTTTGATATCTCACTTAATTCTCGAGATATTGTATCTCAAAATTGACGTGGTTAAGTTGAAATGCGGCCTGGAACAGAAGAAAAATTTCTACATTACCAAATTTGATGATGATGTCGTATGTAACTCGAAAACAAAGAATATATTTTGTTTCCATATCTCGCTTAGTTCTCGAGATATTGTATCTCAAAATTTAGGTGGTTTGGGTGAAATCTGGCCTGGACCAGAAAAAACAAATTACCAAAACCGCTATATGTACACGGTGGAAATACACTATATGTGGTTTATTTTCTTCCTGGTGGTTGTTGTTAGGTTGAAATACGTCCTGGACCAGAGGAAACTTCACCAAAATCACAGTTATAATTGATTTTCAACATGCTATATCTCGAAAACCAAGAAAGATATCAAAAAATTTAACTTTATTTTCGATTTGTTTCGTCGAGTTCTACAAGAATTCATCATCAGATTGTGGCGCCACGGTAATGATAGAACTGCCTTTTGTTAGATTGAAATGCAACCTGGATTAGGATAGCAACAGAAACATTTTGTTATTGCGCAAGGCAATAGGAATTATATTATGTTTTATTTTTGTGTTTATATAAGCGGTTGCTAAGAAATGATTTGCCAGAACACTGAATTTGTTATGATTTAATTTAGCATCCTTCGTTTTCACTGTGGTCATTATTTCAACTGTATGCAGGGGCGTAGCTACTATGGGGCTAGGCGGTTAGGCGGTGCAGTGCACCGGGGCCCTCACGCTCAGGGGGCCCCCGAGCATACCTCAAGAGGCCCCTAAGCGCAGTTTAGAGGGCCCACGAGCCTTCACAGCAAACTGGTGACCTTTTTTTTTTAGCTCTACCGTCGTCTAAGGGGCTCCTGAGATCACAGGAACCCCTCACTAAGGGCCCTCGCTGTGCTGAGGGTGGGCCCAACCACAGCTCAGGGGCCCCTAAAGAACAATTCAAGGGCCCTCATCCTCAGTTCAGGGGGCCCCTACCAGCACACAAAGCAAAAATAACGTCGCCCGTCTGGCCTGAGGGCCCAAAATAAACTTTTTGCACCGGGGCCCTTATTGACCTAGCTACGCCACTGACTGTATGTAACCTATATCATCCGTTAACACATCGATCTTCATCGCATTATTAGCGAAGATTGTGGTTAGACTGAAATGCGACCTGCATCAAGTAGACAACTGAAACGTTTCACTACATCACAATGGACGAGAAATTACAGCACATTGAGCTTTATTTCAAAACAATTCTGATTAGGTATGCAAGTAAACAGAAATTAATTGCCAGAATACTCCAAACCCGTCATTTTTGACGGGCTTTGTGGCTAGTTATATATAAGGTGATCAAAGAAAACTGTTTACTTTATGTACTGAATTGAAATTAATGTGCCTAGTTAATATAAACTTGTCTCACATTTTTGGCTAAAGGACTTGCGATCTTCGGAAAACGATAGTTGCTGGTGTTGTAATTGAACTTATGGTGGTTGGACAGTTCTGTGCCTCGCGATTTATTAAAGTGTGTGGATAAAATAAAAAAAATTTTTATTCCAGTAACCATCGGACTGAGACGACCTTATTTATAAGAACCAGGAAAAAAATTAGAAGTTCCGATTGCCATGGGGTAATATTATACCCAAAAGACTGTGATGTAGTAATGTTTTAAAAAATGACAGTGTATTTATTACTACCATTTTAATGCATAAAATAAGTAAAATATTTCTTCATGGCTTATACCGTGATCAGGACTGATTAATTTAGAAATAATAATTATGTATTTCTACAAGGTGTCTTCCCTGAAAAAACGTGATTGTACACATAAAAAACGAGCATTTCTTGTATTTGCTATCTCGGAAACGGTTCTATCGCCATCTCGTAGAAGTCTGAGGCACCAGTAAGCTAATCCCTTTAAAAAAAAGCGTGATTTTACAAATATATATAAATAAATAAATATAATATGTTGTTTTACAACACCATCCCTTTTACGTTTGAGGTACGAGTAACTTTGAAGTGATTTTACATATTTGAATAATAACCATAAAGTAAACGAACAAAAACACCATAATATAGCTGATTATTTAAAGTAAAATGTTGAACTATGTGCATTTGTGAATTTTATTTAACCTACTGCAGTTCTTACGAATACATAGGTATGAAATATATAGAATGTGTAGCAAATATGGAGCAGTCTAGCAGTTCAAATGTGGTTAGTCGAAAAAAACTGGTTAAGGCGCCAGGTTCAAATCCCTGTAGGTGCAAGAATTTTTAAGAGTTGTATTTGATCATATGAGCTACGCTAGGACGTTCGTCGTTCGGATTCCACATTGAACTGTAGGTACCAGAAAAAAGGAACTGGCCGATCAATCTCTGATACAGTGGCTTAGTATGCCTTCTTCTGGAGCATTCAACCATCCGTCGTGTTGTGGACTAAGTTAGGTTTTTATAATACATACCGTCTATATATTATTTAATCTATCCAGTCTAATACTACTACATGAGCAACTCTTCTATATAGGTAACATTAATTTCTTACAAACTTTTATAAAGATTTTGATGAAATGTTGCGTATTGAACATAAATCGAAAGATGCCTAGCGACAGGTACCGAACTCTTAAGGCTGAAGTTTAATCGCCACACCAACTTCAATGAAGGATTGGTGATCTTCCCGCAGTGATATGTTTTCCAACCCATCTTCCCACTACGGTTGAATAACCACCTTCCACCGGACACCTCTTCTAGATGATGTACTTGGAGTATGAGAGATATTAGACGATTTAAACTTACTCAATCCTTATGTTACTGTTTCTCTATGACTGCAACGATGCATTTCACTTCGCATCTCTTAATCACTAATTCAAAATTATTTAAATGGAAGTGAATATATATCACTTTATTTCACTATTTCTGATGTAATAATGAAACTTTTGGGTTTAATTCTTCTTTATTTAACTTACTACCACTGCAAAATTCACTTTAAAGTTTCGTTACTAGCAGAGCTTCGAAACTAATGGAAACGCTGCCTAATAAACCATCACTTAAAATTAGAGTATTAAAACATTATCTTGTGAAACACAGAGACAACTACAGATGAATGCAAAGCTTATCTCACATTTCATTATTACTACTTGCATTATAATTTTCTCTAGAATTAACCATTACCTGCCTTGGCAATTTACTTGTCTAATTTTTTAAAAACCTCGCAATCTTTTTGAAGAAACAGTACTACAATGCCAACTATTACTAGCTGGTTATTGTCTATGTTACAAAATGAATTTTGGAACAAATAAACTTGAAGGAGGCTTCTACAACTATTGTATAAATCCAAGATCTAATCAGATAGACGAGTATTAACTACAAACTATTGTGTGAAGTTTCGAGCAGTGCGGTTTCTTAACACGTTAGTTATTACGTCCTTAGACATTTGCCCAGGTAAAAGATTATCAGACTGGCCTTTTAAGGCTTCAAACTATTAGGATCCACTGAAATAAGGTAATCGAATATATTGGCTATATAATTCCATTTTTAGTTTTTGAAAATCGTTCACCTTAGGTACTAACCATGTTTGAATTTTTTCCTTTTTTTTTCTAGAAATTGGTATTTCTGCTCCTGAACGCGTTGTTGTTGCGTATAAGTTAAACGTGTAATACTTTCGTTTCATATTAAGGACGAACGTTTCTGGTGTTATCATTCTATCTTTATATCAGTAACTCAGTCGATCAAACCACAAGACCGATACATCGAATTAAAAAGTGAGGAAAAGTCATCAGAAGTCCTGGTTCCTTGTCTTGGATAGGGAAGCACAGCAATCATCAGATAAACCTAATACTGATTACTATATTTATCATATTTGTTCTTGAGAAAAACTGCAGCTTCAAATGTCTATATAGAAAATATCTTCCATTCCTTCAGAAACAAATCTCTCCAAAATCCCGCATGAACTTGACTCAGCTTCGGAAAATGAATGAAATACAATATCAGTCAAGCAGAATTTCATTGTTTTGGACTGATGTTTCGCTTTTTATTAAACTACCTTTCCTGCAAGTCACTGAGATTAAGCCAATCTTAGAAGAGAAATATAGTTGTTAGAATTGTCAAATAAGCTAGCGCTACTTAATAAGGCTACGAAATTACAACAGAAACCACTTTGTTCTTTAATTCCGGGGAATGACTTTTGAACATTAATTCGAGGAGAAGTCTTGCGCTTGCTTTGCCATCTTTCACTTTGTCTCTATCCTTCCTCCAGAACGAGTTGATCCCTATCTCAGAGGCCACTAATATCTTCCGCATTCTACACCTTTCCATTGTTTTTAGCGGTGGTACGATAATATGCACCTCATTACGTTCTATAAGGTGCAGAACGAGAGAAGAGGGAGAAGGGGAAAAACTTAATTTCCCGGATCCTCCGACCCAATTCCCCTCCAGCCGGTTGCCCGTATTTCAGCGGGTTATCTTCTACCGCACTGGGCAGGGCTCTAGATTCGTCTGGAAACTAATTTCTTTGCGCGGTCGGTGGGCTGTCGATAGCGCGCTAAATGTGGGGAAAAAGGAGGACGAGATTCAATCTCGTAACAAATGAGGTGGCAATATCGATGATGTAATAGACAGAAGGAGGACGGTCTGGTCGCTGATATTCCATCGCCCGCACCCCTTTCCATCGGCAGAGTCCATTACGAGCCCAATCAGCAGTTTCTTTCTTCATAACGAATGGCCCCGGTTTCCGCCTGTGTTGCTTGTAACTAGAGATATTTCTGCGGATTGTCTGCTTTGGAGCAACTGGTTCTTCCTGCCAACGTTGTTAATGTGAAAAGGTATTCGGACAAATTTTTATTAAAAATATTACTGAAAGGACGACTACATTAAGGTAACAGTTTTTACTTTACAATAACCACATGACACGATGAAACTATATCAGAATGTCATTTCTCACAAAAATTCGTAACACCTTCGACAGCATTTTTTGTACTCTGTCTCATGAGAAATTTTAATTCTATCATAAAAATGTTTACTCTGCTGAAAAACAAATGTCGACTAACTTCAATTGCAAAACTAATAATTATAATTTACAGATACACTTCCCGTTTACTTTTTCTTGCTAAAAGGTCACATATATCAGAGCAAAAATCTGATTGTGACAGAAAATCCAGGTTTCAGAACCGTCGTGAGTTCAAATATTCTGTTGCTCAGAAAACTACAACTTGTACCTGCAGCTGTCATAAAATTTGGGAGTTATTTTACGGTATAATATTTTAATTCAAGATACAACATGAACACAAGTTGCGAAGTTAGTCATTAAATGGATCTGCAAACGCAAAAAATATTCTGTATCAGCTATTGTTACGATACATCTAAAAATGAAATTTCAATAAATGAGTTGCATCAAAACTTAAATCATTACATTCAACGAAATATCGAGTGGCATTGCAAACAATGGGGACTCAATGCCTCGTTTCCACCAAGTGTGATAAGGATCATAATATTTCATTTATTTTTACAGATTTACAGAACAAATACCGAGACATAAATTGACCTAAATAGAGAATATTAACATGGAAGTTCTAATATGTAACCATAAATATAAGAACAAATTACTGAGTAAATAAGAATTAAATTGGATTATTGTTACTGCATTTATAAATTTGAAGAAAATGGTTCTTTAAAATGTGTCATGATATTTATAAATCTGAAATCTGTAATTGTATATTTTTGTCAATGGTATATTTTCTATGCAATAGCGTATGTGGAAAAAGTAAAAATCAAAACAGGGGAACCACAAGAGGCACTTGACTTCTCAGTTAGAGCAAAAAGCTATTCCAGGTTATTTCAATTTTCTCTATCGGTCATGCTTCTTTTATATCCAAATCAGGTTTTAAAAAAAAAAAAGCTAACAATTGTTTACAATTAGTGATCAATATATTTCTGGTGGCTCCCGTTATGATGAGTTTTACCTTTACGTCTTGTTAGCTGACTGTCTTGCTAGGAAACAAACTGTGGGTTGCCTTCTGATGCGATGTAGTTGATCAGTTTATTACGCATGTCCTCACTTCCATGAGCTTAGTGTTTGCAGAGCCACAGGGAGTAGTTGACGGAAAATATATGTATTAATCAATTCCAGCTGAGAAATAACACAATCAGATAAGTGCAATGATGCTGAAAAACTATTTGTGCATAAAATTCACACGCAGCATAAAAGTTAATTTAAAATAATTCTGAAATTCTCTGTAACTCACACACGGATTGTTGTATTTATTTACATAATGAATGGAATGCATTTGCCCTAATTAAACTTTAAAAAAATGATTTGCCTAGTTTTTAATACAGAACTATAAAAATTAGCGTAATTTCGGTCACTAGGTATTATCAAAATAGCCTCTAAAAACTTTCTTTCTCATGTACTTAAGTTATTAATAGGTTCTTGGTAACCTACAAATCTTGAGTTCAACCGTCAAGAGTCTCCGATATGGCTGCCATATAACGACGGCTGCTATCAATGCAAAGGCGTAAACTTGCCAGTGAAAAAATGAAATAGAATTCACAGATGGCGTCGGGCTTGTTACCAAACTCACGAACAAACAAAAAAGTAAAATCATTCTTGGGCTTCCTTATGCAGGATCGCATCGCAAAGACAGTACAAATAATTGTTCTATTGGTCTGAAATTAAGTAAACACGTTCCTAAGAAAGTACTATGTAAGAAAATGTTCGCACGAAAGCTATCAAAACGTATATTGATGAACTAAAGTAGTTCGAAATATTGGGAGATGCATACAAGATATCAAGCAATAAGTCCGTCTGCTTAGCTGTTGATGTTTATTGTAGGTATTTCTTAGGGTTCGTTCTTGTGGATTGAGGGGGGGGGGGGGGGGGGGGAATGCACTCCTCATCCAAATGGCATTCAATGATATATACAGAGATCACAGCATAGACGTTGTATTTCCTGAGACATTAACATTCAAAGGCATTCCGTAATGCAGCCAACCTGTTACAACGAAAGATGATTGTTATGTGGCGTTTTTTGTGTTGCATTGTAATCACGTACGAGTTGTTTAGACCGCGTACCGCAAGCACTAGTAATAATGCGAATGTGTTGATAGAAACTCTTTTATCCAAATACCTGGACACAAGTTGCTATCCGTACTTTTAAATATGACCGTCTTCTCAACAAATCGATTCCCTTTTCTTCTAACCAGAGTTCTAGTCACTTACAGATGCCAACAAATTTCAAAATTTTATACCTGTTTATTACATCAGTAAGGCACAGCTGGGTAAGTTCTGTAAATAAATTCACAGGACAGCCGATCTTGTCAAATTTTCTTACTCAAATTATAGGACGATGTGGAAACTTCTTCAGTATAAGTATAAATTATTCTATATGTGGTTCCATGTTGAAATGATGAGTACATTTGTAAATATCATGAGATGTCATGAAATGTAAGGCAAACATGTGCACAAGCATGTAAAATTAGTAATTAAAACGACTGATGTAATCAGCCTAGCCTCGCAACACGCAGGGGTGTTGAATCTCCGTTCTTTTGTTAGTCATGTATAAATAAAGAAAGGTTTATAACGGTAAAGCAGAGTCCCATATATATTCGATTGGATTCATCTTTGGTGATCTAGGTGACCTGATCATTCGCTAGAATTGTTGAGAATGTTTCTCAAACCAATTGTGAACGATTATGGCCCGGTGATGTTGCACACTGCCGTCTTAGAAAATTCTGTGGCTAGTAGGGAATATGAAGGCCATGAATGACTGCCAATGGTCACAAAGTAGCTGAGCATAACTATTTGCAGTCAATGGTCGGTTCAGTTTGACGAGAGGTCCCAGTCCATGCCATGTAAGCACAGCCCACATCACGATGGAGCCACCTCCACATTGCACGGAGCCTTCCTGACAGCCTGGGTCCATTGACTCGTGCGGTCTGCTCCACACCAGAACCCTACCATCAGCTCTTACCAACTCGCATGTGACTCATCTGATCACAAACCTCAAACCTTTTCCCCTCATCTAAAGCCCAGTTAACTCATTTAGTAATGAATGGAGGATATGAGGTACGCCTTCCCATGCTTCATTCGAAAATACTGAAATCTTCGATAAATTAACTGTGTAGCTTCTTCTTCAGTACCTAGAATCTTGTTTCCCAAACTTTTGAGGTAGCAGTGAATCTTCTTAATTTGTATATCTGTTCTTGGAGACAAGAATAGGCAAGTTTTTTTTTCATATTTGGCATCTAGAATTCTACAGTACTACTTGGAAAGTGATTTTTTGCTTGCGCTAGGGTTAAATCCGAAACCTCTACGCAATTCAGATGGAGTGAAGACATACGGTGCTGTTGGTGGTGCTCCTCGTGGTGTCCCGCGGAGGAGCACGTCTTATTTGGCTGGCAACGTATTTCGCCCTCTCCATTCCTTTCATTTTTATGTACCCAACACAATAAAAAACGCACAACACCTAATATTATTCTTATTCAAAACATACAACAATAGCTGAAAAAAAAACAGAGAAAATGGCTGTCGTACCTCTACCAAAGTAGTACTCCTCCCAATGGAGGGGCATATCAATCTTCTCGTTGTGGACCAGACATACATATATACTTTCTTTGCAGCTATTGATAACTTCCCGATCGACCTGATGGCTCAGTGGTTAAGGCAACTGACTGGAGTTCGAAAGATCCGCGGTTAGAATCCCTGACTAAGCGGAGATTTTAACCTGACCTTCATCTCTGGCATAGCTTGCTGTCTAATGTAAAGTACGCCAGAACGCATTAGTGGTTCGGATTCCACCTTAAACTGTAGGTCCCATGTACCCATGTAAGGTTACCGTGTTAGGTTAATACAGCCGCGACAAGAGTGCGCGTGCACATAGTTCGAAAACTTCTTGTCACCTAGCGGCTGGACCTTCGGGGATTTCCCAACCTACAGTGCCACACAAATTTGATTTTTATATGTATATATATCTTCCAGTATCAGTTGACATCGATGGTTTATTGTATCTCTAATGAAACTTGAGAGTCGTCGTGTGTCATTCAACAATTATCCCGAGGAGACATTTCAGTACTGCATATATACCCGATTTAATAGTTTAACATACCAATTCCATACACTTCTAGAGTTTTAAATAGCGCAGTACGTTACTCAGCTACTCTCGGGCTTCCAGCAGCCTAAAAATTTCAATTTCTTTGGACGTTTCGAGGAAAACAATGTTGCTTGTGGCTGTCGTTAATAAAATTATTGCAATCTAAATAAGTAAACTATTAGTTCTCTAGAGTATATTTTTATTCTTCGTTTGATGCAGAGTCGCGGTTGCTCGTTTGTTTCCCGGCAAAGACGGCCGCTGCTGTAATAGTACATACAGACCTGATATAGGAATAAACTTTGTAAATTTTGAAATTCAATTCTTTATATTAATCTTATAACTCTCAATACCAACAACAATCTGACTGTGTTAAAAAAACGTTCCGATTAGCAATATAGCGAGATCCACTTTTCACGCAGAATCGATCATTTGACTTTCTTTTCAGTAAATGACACTCCAAATATATGTATCTCGTAGTTTAAATAATTCTCTTATTTGACTTAAATTCAGCTTTGTTCCTCTCAAAATTGCCCGTTTGTTTTTTAATACCATTCATAACGTTACATACTCAATCTCTTTCAACAATGACTTTTCTCCAAATATAGAATGAAACTAAGCAAATAATCTTTATCTAATCTGACACTCTTTTCTCTGATGATTATATACACATTCTTTTTCTTAATTATACTTTCATGAAGCATCTTCCTATTTTCGATATTTCATTTATTTTTTCCTTTCACCAACGAATTCTAATTTTATTGTGACAGAACAAACACTTTATAACTCTCAAAGAACATAATCAGCACTGTTATTCAACCACTTCATATTATGACTATTCTTAATAAAATTGTTTTTTCACACTTGACATAATTGCGTGTGTTACTTGTATAAACCATTCGAAAATAATACATCTATGTGTGGCAAAGGTATTGGATTGTTCTCATCGTAAGACTGAAATTTGATACCAGTAACAGAACACAATATCTTACAGTGCAATACATTGCTTCAAGAGTTCTGATCACTACTTTCTTTTATCTTTTTCTCGATAACATAAAAATATAGTATATGTAAATGATTTTGACAATTATCTAATTTGAAATGCTAGTATTAAGAAAATAAAAGAATTAATCGCAAGAGAATTTTAGTTAGCCTTTCATAACAATTTCAAATGAATTACTTCTAATGTCAATAAAACCATATGAAAAAGGGATATAAAAACAGTTTTCGAAAAAGTGAACAAATTGAAATCATTCTTGATCCATATTCTACAGAGAATGAAAGGATTAAGTCAGTCAATAAATGAAGATGCAGTGAAGGAAAACAAAACGTGAGTATAATGTTAGTGCGCTGAATTTATGCTCGCAGAGGTAAGGTAGCTTCACGTAACAAAATCTTCGACTTAGTTAATACTGATCCAGCTATTAGATTTAACAGTTTGGAAATGTTTCCCTTGGATAAATACAAAAACACACAGCTACAGAGTAAACCATAAGACTCAAAGTTCTGGATTCCCGTGAGACAGCCCGTCATGTCTATTCGCATTAAGTATAGATGCGAATCCAGCATGTCGTCTTGAATGACTGATCAATCCTCAACCCCGGCAGCCGTTAAAACGAAATTAAGGGCGCCCTGCAGGCCCGACAAAGGAACCACACGAATTAATTAGGCTGCCACCTAATGGGCCGTGTCCGCTTTGTCGTCAGACGTAATTAGTGCAGAAATTTAAATCTTCCGCATTGCTTTCTCTGTGCAAGGTTCAGACAAGTCTGTTTCCGTCACTACCAAGGAGCCTGGAATACATCCATTCCTGTCTTGTTTACAAGGATGAATGTAATATCTATTGTATAGAAACACAGGTAACGAAAGAAATGCCACAATTGAATAAGAAAATGGTATTCAAACGTCAATTAACTGACAATCCAGATTAACCCTCATTTGGTGGGGCTGGCGTTCAGAGTACACCAATTATTTAAGTCCTCATCCTTCCTCTACCACCCTAGTAGCAAACCCCCATGACAATGCGCTAAGTCGATCCGTTCAATCTGGCTTCTGCCTTCCCTAAATAACCGTTTCTCGTGAGCGTTCCACATTGAAAAGCCCTGTAATATTGTGTCTCCTGAAAACTATCAGTGGATTTTACAAGAACTTTCGGATGAACTGGCACTCGGATCTATCTAAAGCGTACCTGAGATCGACGAATCAGTGATCATTGAACATTCTGATCATGAAACTTACTCGAAATTGTTGGAGATGTTCATTACCCTCCTCAAGCAACCTCGTCATCTCGTGTTTCTCAGACACATGACGATTCTACCAATGTTGGAGATGTTGTAAGTGATTTAGATAATAACGATGTTGTTGTAAAATATACAAAAAGGAGAAGATGAGAAAGTTGGTTTTTAAATATAGAAGCAAAATTCATATATTAAAGAAGTACCGTCATTAAAAAATTTGCAAGAACGCTTAGTAAAAATTTATTGAAAACCATTTTCTGTTTTCCAAACCTGTGATGATGTAGCTCACGAACTTTTTGCTATCCAGCAGATTATAAATAGTAGTATGATTGGTGCTGCACAGACATTTACCTTCAAACGGAACAGCACCGCGGATCGGTAAACAACCTTCATCTTGCGAATCCCGAAAATCCCCGGTTTCACGATGCATTATTTTTAATTGGACTCTTCTGTAACTGGACTATTTTGTAGAATCAATTTATTCTAGCACCTTTCCACTGTTATAACTTACTTGTAGTTTTCTTCATTTAGGCGTTATTGATTTTTGAAGTGTGAGGGATGACGATTTCATTTATCTGTCTACAATTCTAAAAAAAATCGTCCCTCTTAAAGTTGTACAAATCAAATGATTCCTTTTACTTTTCTGTTTAATTTTGTTTATTGTTTATAACTGTGGCTATTTTCCTCCAGCTGTAACATTTACATTTACTTATTGTCTCTTTCCTCTCTACCCTCTATGTGCAGCTCTGAGATTTCAGAAAAACATATATTTCTTATGTAATTATGGTTTTGCATTGAG
This sequence comes from Vandiemenella viatica, assembly GCA_031002005.1. Lineage (NCBI taxonomy): Eukaryota > Metazoa > Arthropoda > Insecta > Orthoptera > Morabidae > Vandiemenella > Vandiemenella viatica. Next base: position 354,680,554 of record JARYHS010013630.1, on the reverse strand, counting down.
TTTTCACTTGTCTTCTTTAAATTTTACGATCTTTTTAACTATCGCTATCCCGTTTTAACAAGTCTTTATTTTATAATTAGCTTTTAACACGTGTATAAAGCAATCCAAGGTCAAACATCTAAAATTCATTATTCGTCTTTTAAACATAATTTTAGTTTCCAATAATTAGTATAGAATTAGTTCATTTAAATTTAGCTTTCATTATATTCTAGTTTCTGTATTATCCTAAAAGTCGAATTTTATGTCTAAAAACATATTTTGGGTTTATCTGTTTAGTCGTATCTAATACAGCTGTGATTTTGACTCGCAAAGTCCTTCAATATTAAGTTCATGGTTTCACCATATATTTACAACACTAAAAGGTTTATGTTCTCCGCTCCAACGGGTACTAGGAAGCTATTACTCCGTTATACACTGTGCGTAACACACTTCCTGGACTATTTGATACACAGAAGAAAGGCCAGTCCAGCATTGATGTTTCAGGTCTATCATGACCGACGCGATCGTACCAACCAACATTCGCGTTCTATTAATATGCTTCCACACTACATGATAATTTTCACAGTGCTTGTTTACATTTCCCCAGTATAATTCCTAAAAATATTTAGAACAAAAGGATCAAATCAAAGAGCAATAAAGTGTACTTAATTCCATACCCCTCGCCCCCTCACCCCCACAAAAAACTTTTTAGTAAATGTACTGAAAATTTAACTAGCTCCATTACAGTCAAACAACACACACGAGAATATAATACCGAAAAGTTCAAGAGAACTTCAAAATTTGAAGATCGATGGAAATATCAAAATCAATAGTTTTAACGGAAAACACTATTTTCTTTGCTAGAAGCAAAAATTTCACAGTTCGTAAAATGACGAGATTTTACTTTGCGCGCACAATATTCTTTATACAAAGAAGCAAATTTTTCAATAAAATTTAGGAAGAATAAAAACAAGAAGAAATCCAGATATCTAAAAATGAGTTTAGCTACGAAAATATAGTTCTTTTTTAGTGTCAAATAATGTGCAAATAATGTTAAGTACCATATGTATTCAACATCTGAACCGATATTAATCATCTGTGGTGTATCATAGAAATATGATTACGGAGGAAAAGATATAGGAAGAGGGACATATTTCCTCGCCTGGTGTTAAAAATTCACAAAGCTAGAACTCTCTGTTTAATGAAGCAGATTTTAAAGTACTTTGGAATTAGTTAAACAGCAGTGTTGATATCTGTAACTTTATTGACGGTCACACTTAAATCATAAAGTCTTACATGATGAAGCAATTTTCATTTGATATTAACCCCTAAAAAATTCCTCCAGGTAATTGTGGAATCCAACCGAAAGTGATCTAGCAATCTCTACTAGCTAGATGTGAAAGTCAATGTGTGGGCATTTGAAAATACCGGCTGCAATAAAGATCCGAACAGGGAATAATCCTATCCCCAGCGAAACACCTTACAACCGATCCAAAAACAAAAGGCCTGATCCTTTAGGAATACATGGCTACTCTTTATAAATGACAACAGCGCTTTTGCAGAGAGATGTATGAATTTTTTTAATTTTAAGTGACTTTCAGTGTGGAAAACTTTTCTATCCAAAATATGATTTGATAAAGAAAACTCCATGATGCGTGTGGAAAATAAATCGGCAACAAATATTAATTTGGGTGAAATTTTTTATTCCGGTATTATTAATAACGAGTAACTTTTACCGTCTCGGTTTTACAGTTTGCATGACGATGCCAGCGGGAAAGAAAAATCTGCAGGAGGTCCCTTGCAACTGACGGCCTTGGGAACAGCAAGAGCGGGCTCTTCATTTCGCCGAGATATTATAACCCTCATATGAAGATCCACCCCTCCCTTTGTAGGGTACGAGATGAGCCTCTGAGGTTTCTTTGATGTCCGCAAGACGAGGAGGTTGGCCTTTATTCATGGTAAGAATTCTCTGTTCTCCTCATATTGGCTGCCGCTTAAGAGAATCTCGACTCGTTAAGCATGGAATGCAGACAGCACAGACTGTCTCAGATCCTCCCCGTCTCATATAGCATCCTGAAATTAGGTTGAACCAACTATTGCCAGTTACTGAACACACTCATGTAAATTGCTCTGTATACAGCAGTCATACGCTTAAAGGTTAATCAGTACCGAAGAGACAAACGTTCAAAGCTCGTATAAAGCTAACATAAAATTTTGTAGCACTCTTCAGCGCAGTGCAAATTTTAAATCCTGAAAAAACTTTATATCTTACAATTGTGTTCGGTGTCAACCAAAATGTTGTTCTACTTTACATCACTTGTCGTATTTCTATAGGTAATTTGTTGTTCTCAAGTTTTCTTATCATTATGAAAAACGTATATACGATACGTATCTTAATACTGATGATCTATATATGACAACTATTATCTTTGAAACTTCTTGACAGAACAACTTAAAATGTTCTCTTGCTCCGGTCCCGAATATCGACAGATGAAGGTGTCGGCAAGCGAGGTTAAGGGACTTAAGGTAAGCGTTACTTCTATCGAGTCAGGAAAGGTGTGTTTAAAATTTCGGTGGATAAGTGAGTTGGACCCTGAGTGGTTTGCAGGCTTATGTAAAATCTCGGAAACTGACTTGGAAATACGTCCCACAGTGAGAACAGCATTTCCAAATATTTGGCTGGCGTCAACTTGCAAAGAGTCAGTCTCTTACAGGGTTCTATAGTGTTTACACTAATGTTTACAATAGTAACAGCAGAGAAGGAAGGTCGACCAGAAGGTTATTGGAGCAGAAAAAGGCGCACATGCGTTCAGAAGGGGAGAAGGACTTCCGCGGATTATAAAAACAGATTTCGTCACTTCAGTTCTGTCGTTGGGACGGTTGGTAAGACTCCACATGCGGGCCACAATGTGTTTTATTTCTGAAGACTGGTGATCCAGGAAGACATCAAGAGTCACGGAGAGTCGGGCTCACTCCGCATACCAGACCAATAAGAAATATTCAAACCGTGCATAATATCAGACTTGTATTCCATGCTCTATATATTCACTCAATCACATTACATTTTTCCAACTTTCGTAATAAATGGATTACATGAAATATGCGTATCGTTATTAAATTCACCTTAGATTCGTTAGTAAATAAACTAATTTCGAACTATGCCACGGTTATTTGCATTTTGGATTCAGTTCCAGATATCAAATTCACTATCCCATTATTAAGATGACTCATGCTTGTTCATATTACATTAAATAATTTTATTAATAATCAATTCTTAACACACGAACTGAGACCACTACAAACTGGTATACTGTAAACTAAAGAGCTTCGCAGACACAGGAATATAAACTAAAGCAGAGCTGCAGTATACGAACCCGGATGCAATTTGTTAAAGATTGTAACGAATCATTTGCAGGCCCAAATCTTACCTTATTCATTACAATGGAAGGATGGCACAAGTACAGTGGAGGCGAAATGGGAAGAGTTTAAGGAAATAGAAAAAAGGGCGAGGAAATGTTTATTCCAAAGCAGAAAATAAAGAAAAGTACAGAACCTACATATTACCATAGGGAGGTGAGAAGGTTAAAGATGCTAGTGACACAGCAAGGCAGTAGGGAAAACCTAAAACAACTAAACAAGCAATTAATAAGAGCAAAGAGAGAGGCAAAGGATGGGTTTATGAAGAATATTATTGCTGCAGGAGGACCACTTAACGATACTTCTAGAAATTCTTATGGCTATGTTAGGAAGCTGAGGGGAAGGGAAGGTATTCAGTCTATTGTAGATAAGAACGGAGTTGAAGTCACAGAGGATTTTAGAATTGCAGAGATATTAAGTGACTTGTTCAGTGAGACAACTAGGTACTATCATCCTGTAATGGGAGGAAATTAATCAGAGGAGAGTCTCCCTAAAAGTATAAGTGAGGAAACTACAAAATTTGTAATAAATTGTCAGAAAATTATGATGGAACTCAGAAAGCTAAAAGAAAACGTAAAGGCGCTGGTGTAGACAATATTACTATAGATTTATTAAAGATTGTGGGATACGATAGTGTACCTTACCTTGAAATTTTATTTAAAATGAGTTTGGAGTCTTGCTGCTTACCAGAGGATTTGGAAAAGAGCGATGGTAGTGCCTGTTCATAAAGGAAGAGCTAAAAATAGGGTTGATAATCAGAGACCATTTAGTTTGACATCAGTGATAGGCCAAATGATGGAGAGATTGATATGCAACTATTTCAGAAATGTTTGTGAGGAAAGAAACTGGTTTCCACATCGACAACATGGCCTTAGGCAAGGATATTCTTGTGAATCTCAGCTGGTTGGCTATATGCAAGATATTTGAGATGAATTGGATAAGGGAGACCAAATTGATAGTGTGGCACTAGAGCTTTCTAAAGCATCTAACAGTGAGCCATAAAATGGTTTTAAACAAACTTAAATCTGTTGAATTGGATGAAAAAGTTACTTGCTCGGTTGCGGAATTCTTAAAAGCCAGAAAGCAAAGGAGTAAGAGTAGGAGATACATTATCAAAAGAGGTGGAAGTAAATTTTGGAGTGCTACAGGGTAGTGTATTGGGACCGTTGCCGTTCATTATTCTAATCAATGACTGTTGATGGGTTATGGTCAGAATGTAGGTATTTTGCAGATTATATAATGGTATACAATAGGATCAAAACAGGTGAAGACTGTGAACAGCTGCAGGGTCACCTGGATAGAATATCTAAATGGATAGGTCAGCATGGAATGAAGATAAATTCCAAAAAGAGTCTGGCTATTAGCTACACAGATAAAAATTATAGGTAATGAGAGGATGTTCCAGAGAAATTAGGGAGTTGGATTACAAAACTATAGTCAGACCATTGGTTGGTGTAGTTACGGACCCACATTTTGGCTATCAAATACAGGAGTTGGAGGGTGTGCAAAAAAGAGCAGGTAGATTTGTTTGTTGAAATTATCGCTGGATCCAGTCAGTAACTGATATGATAAAGATGTTGGATTGGGACTCATTGGAGGAAAGGAGGAGGCTGAAGAGAGTCCTGGGAATGTACGGGGCATATGTTGCTGATGGGGCTTGGAGGGATATTGGTCAAATAATTAGGAATAGTTCATGAAAGGGGAAAGGCGACCATAACCTTACGCTTGTGCTCGATTTCATGCATAAGGGACTGGGAAAATTTTCTTTTGTTGGTAAGGGTGTCAGGGATTGGAACAAATTACCAACTTATTAATAATTTACCAAAAACTCTTAATGAATTTAAAATTTGTAAATCAGAAACATAAATGAGGGAGGAATTTAACATTCAAATTATAAAGGAAAATTTATATATATATATAGAAAGGGGTAATTAGATGACTAGTTGAATTGCCACCGGAGCGTTAGCTCCATCGTAATTAAAAATTAATAATTAGCTCTATTTGACCGATCAACTCGGCCGACTCCGCAAGACTCTGCCGACCTGTTTCACGGACCAAACAATTTTGTTTTATTCTGCCGAATGCGCTTGTCTCGCTTCATTTGTGCATTCGTATTTAGCCTTATCGCCGCATCGAAATGAAAGATTAGAAATGTATTTTCACTTGTAAACGCGTATTATGAATTGTTTTGATATTTCAGTAAATTACATAAATTAACTGATACAACATTTGTATATATATATATATCTATATATATATATATACATCACTCAAATTTTCGATTTCAGTTGACAGCAGACCAGTCTATATTGATGTTTTATATACACAGGTAAAATTTTAAAAATATACAATTATGAAATTTAAAATAAACGTATAAATCAAATAAACTGTATCCATGGGGGTCGCAGCTAGGTTTGCAACCCGTAATATAGTATAGACAATAGAATATTGTTCTTTATTTTCCGTAGGCGTACATTATAATCTACGAAAGTAATAAAGTAAGTTAAACAGGATTTTTTTTAATCCATTGGCACACTATACTGGATTGAAAGATTCTCGCGTTTCTGAACCCAATCACAATGAAATGTCAAAGGTCAATTACTTCATACTAGATGAGTTTGTTTTGCTTGAGGTTACTTTCAATCCTCTTGATATTTTTTCTTAATAAAGAATGAGATCATTATATTTTTAGTTTAAATACAGACCGCATTAACAAATCAAATCGTTCCCAGAGGTAAGGTCAATTTTAAGGCTCATAAAAACTGTAACCGAGACCGGGATTTGAATCGGGGACCTTCCGTATTCCAATCAAATGTCGTAACCATCTGAGAAATCAGAACAAATTTAGAAGCAATACAAAATATGTATTCAAACGTAATAAAATAAACGTACTTTTTGTGCAGGGCCTACAATATTATTTATTTTTGCTATCTCAAAATACAAACGTTTATTGTTCCATAAAAAATGAGGTTCTACAGTCTTCAAACATAAACTTTAACTGGAATTGTATTTTATGAAGCATTTGTAGCAAGTTAGAATGTGATTAAAAATGGTTTTGTGTATTTGTTTAGTATTTTATTGTAAATCAGTGTAAATGGATTTTGTTTTGTGAAAAGAAATTATGTAAATACCATTTAATATATTTATGGACAGAACTATGCAAGAGAATTACTTAAATGTTTGTAATTGTAACTATTAAGGTGAGCTACGATGTTTAAAGGATGATTTACAGCAGTTGAAAATAATTTATGTGGATAATTTTGTTTTTAAGTATCTTTAATTTTCATTTCTAAGCATTTCCTAATGATTTTAAATGATTATGTATTAATTCTGATTGTTTTTAATATGTTTTAAATTGTTTAAGTATTGTTATTGTTCGAGAAATATCCGTCGGAAGCCTTTATAGTATTCTAGAACTTTCGATGGATCTTATGTAAAGCGATCAGCGGAGTCTCAGAGACAGTTTACGTCAGCCAAGGACAGTGTTGAACGAACTGTTTTGGTAGTATTGACTTTGGAAAAAGTGTCGAATGTAATCGTTGGAGTTTTGTGTTTATATGTGAACTGTATCTTGAGGTCCGATGGCTTACTAGCAATAAAACAAGTTAAAATTTGAAACTGGATCTTGTTATTTCACATAATAATAAAACCACGAGGCATCTAACAACAGCGTATGATGGTTGAGGAAACGAAATTTTACGAATGTTTTAAAATAACATAATCTTTTACGATCATCTGATAAACCTGAAAGTGAGGTTGAAGAAAAAAGGCATTTTTCTAAGGCAATGGATAACATGAAAACAACATTTGGTCATAAAGGAATGGAAACTGGCTTCTCCAAATCCATCAACCGGACCACACCGTCAAAACGGCAGGGTGTTGCTCAGCTCGCAGTGTCGTTTAAATCAACTTTAATCGAGTGAGCGGCAAAACGCCCCTAGTCCAGGCCATTGTAACCACTTAAGTCAGCAGAATCGGTCGGCAGAGTTCGGTTGGTTGTTCGGCAGGGTGAAAATTCGGCCGAATTCGGTTCCGCTGCAAACGTAACCAAGGCTATCAACCAGCAATTAGTAAACCCAACACCAATAAAAAGAGAGAGAGAACGTACTGGCTGGGAACTAATTAGAAAAACTCACTAACGTCATTGACGTTAGTGCTTATAGATGTAGCTATTTTTATAACTTTCGCGGAGTCAGTTGTAGTAGAAAGAATAATATAGACCAGATATGAATGATATTGGGTATAGAGTCTGGTAGTATATTTCGAGGAATCATACTATAAACTGTGAAATTGTAATACAGACACTGATGGCACGTCATCGAAGAAATAGATTATAAAACGAGTTATTTGATTGTTTTGAAAATATTTGCAATGCAACTTTATTTTATTTTTTAGTGGATCGTCAAATACGTAGTTTCAGAATGTTCCGAGAAGAAATTGCAATTAGTTTCAAGTTTTGGATATAGCAATTGTAAAGGGTGAGGGGTGGTGGCTAAGTGTTTCAGATATAAGAAAATGGGTGTTGATGAACTATTATGCTAATGCAATTGTATGTATGGTACTCGACTGTGGCAAACCTACTGACAGTCAAGCGATAAGATATTATAATTGGTTGACGTATCAAAAAATGGATAATGAAGATAGGACTTCACAGTACCCTTAAAAAATGACTGTACTAATTTAAACTAGATTACTTGTATAAGAGAGAAATACGGTTTTTTGGAAAGGACTTTTTTAAAAAAGGCAGCAAATTGTAAAACATTCCGTGAATTAAAAAATAATTTCCTGTAAGAGTTTCCATGTTTCCGGAAACAAACCCACTGATTTTCATTAACAGCTCGAGATAAGTGTTAGTGCGATGGCCAATCGAATATTACGCTTTGTGTTGCACTCAGGAACGAACCTCCCCATGACTAATGTTTCTAACTTCGAATCGATGGCTCAATTTAAAAACAAAAAGTCATTTTAATATATACCTTCATTAATGTGTTCTCTGTGAGTAACACCGTAACGTGCTCTCGCTGTACAAATAATATACAATCTTTCTTCACGTCTAACATCATCAGATGTATCGGCGTAAGGAAATGCTTAGTTAGTACTATCGGAGGGAGAATTCCTTTATTCTGGTAAAGCATACTGTAGTGATTTGTGGATGCAATTTTATTCTTTTATAACGAGAACCCATCAAGTGATATTGTATGATACCTCCTGAGAGATGTTTCACTGTACCAGAAGCACTTAAGTCCTAATAAAGTCACTGGCTGAAAAAACTCATTCATTTGACCATCCAACGAAAGTTATGGGAAAACTTACTTTTTTCATAACTGTGCTGGTACAGTACGTTGATGCCGCTATTATCTCAAGTTAAAAATTTACGATATCCATTTGTTTGTATAATGGTTCAATATGTTTTAAATTGCAAACCAGCAATAAAAAATTTGTATTTCGTTTAAACCCACATATTAAATAGCAGTAAGTTGCAACAAGAACACGCCCCTATAGGTGATTAAGCGCAACTTCTTTTTGCGAGGAGCGAGTCTACAATAAACAGCAACTTCATCCTCTGAATAGTTCGACACCGCTCATAAGCTGAAATCACCGTAAATATTTCGGCTGTAAGAAGTAACATATCGAATGACTATTATTTTACTCCCTTAGCTTTTCAACATCACAACAAAATAAAACATACCTTATTATACACATGGGAGCAATTGCTGAACATTAATCGAAACTCCATCAAAATCTAACCAGTAATTATCGAGTGAATCGCGTTCAGCCAAAATAATATCTTAAATTTATCAGCTTCGCAATGCCACATCAAAAGTAAATATGCCTACTTTAGCAGTGGTAGCACGGACTGTACATTAACCAGAACTTTCTCAAAATACGACCAATAGTTTTTGGGTGTTTTAAGTTCCAGTAAAAATATTTTAAATTTGTCGGCTTTTCGACATTCCATCAAAATGAAGCGTACCCTACTTTATTTGTGGGACCATGAACTGTAAATTAACTGAAAGCCCATAAAAATCCGTTCAGTAAGTTTTTGGTGGATCGCATTCAAGGAAAAATTATCTTAAATTTATCAGCCTTACCATGTAACATCAAAAAAATATACCTTATTTACCCGCCAGGCAACGGACTGTCTATTTATATAAACTTCATCAAAATACGACCTGTAGTTTAAGAGAGATTCCCGTTAAGCTGAAAATATTCTTAAATGTATCAATTTCCAATACCACATCAAATTTAAATAGTGGGACCAAAGGGCTACATATGAATCGAATCCTCATCAATATTCAACTAGTAGTATTTGCGTGAATCGCGTTCAACGAAAAATTCCCCTTAATTTCTCATTTTCTGTACATCAATCAAAGTGAAACACACCCTAATTTATCCGCCGGTTCACAGACCACGGGCTGCGGGTTGGCCACCTCTGATCTAGACCGTAGATAAGGCTAAACAGTACTTCATTTCCTCCGATTTCAAGTTCTGACCACGCTTCTGTCTATCGAGTATACACACCGTGTCACCACATCTCACTACTACTAGCTCGTCGTTCGTCACTAAGCACTTCCATAACGTCATTAGCGGACAACATTTTATTACATTTAGGTCTACTATACAATTATACAAGGTGCGCTGTAACCTTAACCCGACTCCGGCGGCGGCCAGCTACAAACTAACTCAACAATTATTTTTTTTTGCATCAATGCTTCGTGGCGACTTAAGCTATACAAATAATTTTCATTTACTTCTCCCAATTACTGTTATCACTCTTTCTATAACTGGCTTAATATTGTCACGCCACACACTTAAAAAATACAGATTACTTCGATTCTCTAAAGAAATTAGGCTCAATTACAACACAAAGTACCACTAAACTGAACCTGTCTCGCCACAACACAAAGTTAAGAACTTAACGTATTTTACAAGACTCATTTTAAATCTAATTATAAGAGATTGCTTCCATTTGAACTTCTCGTGTCTTACCCGTATCTCAGGAAAAGAGCCTGATCTGCAAGCATTGAAAGTATTATGTGGACCAAAAGGTCAAACAATTTTACAGAACTCAAAAGTTAGTGAATGTGTATGAGCGAGAGTAAACAATTACTTAGCTGTTCTTTATTCACGTTGCATCATTAGAGGTGATATGTTTCCTTTAAAGCTGAAAGATAAGCTACATATAGTGGAATGTGGGCGACCCATTGGCTCAGTTGGCTGCGGCACCATGACCTGACACGGAGTTAGTTGGTTCGAGTAGAGGTGGTATATGAAATTCTTTACATCAGAATTTGGCCGGCTGGGTAGGGTAGGAGCGTAGTTGGTGCACAATTCCTAATCACCAGATTGTGCACAGAAGTCCTGGGTTAAATCCCAAGTCTCTCCACATTGCGTATAGAGTGAGGGCATACGACAATTATTCCTGTAACGGGGTGGTTTTCACTTGCATTATATCACGAAGAAGATTTTTTTTCCTTATCTTGTATATATTGGTGAGAGTATGCAGAACCCAAGTTTTCGACCTCCGACACCCTCGGCACAATTTTCTGTGATCAAAAAATGGCAAAATATTTGTACTTTTTTCAGTTTTTCGTCCATATCTCCTTCATGACGAGACATAGCAAGAAATACTTTATTTCCAATTTGAAAGAGGAAAACATATCCTACATCTTTTGTAGTATAAAGTTTTTTCTAAACTCAAAACTAAGAGAGCTACAGTTCTTCGAAAATCAGCAAAATTTCACACTTTTCCGAAAAGTTGGGTTTTTACCTACTTCGTCGCTCAAAATGACCTGGAATCCCTGTATATATGATTGAAATATATGTATTTCTGCATGACATAGTATATCATATGTACTATACATTGATTACTGATGGTCAATTCAATAACCATATGGCGTTGTAGGCCGGGAGATTCCGAAGGATTGTTCGGTCACCAGGTGACAGTGTTTTCGATTCGCCACGCAATGCGTATTTGCTTACTAGGTAATAGTACCGGGTATGGGGCGTCCAGTAACGGGATAATTTTACCTTTAGTATTTCACATAGAAGATTTTCCTATATATATATATATATATATATATATATATGTGTGTGTGTGTGTGTGTGTGTGTGTGTGTGTGTGTGAGTGTGTGCATTTAAATATAATTACAGTTATTTATTACCGATTGTATTCCAGTTGGAATTAGATCGTAGAAATGAAAGCCTAACATTATGGCACAAAGTTTATTTATGCATTAAAAAAGTCATACTAAGTCAAAAATTAATAAAAAAAAAAACAATGTCTTCTCGTTTTGGATAGTCCCGGCTGATTAACATCCTCATCTTGAATTGTGTCTCCATTATCAATTATAGCAGGAGCAGCTTCCTCGATCTCAAAGAACGTGTCTTCACTTTCTTCTGCTTCTATCTCAGGAAGATTTTCACAAGACAGCCAGAACAATTTTTACAAGCAGATGAACAGTGCAGGCCAAATTTGCGACAGCTGCATGGTGCGATGCAACATTTCTTGCAGGAACATGTCACAATCTTCTAAATAAATTCAGGGGCAGCGTCTTTCATCATTGTGATTAGAGTAAGACTGGACGAGTCTATTTTCCATCCCCACAGCAATGGGCACGTTTCTCGACCCTGCCACGTTAGCACCTGGTGGTACGTGCGCATAGAATGAAACCTTGCCGCATCTGACGTAGGTGGTAACCGTGATAGGCTGAATGCATTTTTTGTGGGGGATTTTGTAAACATCTCATATCTGAGACCGTCCAGTGTCTCACAACCATTTTGACCGTACAGTGCCAAGATGAGCTGTTCCCCTGCCTGTTCTATTAAGTCTCCAGACGCTAGGGTTTCTGAGAACTTAGTTGAGTGTACTTGTAGATGTGGTTGGTGCTGAATGAGGGAGCAGAATTTTGTTTTCCCTTGGCCGATAAATGCTGAGGTTGTATCACATCATGTAAATGCATGGATGAAGAGTACACGTGTGGCATCAAACTTGAATTATGGGTTGAATACCATAAACCTGCTTTCATGCCTTTCCCTGGTTTATCGTAAGTATTCCCCAGGCCCGTTAGCAGAACGAGAACGTCCATATCCTCACACTTTCAGATTTTTCTGCTTGTGAAATAGCTGCATCAACAATCAGTACATCTGCCACTTCTTCTGCTTGTTGAACTTTGATGCCTCGGTTTTTTAATTTTGGTACTAGCATCAAAATTAAACGGTTCTTATTGTTCTAGTTTGTAAGGAATTTTTCCTGTGTAACTGCAGCATTTGTTTCTTCATTGAAAGTGATGTGTGCTGAAGTACCTGATGACTTCAAACGACGAAATCTTTAAGACGACTTTGTTCCTCTCTGCGCAGCATTATTTGGGTACCCGTCAAAAATGACTGTGATGTTGGGTCTATAGTAGGTTTCACATTTCCCACAGATGGAACCAAAGTTTTCATTGCGATGCCACACAACCTTATGCAGGAGGTATCCTCCGTCCACAACGAAGTTATTTATATTGGGTGTTGCATCTTCGATAGGTGAGAAGGCTTCCTATAGAGATGAATTTGTTCCCTTGCGGAGACCCTCCTCAGTAAACAAAGACGCGGAATAGGGAGCGAGTTCAAACGAGAACAGTATTTCAGATCTTCTTCAGACTGTTTCACAACTCACAATCTGTAAAACAGTGTTAACGGATTGATAGTCGTACCTTCTTGTTCCCTATCTTCAGAGCAGTGCAGGATGCAAATTAATAATCTTATCTTAGCTCTCGAATGATACATTCTGAAAGTCCTGTCCAATAACCCCGGCAATTTCCATACTTCCAACTTCTACTGACAAATGACAATTCACATCTGCAACCCCAATTAAACCACTGCTGATTGACATGATAACGTCACATTGTAGAATAGGGAGAGAGGGGGTGGGCGGCCGGTGTTGCGGCAGCCAGTTAATTATGTTTTCACTGTCTGCACTGTGCGTGAACGTCTCAAAACCAGATGCTGTTCACTGGTCCCAGACGATGTATCACAGTATTCTTCAATCTTTTGAAAAACATTCTGCAGACTTGCCATCCCTGCAATCCACTTTTTTAAGCACCGAATCTGAAAACCCACGCCCGTGAGTTACACCACCAGTGACTTTCATTGACTTCATTAAAAATTGCTTGATAGTCATATCTGACCATATAACACTACAAAATTAATCACTACGCCTAATGGAAAATGATCCTTCTTTTGTAAATTTATTGAATTTGACAGAATCCATTTGCTCTTCCAATCTCAGCATATCTTGCAGATAAAGGTGCACACTTTTAGCATATAGGAAATTGTCTGCAGCATGGAAGTGTTTAAATGAAGAATCCAGTTACCCATTCGCTCTGCCTCAAGGAACTGTTAATATTCAGTGGATCAAGACACCGATCACCTGTTACATAGACGCCCAGTGTGAAATCATGATGTTGGTTTAATTGTGCTCTACCCGTGTTTCAGAACCAGATTTGTGAGATCCGGAGCAATTAACGTATTGAAGGAAAGTTTGAGCTACCATTTGTCTGCGAAACTTTTACTGTATACTGTGTGATAAGTGTATTTTTATTTGTGAGTTGTGAGTTATATGAGGCGTAAATAGGAGTCTATTACAGCTTTAACCTAAATGATTGTGGAAATTCGCTTAAAAATCGCAATCAGGACAGCCTGTAAGCGATTATCAGTATTCGAAATTGGTCCCGTTGTACCTATGCGAACCAGTGTCGTGCGTGATGCGTTAAAGCGGGCAGATATAGTGGTGAGTGATTTTTATATTATTTTAAACAATACACATCAGAGACTTTGCATACATGGTCTCGTGTACATACATATACGCAATACATATAAATTTATTATATTTACGTATATATATATATATATATATATATATATACGGGTTTGAGCTCATTTAGAGCAACAAAGTAGGTGGACATCTAGCTTTTAAGAAAAACTTGATTCTTTGCTGATTTTCGATGAACTACAGCTCGCTTAGTTTTGAATTTAGAAAAACTATGCAATACAAAAGTTGTAGGAAATTTTGTTTTCTTTCAAATTGGTAATAAATTATTTCTTGCTAGGACCAATCAGGTTGGAGTTATTGAGGAAAAACTGAAAAAAGTACCAAAATTTTTACTTTTTTGGTCACAGAAAATTGTGCCGAGGGTGTTGGAGGTCGAAAACTTGATTTCTGCATGCTCTTACCAATATATGACTATACAACATACGAAAAAAATATTCTACGTAATATAACGTCTGTGAGACCCCCTTTTTTCGATCCCGTTATATGTTGAAGGTCGGGTGAGGAAATTAAGTCTGGTGGCCCTCTCGGTATCCTTCGGAAAAGTAGGCCTGAATGGGTCAACACCTAATTTCATTTTCTCCTTTCTTTCATCTCTTTCATCTCTCATCCACAACACATACAGTACTACACGCTGAACACACGCATATCTCAGTCATCTACACTTACAACAACAGTTACTAAAACTGGCACACTACGAAAGGCAACAGAAGATCACCCCAGTTCATCTTCCCAGAGGTTCCCATGAAGGGGTAAACACTCCCCGTAGTAACCGCCTACGCCGGACACGGCAATTCATTTATAGAAGAAAAATTGGAAATACTGATTACCAGAACTAAACGGTAGCTGAATTTAGAATAGTGTGCAAAATAAGGTGAAAATAGATTCATGTTAGTGAGACTGTATGTGGCGGCAATCTTTAACTGATTTGAATTTGGAACTTGACTCATTGACTTTCACTTTTTCCATTTTTTTTAATTTTATTTTTTTAATTTTATTGTAACGGTTAGTCCCTTTATTCACTGTTTTTCTTTACAGTGTGCTATTTTGGGCTGCATGAAAATCCAATTACTGTTATAATAAGCTGCTGTTTGAAATGTATCCTAGCTAAAACCTTAAATACAAGGGAAAAAAACTTAGGAACCATTTCCTACGAATTATTCAAAATGAACGTTTCATTGACTCTTTTTCTATTTCCATTAGTTGCTATTAAATTAACTGTCTCAAATAAAATCTGATGATATACAAACCGATACACTTGAAAACATACCGAAATTCTAAAAACTGAATTTCTGTATTTTACTTCCATTACACAATCTTATAAAGTAAAAAAGATAAAGACTTAATTTTGTGCGTTGTTTCTTTACTGACCTACGAAACATTTCAAGAAGAGTGATTCTGAATCTGCTGTTCACTTTACATATTACAGCCAGCAGCAAGGAAAGTTAAAAACTCCTAATACTTCTCACTCGATTTTAGACGTAATACTTGTAATGAATGCTGTTGAAAAGAATCTATTACTGTATTAGCCCAGTACCAAGATACTTTTTTCTATTTTATGTACCCCCCTTAACATACATTGTTTAATCACTCAATTCGCCACCGAATAATTGAAGTGCTGTGGTTATACACAGAAGCAGCAGATGTAGCAGCTAGCTCCCAAGCAGAGGGATTCTCTGCTGCCAAACGTTATTAATATCAATCGAGACTGCAAAATACACTTCCAGGAGGAAACAGAGGCGCGCAGACATAACCTGAATTCAATGGCGCATCAATCATCATCTGAGAGCTGATTCGAGTTAATGCGAGTGGCCCTGCTTGAGGCATTTATCTTCATTTGGAGGCCCGCTCGCACGAATAGTTTTGAGGAGCTATGAGTTGTGTATAGTGTGTGGTACAAAGAGAACCTCTGGGATTTATCCTTCCCGGACTCCCTCCCAGTGCCATCGAAGTTACATGATAAGTCGACAATAATATTAATAATGAACAGAATGTGTATATGGTCTATTTGATCCCGCGTAATATCAGTCTCGGAAATGAGAAACAATGAACGAGGAATCATGCTCTAAACCACATGTATATGATATATAACTCCTCAATTCATTAATTGCTTAAGTGCTTTGCTCTCTTTAACAATTTGCTCCCTAACAACTCTGATTGGTAGACACATATCTTGTATGGTGGTATAAATATTGCTGGGAAAATTTTCCATTCAGAGAATTTTCAGCATAATCATCTACAAGAGTCCGATAAGGTGATTAACATTATAGTCGACCCAACGGCCAATTGTCTAGTACAGACTTTTATTACTATGGTAATTCAACCAGAGATACTGGACATTTATGGGTTTCACACAAAGCTTCCATGTTACGATGGGCCTAGCTGATTATGTTAATAAATCGCTACATAAATGTTATGTTCCTTTATTCATGTCTTTCCGTTAGAGAATTTTGTTTTGTGCATTGTGAAAAATGTGCAGGAAATTTTCTATCAACGTTTGTTTAGCAGCCGTGCATTACAATGTAACATAAGGAAACAGTATGCAAAGAGGAAGATTTATTGTTCTTGTTACAACATTATGGTGGTCATTACCGCCCTAGAGTTAGTTAAACTTGGATACTAATCACAATGAACGCTAACTGTAAATTACTTTATATTACAACAAATCAGTTAGTAACTATACTACTGTTAAAAAATTCTTATTTACCAATTTCGAATCACATTCTTGTCCCGATTGAATAGACAACTCAGGGGATTATTTAAATTAGAACTTTGTGAGAAATATTTTAATGACTGTATAGCAGCTACTCGTAATTTCATTATATGCTACGTTTTTCATGACATGAACGATTTGAATGATCACTACCTTTATTATTTTCACGTTAGTGATGTCAGATTTCTAATAATGCAGAAATGTTTCTATATTATTACAGGTATTTTTATTTTAAACTAAACAACTAAAACGAGTGTACGAACAGAACGGATAGCACTTGTGAATAAATTTTAAGGTTGTAGGCCTAATTTTCTCTTATTTAATATTTCAAAGGGCGAATTTTATCTCTGAAAAATTGTCAAGAAAAACAAAAGATTTCCTGACATGATTCCTTTTCAAAAAAGTATTTTCGTACGAGATAAATGAATAGAATAACTGCATGTGCAATCAAAAATTAATCTCAGGTTCGTCCAATGCTTATGTATTCAACAAAAAATGTTTTCTCCATTTACCATGACGCTGATGATGCAGACGACACTTCTCACCTTCACGCTCCTATCCTGTTCCTTGTTCTACGCCGCACATGTGTGCAACCTTTATTAACCTAATTTTAAGTGCTATGGAGCATATTCCATACACACACCTACTTTTGCATTCCACGAAATTTTGCTTTAATTTATTCCATTGCTGGAGGTAAACTGTTCAGCATATACCTTACATACTTTATTGCTTTACGGCCTATTCCGCGTCCTTTATTTGATTACCTTAGCTTTCGGCTGCTATACTACAGCCTTCTTCAGAGATACTGTTTTCATTTAGGTTGACATAGCAACCGTCGCCAAGCACCACAGAGAAAGAGGCCGCTATCTTCGTTGATGTTTGAATTCCTTAAGATTTCTGCTGCCTCTTACACACGTCGAGGCCACCACTGGTCTTCTCTCCACAGTAGCCTCGTATCTTGAAATTTTATTTCATGCCCGGTGTCAATAGCATGGCGAACGACGGCAGATTTGTCGCTGTTGTATTTATAGTGGCGGATATGTTCTTTAAGTCTCTCCGCCACTGTGCGAGCTGTCTCTCCGATGTATACACTGCCGCAGCTGCAGGGGATTTCGTAAACACCCGTAAGCTGGTGTGGGTGTAATTTATCTTTCACTCTGAATAATGATTGACCAAGTTTGCTGTGAGCTTTGTATATGACTCGCACCTCCACCCGCTTAAACAGTTTCCCAATCCGGTCAGTGATGCCACGTATGTATGGAAGAAAGGCGAATTTCCTTGGCACATTGGTCTCATGCGATAAGTTGACGTCTTCCATGGGTTTTTTAGGTCTGAGAACCCTTCTGATGTCTGATTCACTATAGGCGTTGGCTCGGAATATTTTTGTAAGAGTCTCCATTTCTTCCCTCAGACTTTCCGAGTCACATACTGTCTTCGCTCTTAAATTCTGCGATGTTAATACGCCTCTCTTCGTTGCTGGGTGATGGTGCGACATATCTATTGGTGTGGGTCGCCTTGCGGTACACCGTATGACCCAAACGTCCATCACCTCGCTTTTGAACCAGGACATCGAGGAATGGCAGTTGTCCGTTTTCTTCCACTTCCATGGTGAATTTGATTCTTGGATGGGCACTATTCAGGTGGTGTAGGAACTCCTGCAAATTCTCCTTCCCGTGAGGCCAGATGACATAGGTATCATCAACGTACCGGATCCACATTTTAGGTTTTAGGCACGCATGGTTAAGGACCTCTATTTCGAATGCTTCCAGAAATATGTTGGCAGCTACAGGTGAAAGTGGCGAGCCCATGGCCGCACCTTCAACTTGAGCATAAAGTTCACCACCATATTGGAACACAGTTGACTCTGTCAGGTCAGCCCACTCAGTAGACATTCCTTGTGCAAGAAGTTTGGCACGTATTACAGCAACGGCTTCGTCTACTGGCACGTTAGTGAATAATGAAACAACATCAAAACTCACCATGATGTCAGTCTTTTCTAGCCTCATATCATCAATTATTTGTATAAAATGAGCTGAGTTCTTTACAGCTGATCTTATATCTCCGGTAAGATGTTTGAGTTTTCTGGCAACATACCGCGCAAGTGGATGTGTAGGTGAGTTGACCGCGCTCACAATCGGACGTAAGGGAACCTCTCTTTTGTGTACTTTGGGCAATCCATAGAACCTGGGCATCGTGCAGTTACCTCTTTTTAGATAGCCGCGGAAGTCTTAAGAATCATTTAGCATATACCTTGTTATTTATTCCAGATAATATCTTTACCTAGTCTACTAAACTACTAAATAAAAGTTACCCTTTCACTTTTGTCTGAAACGAAAAATTCGTGTATGCTCACGGTCATGTCTTTGTCTCCCCCCCCCTCCCCTCGTATTTCGCCTAATTTTTCCTACATGTCATCGCCAACGTACGCCTCATACATCACCAAGCTCCTTTCACCCGCCTTGTTTCTTTCAGTGATACCAGAGTAGAGGTATCACAAGACATTGATACTGTAAGAACAGTAAATTGCATTTCGTATTTTAGTTTAAAACGGAATAATAAACAGGTTTCACAAAGGTTGTTCAATATTATATTATATATTCTCGCATCTGGAGGCATTGTCGAGAAGAGACCGTGTTTGGAGTGGTAATTTCTATCTTTAAAGTGTACTATACCTACCGTTGTTTTCTGCGAAGGGTGACACATAGTGTCTGTCGCCCATTTTAAGAATGGGAGGTCGGTCTGTCAACAGACAGAGTGCGCTATACTAAAATATTCGTTTGAGGTTACCATGGCGAATCACTTTACGGCCCGCATTTTATTCGTAGGTATTGGCTTCGAAAACATTCCTCAGCTGCACACTGTAACAGAATGACGAAAATCTGTCAATCCGTACATTTTTATATTTAACATATAAAAAGAATAATGAAACGGATAATCAGAGAGGCTTGTGTAGTAATTCACATCCTTTGGACCCCACAACGGAAGTGTCATCGACATAGTATTATCAAGACGTGGAAGACTCAACATCTTGCACTGAATTTTCCTGGTAAGGTCATCAATGAAGCACGGTAATCTACTTTGCGACATCACAAAGTTACTTAGGTCTGTGTTTACTTGTTAAGTGAGCGCTGCCAGTGAATACCTTTACTAGTGGTCAGATTAACCCACTAAGGTAAGTCCATTTCATGGGCAGCGTACGTGGCTACTGACAATTTTTTTAAGTGTATACCGATAACCACCTCATAAAGCATCTGTTGTCCATTAAAGTATTTATTTCAGGTGGCCCTCCACCACTGCGAAAAATGATAAAATTTTTATTCAAATGGGATACAATTTTTCGGTTAGTAGTTTAAGGTTGTCATAAAAAAATAATATTCTTACACAATGAAATCCTGTTCTGCTCTTCTTCCCCTCCCCCCTCCCCAGGGCCGGCGTTAAGGGGAGTGGGGGGGGGGGGGGCGGGAAGTGGATCAAGTGTATGGGCTCCCACTCGACAAGTTGAGTTGTACAGTTGTAAAAAGAAAAGGAAAAAAGGTCGCCCATTTGGTCTGAGGGAGGGCCCAAACTGATTGAATTCGCCAAGGGCACCCAGCTGGTTACCTCGGACCCCAAAATCCTAGCGCCGGCCCTTCCCTTCCCCTTTTCCTTGTACAGTTATTTCCCCCAGTGGGCTGGCCCTTCCTCTGAGAGAAAGAGTGGTTAGGAGAATGGCGTTCTCGGGGTGTCCTAACCAGCCCCCCCTCTGTTTTGAATCCCCTTGGTTCAAACGGGGAGAGATCGATCCATGGGCTAGGCGAAAGTGGTGGCATAACAGCTCAGTCGGTTGGCGGTAAACATTACGTGGACGCTCTCATGAGGATATGAGGCACCTGGTCTCATCTTGCTGCGATAACGTGGGAGGAGATCATTGGAGCGATATGTCCTCTGCCTTCGACAGCATAGCACAGAACTAGCTGTCAGGTAAGTGGTGCCCCGGTGCTTCCGTTATACTGACCTTCAGGTCTTTGGGCCTCATGAAGGTGGGAACTCAGCGAGGTGGTGAGACCTTGCAGAACGGTATCACACTGTACTCAATCTTATCTTCTCGTGTTTTATAAAATTACTTTGAAATTTTTGTCGACGTATACATCCATTTCATTAGGAATATTTGCTCCAAACTGGAAAAAGCTGATTGGTAACTTTATATCACATCAGCTGCATAAGTCTATAAAATTAACAGGTCATATACGCAGCCTCCAGTTTGAACAACCCGAGTTAACAGAAATCTTCGCTAAGTAATCCATCCTAAAACAAACTCTATGAGTGACGCCTAAGAAATCAGTAGATCTGTTTTGATCTTGAGATTACGATATTGCCGTGGATAAAGCAGAGTCGCTACAGAGCATCGGAAGCCTTCAGCTTAAAAAAGTCACTCTTCAACCAATGTAATGAAAGTAAAATGACATCATAAGGAGCTAAAAACGGTTTAGTAATTAGAGTAATAAAAATATATATATTTATGGCGCATTGAAAAAAAAAATCCAACAATACATGAAATTTGATGTTGACGAGAGCTCTCCCCGAGCACTGTATTGATTTTTTTATTTTTTTAATGGCTTTCGGCAGCTGAGGCCATACAGCCAGCTCAATGTGATTATTATAGCTTCCAGTGAATCAGTCGTCATCCAGTGTTTATATATATTGTATCTTCTAAGTATGGACACCACAGGACGGACAGGACATTCACACAGACACACAACACTTAACGTCCATGCCCGCGGCCGGATTCGAACCGGCGACATTCGGCACGCGGAGCTAGCACTCTAGCCCCTACGCTACCGAGGCCGGCAGCACGATGGACTGTATGGATTTAGCGACATGGGTATTGATGAAAACCATATTCTCCTTGAACTATGCTACCGGTAAAACTAGAAACATCACTAAAATAATAAGTAAGATCTATCCTATGAATCAAATGATACCAACAAACACAAAAAGCCTACTCATACAGATATTCAACCAATTTTGGAAAAAAATATGTCACAGACGACAATAAAATATAGACCGGAATTCAGTTAGTAAAATCCGAGAAACAACTTCACAGATGACAACTTGCCTAACATCAAGAGTGCGTGAGACAGACCAGCATATGATATAAATTCGTTTAGAAC
The DNA here is from genome assembly GCA_031002005.1 of Vandiemenella viatica. NCBI lineage: Eukaryota > Metazoa > Arthropoda > Insecta > Orthoptera > Morabidae > Vandiemenella > Vandiemenella viatica. The sequence continues at coordinate 354,658,482 of JARYHS010013630.1, read as the reverse complement.
CAAATTTAAAACATCGAAAATTACTTCCATTAATTGAGTTGACTTAGATGAGACTAAGAAATTATTTTAATGTCGTAAATCTTATACATCTTGTACAACGCAAATACACTACATGCGTTGTATTTGCACACGTTAGAGGATCCTATTACCATGTACAGAGTCGAATCGTTCGCGGAAAAGTCAAAGACCTTCGGATTCCTCCCAAATTTGTTTAAAAGATTATACAGTTGGTACATGAAAGGAGGATACTGGTAACGACTAAAATCATAGGACCAAGAATTGTTACTGATGACTTACGACGTACCTCAACATGTTTTTCTTACTACTTGACTATATTCAATACATAAAAACTACTCAGGCTATTCACTTCCACTGCCAGACTTAAAAAATTTTCTAGTGACATCTGGATACAAAACCATGTGTACTGAATGAAATGTCCGCAATTCCCAGACAGCTACAGACTTTTGCGGACAAGCAAACTGTAATAAAAAATAGTTATATTTCTAACCATATATCTACAGTGCATACTTACCTTATTTACCACATCAATGAGTTGACTAAGAAGTGAGAACAAGCTCTAAATAACATTCTTTACGGGGTTGCTTACAACAGTACTTCTCACATCCATCTATTGTACTTTCAGTACGCACAAAACATATATATTATCATGAACAGATTACGGCTGTATACAATTATATCAAAATGGTAATTGGTTAAACTCCAGTGGAAATATTTAAGAAGTTATTTGTTCCAAAACAGAAACTAAAGTACAAAACCTACGAATGATAATACAAATGTGATGCGATTACAGAAGTTGGCGAGAAGAGAACATAACAGAGATAATATACATCAAGGCAGTAGGGAATACTTCAAACAACAAAATAAGGAGTTAATAAGAGCAAAGAAGGTGGCTAAAGATGTGCTGATGAAGAATATTATTGGTGCAGAGAGACCACCAACGGATACTTACTGAAATTTCTATACCTATGTTAGAAAGCTGAGAGGAATGTAGGGTGTTGAGACATTTATTGACAAGGATGGAGGAGAAATTGTTCATTTGAAAAAGACAATCATTTTGAGTAAATATTTTAATGAAGCCGTTAGGGATGATAATTCAGGAATGGGAATGTGTAAACGGGAAAGGAGCTGTTCCACACAATTAAGAATGACCAGACTAAGAAATTTGATATTCATCCTGATGATATCATGAAGTAACCAAGAAACCAAAAAAGTGTAAAGGGGCTGGTGTATGTAATGTTACTAAGAATTTCTTAAAGTTAACAGGATTTGACATTGTACCTTATCTTGAATACGTTATTTAAATTGAGTCTTGATACCATCTATTTATCAGAGGACTCGAAAATTGCGATATTAGTACCTGTCCATAAAGAAGGGGTGACAAGTAGGGTCGTAAATATCAGGCCAATCAGTATAACATGAGTGGTAGGTAAATTAATGTAAAAATTGATATGCAACCACATCAGAGGTACCTGCGAGGAACGTAAGAGGTTTTCAAGTCGACAATTTAGCTTTAGGAAAGGATATTCAGCCGAATCTCAGTTAGAAGGCTGTATGCAAGATATTTCGTATGAAGTAGACAAGGGAGGCCACATTGATAGTGTAGCACTAGATCTTTCGACGGCTTTTTATAGAGTGAGCAATAAAATGGAGCTAAATAAGGTTCAAACTATTTGAGTTGATGAAAAGGTGATTCACTAGGTAGAAGAATTCCTAAAAGGTAGAAAGCAGAATGTTATGGTAGGAAATGCAGTATCACAGGAAGTGGAGGTGAAAATGAGAGTGCCACAGGTTAGCGTTTTGCGACCATTGCTATTCGTCATTCTAATGAATGATTGTGTTGATGGTTTACTATCAAAAGTTGGTTATTTGCTGATGATATAACGTCATATGATAGGATCAAAACGGAAGAAGTCTGTGGACAGCTGCAGGATGATTTGGACAGGCTATCTCTCCTGGGTATGTCAACAAGGTATGAAGATAAATGCAAATAAGTGGCAATTTTTAGGTACACAGATAAAAATCTAAATGTTGATTATGATTGTACACTGTGGAAAGAATTGCTTGTTGAAGAATTGAAATGTAAGTACTTTGGCATAACATTTGATAACAAACTCGACTGAGCAAGGCAAATTGGAGAAGTAGTAGGAATAGACTTTAAAATCCTTCACTTACTGGCGAGAGTGATAAGGGGATGTACCAGAGCAGTAAGGGAAATATGTTTCAAAACTTTGGTCAGACCATTGCTTGAATATGGTGGTGTAGTATGGGCAGGACCGGCTTTAGAAGGGGTAAGCGGGACAAAAGTACCGCGGCCTGGGCCCCCGAAGCGGGCCCACCGTCCATTGTGCCTAACTAAATAGAAATAAAATACAAGTTTTAAAGTCTTCACCTATGATTTTGAATATTTTTGCATTAAATTTGTCTGACTTTATACTAAAAAAACACAGTTTAAAGTAAAAAATTTCGTCGGAGGGGGATGGGGGCTAAGGTATCTTACTGGGGTCCCGAGAATTCTAGCGCCTGCCCTTAGTATGGAACCAACAGTTTGTGTATCTAATACAGGAGTTGGAGGGATTTTTAATGTCTCCCTCCTTTATTAATAATGTGTGCAAGTTAATCACACATTAATCGGTAGCTTCTGTGATATAAAGTCAAACATAGGGTGGGCGCCAGGTTCCAACAGTGTTTCCTATCATAAAAGAAATCGCCTGCCTAATCCAAAAAAATGTATGATCACAGAGTCCGCATTACCAGAAAGATATGGATGGAGGGTAATTGAAAACAGGACTCACAGTAAAATATTTAAGTTGGTTTAATCACTATCTTGATCTGTCTCGTTAACAGTGAAACAGTATTTTGAGGCTTCCGATTAGATTAAGTGAGGTATCTCAGGGTGTTTATTGGGTTGAACTACATTGCAAGTGTTTCTAATTACCCGGGACAGCGTGCTAGATGACAGATGGATCCGGGAGTGGCGTCTTGCTCTCTCCAGCGACGGTAGCGGCGGCGGTGGAATCACTCCTCGTCGAGTCAGGACCCATCCGCTCGGCGCAGTCGATCCTGATCTCCTCTCCTCGCGTCCCTTCTCGCAACCGGCCATCCTCTCATCTACGCCAGAATTACGTCCACACCTTCAGCTAATGGGAGTTCAAGGCGAAAAGCCTCTAGTCTATCAGTGGCCTCCCTCGCAACAAACAAAATAAAAACTTACCAGAGATCAGATCACGTTTTGTAAAGACACGTTCCCACGACGTCTTATAACGAAGGCAGGACGGGACGGATACTCAACAACACGCCATGGGAACGGGGCCGCCTCTGCTAGCGGGGAAGAGACGCAGCTACCCACTCTCTGTCGGTAAACATCACAGGCGTATGAAGCGGTGCGCTGTTTCCATCGGTTTGCAGCAGCGGTGCGCACCCCTTCTGTTGCTGTAAAGTGTTCTGTGCCAAACGACACTAGGCAACGTGGTGCGGAGGTGGCGGCGAGGTAAGCGGAGCGCGCTCGTCCCTACACTTCGGCTAATGAGGAGCCGCCTCCGTTGCAAGAGATCGTGGGAACGCAGTTTTAAATGGGCACGTGCTGACACTCTCCGTTGCGTGGGTACACATATTTTCCTTGGTGTCTCGTAATTTCTATCCAGCCTCGCCTCGAAGCTGTTCGCAGTATCCCTGAGGCGATTTTCATCAGGCAGAAAACTGTCTCGGCCATCTGTCACTTTCCAGTCTGCTCTGAGCCGTCGAACAGTGCGGATCGTTTCCTTGTTTACACGCGAGCCGTTCTAAGTGGTGCGAGCAAGCTATCGGACTTCGTGTCTACACAGTGGTTAGTGTTTCTTCGAGCTTAAGTTACCGCTGCTGTTCAACTACACAACAGGTGGAAGATAGTGGGTGAATAGTACAAGAGGTGTAAGCCTAAGGGCTTACAGGATGCAGGAGGACACGGAAGGGAACACACCAGAGGAAACAGCAGATGCTATCGCCTCGGCCCTTCATGTGTGCTATACGCCGATCGAAGTTGACATCGTAAGTACACCGCCCATTGCACTCCCAGATTCTGAAAAGACAACAGTTATAAAGAAAGGCAAGCTACGTGCGTATGCCGACATAGAACAGCCTGCATGTATAAGTACCAGATGTGAAAGAGCCCCAACTGGGGAAATTGACCTAAATATGAATATTAATAGTGTGCCATTTATACCTACTAACCCCGCAATTGCCGCAAGCGTTTCAGGAAGTGAAAGATAGCCCAATCAGAAATACCAATAACAACTTATACTAGCAATAGCAGCCAAAACGCAATAGCTATGGAATCTAGGGATTTACCAACAGTCAATTCCGCAAATGTGCAAGCAGCTTCTACATTGGGAGAAGAGAAATTTAGGTATTCAGAACATGACACCGGTCCATTCATAGTCTATGCAGAACAGATAAATACAGAAGAGCACCCCAATAGGGGTGCCCTCGGACGTCTTCATCCCATGTCCGTTGGGATTGAATTTAATAACTATAAGGCAGCAAACAACCTGGCATCAGTCACCAATCACCCTCAGAATATAAAAAATTTTATACCACGCTATTGTACAGTTAAAAGAGGGTAATAAGAGGGTAGATACTAAATTAACTGAAGAAGAAATACTAAATGTCATAGATTCCGATATAGAAGTGATAGCAGCCAGAAGACTAAAGCGTAAGATCACAATCGACGGAATACATCAGTGGATACCGCGGCAAATGGTATGCATTACATTCAAAGGACAGACCCTCCCACCACATATCTTCATTCACTACACCAGATGTCAAGTCGAGCCATATGTTCAAAGAGTAACTCAGTGTTATAAGTGTTTGAGATATGGTCATGTCAACAAGCACTGTCGCAGCAATGCTAGATGCGCTAAATGCGGAGAGGTCCATGAAACATCCGGGTGCAACAAAACTAACAACTTCCACTGTGCAATATGTAGGGGAGACCACATAGCAACATCAAGCTCCTGCCCAGAGTTTGTGAACAAAAGCGCATCAAAACCCACATGGCCTATAACAACCTTACGTTAGAACAAGCCACAGCTCTATAAAACCCAACTTCCTACGCTAAACAAGCTGCCAGGCTTCCCTTTACCCCAGACACCTCCAGCTTCCCCCCAATGCTCATTCCTAAACCCGGAAGTCCAATATCCACCCCCATTCAAGCACGGGCAACAGCGAGGCCAACCCCTAACTTGCAAGAATGATTCAATAAGCAAGCCAGAACTGAGCCTCCTTCCAAGCAGCAGGCGACCAGAAGCCAAAACACAAAGATTCCATCAGATTTGTACTTTGACCATGGACCCACCATATCTGCCCCGATAACCTACAACCCCTATAGGCCCCGGAACTCCGAAAGGGAAGAACCCCTCATAGATAAGGTGGTTTACATTGTTTCCTCGCTGCTGAAGATGGTTAATACAGGCGTTATGCCAGATATAAGAGAGGTCATCAGAAAATCCTTAGTGCTCAATAATAATGGCGAAGTGTAATAACTTCATGCAGTGGAACATTCGGTCAGTCCGATCTAATAAAGAAAATCTATTATACCTCCTCCAAGAAAATTCCATTGCAGTTGCGGGATTAATGGAAACGTGGTTGAAACCTGACAACCACTTCTCTTGTACAGGATACATTGTGATTCGGTCGGATCGATCAGACGGTTACGGAGGAGTCGCTCTTTTGATCAAAAGTGGAATACAGTATGATGAAATTCGGCTCAACTCGCAGGGATCGAATTTACAAGTATGTGCAGCCAACGTAGAATATGACAGCAGGAACCACAGAAAAATAGCAGTTGCTTCAATTTATAGATCTCCCCAAACTCCAGTGTCCAAAAGAGAACTTCGTCAGGTAATAGAGCAATTATCCCCCCCAATGCTTATTATGACGGACCTTAACGCCCACCACCAACAGTGGGGAAGTGAATCCAGCTGCGCAGTAGGCAAGTGGTAATAGATTTACTGGAAGAAATGAACTTAGTCTTACTGAACGATGGATCAGAAACAAGATACCACAGAGCTACAGAACGTAGATCGGCAGTCGATATCTCACTCATCTCGCCGGGATTGGCCATCGACATAGAATGGAAGACCCTCCCAGACCCATCGGGATCTGACCATTTTCCCATCATAATGTCCCCACCTGACCAGAGATTCAAGACCACTCCTCCGTCTCCCACTTACAAGTGGAACACAAGGAGAGCTAACTGGCCACTATATAAACAGTTCACAACAGATAAACTAGAAAACTTTAGCACGTCAGATGACCCCAAAAATGACTACCTCTCCTTCACCACAATTATGGATCAAGCGGCCCAAGTATCCATCCCAGAAAATAAACAGAGAAAGACGCCACATAGACACAGCCCGAAATGGTGGGATGAAGAGTTCACTAAAGCGATAAAAGACAGAAAGAAGGCGTTAGCGCAATATAAAGGACAGGCAACGGACGAACAATACATATTCTTAAACGAGATACAAGCTTCCACGAAACGCCTTCTGAAGAAGAAGAAAAGAGAATACTGGCAAAAATTTTGTAAGTCTCTGAACAAAGATGTGCCAACTAAACTACTTTGGAGACAGGTTAAAGGAATTCAGCGCAAGACAACGCAATCAATCAAACACATCTCCACTGCGACGGCCATGGACCTCCTTTGCTCTTTGGCTCCAGACTGGTGCCCAGAAAAGGAATTCGATATTCAGAACTCGGAAGCAGACCACCCTTTGCTTCAACCTTTCACAATAGAGGAATTGGAAAGTGCACTCAAAAATCTAGTAACACCGCTCCAGGAATGGACCAAATACAGTATTCGATGATAGATAACCTCCTCAGAGAAGGCAAAGACTTGTTCCTCAAAATTATTTACTGGGTCTGGATGGAGAGAGTCCACATCCACCCACTAAAAGCAATAAGAGTGGGTCCAATCCACAAACCTCACAAAAACCCTCAGTGACAGCGGATCATACCGGCCAATTTCACTCCTGTCATGCTCCTTGAAAATGTTAGAACGGATGATTAAACTCAGACTGGAGTAGTATGTAGAACATCCTCACCTTCTACAGAAACCCTGCTTGGCTTCAGAAAGGGGAAAGGCACAAATGAAATCATAGCACAACTAGTGACAGATATCCAAATCAGTAATGGAGAAAACTTTTACCTGACGGCCCTATTCACCGATATATCCAAAGCATACGACAACGTTGTTCTCACCTCTACTGGCGGAAAAACTCAGACAGTTGCCTCTCCCGGAAACTTTCGTGGCAAATCTAATAGCGCTGCTGGAAAATAGAGAGCTGTTCATAATTGGAGGGAAGTAGTCGGACCCAGGCTTACAAGTAAAGGACTGCCTCAGGGATCTATATTGTCCCCCCTTCTCTTCAATATCTACGTCAGTGACCTCCACTCAAAGATACCTCGGGAAGTAAAATTGTTACAATACGCGGACGATGTTGCCTTTACATCAGCCAGCGGACATTACAAGCCTGTAATACAAGGTTAGGCATTGCAATGGACAAAATTAAGGCTTGGATGATACGCCATGGCTTCGTCCTTTCTACAGAAAAGTCCGTGGTCTGCATATTTACAAGACATAGGGTACCGCACATAACTGAAATCTCACTGGGAGCCCACTCTTTCCCTGTCAAGAAAACAGTCTCATACCTAGGCTTGAAAATGGACTCGTACCTTAAATGGTCCAATCATATAGCTTACATCCTCAAAAAAGTGAAGCAGCCATGAACCTAATTAGAGCCATTACCGGCAAAACCTGGGGAGCGGAAAGAGTACTCAACATGAGACTTTATCGATCGCTCGTAAGACCTCACTACGATTATGGCTGTATATGCTTTGGATCCGCATCGAAAGAGTTGTTGAAGAGACTAGATAAATCACAATACAAAGCACTGAGACTATGTACTGGGGCCATGGCATCTACGCCTACAAACGCCTTGTTGGTCGAATGCCTCGAACCACCACTACACATTAGGCGAACATATCTCTGCAGAAAATTCATACTAAAGCAATTAGAACTCGAAGAGAATCCACTGTTGGAAAAGTTATCAGTATTATCGGCACAGTACTCAGAACGTGCATACTGGAAGAAGAAAACTAGTCCACCCCTAGCAAGAGCATATGAGGACCTAAAGATATACTCCACAAAAATATACCGAGCTCAACTATTACCTGTCTATTCAGGAAGAATACCCATTACCACTCTGAAACTGGACATCCGAACCAACATTAAATATCTGGAAGGGAGCGAAAGGAACAATGTCATAATGAGGGACTACATCTCAAACCTACCAGGTAACCCAGTATGCCTGTACACAGACGGTTCCAAATCAGATCACTCAGTGGGATGCGCATTTGTGGATACGACAAACAACAAGTCGGAAGCCTACAGCCTACCGGAAGAAGCAACGGTCTTCACAGCGGAACTACTTGCAATGGTCAAAGCTCTAGAATATTGCACAAAACTGCAAAGCTCGAGAATAGCAATAATAACAGACTCCCTGTCCGCTGTTAACAAACTAAACAACATCTCCAAAGACAATGGCAGATGTTGGTTGGCCTATGAAATACTTAGAATAGTTTCCAAACTTAGAGAGAAAGGCACGGAGATCACTTTCATTTGGTCCAAAGGACACGCAGGTATTACAGGTAATGAGCAAGCAGACAGTCTAGCCAAAGAAGCTGCACTCAGTGGAAACAAACTCAACCTCGTTCCGGCATCGGATGTATTACCAGCGATTCGACGCGATGTCAAGAAAGAATGGGCCCAACGAATGGGAGACAAGGGACCTCCATAAAGGTCAACATTACCGACAGATCCATCCCTCCATTCCGAGAGCTTATTGGTACTCCAACCGGATACTGTCCAGAGGACTCTCAACATTCATAGCAAGGCTGAAGTTTAACCACGGGCGGTTCAAGTCGCATCTGTTCAAAATCAACGTAGTTAACTCGCCCTTCTGCGAATGCGAAGAAAATATTTTGGAAGACGTCGATCACCTTTTCTTCGCATGCAAGCGCCACTGGAACAAATCTACACAATTAATATTGGACTTACAAAGACACGGGGCTGAACTTCCCACCAAAATCCAACATCTTCTTCAGAAACAAGAACCGGAAATCTATATAAGCCTCTATAGATTTGCCAAGGAAAATCACATAGATATATGATCCTTGTAATAAATATCTGTACAGGAAAAGTGTTGCTCATGAATTTATAACACAAGATGTAAACCAACTCTACCATAAGAGTTTTAGTTCTAACTTAGCAGGATAACAAGTAAATAGATTATAGGATGAGAGTGGCACTCTTAACTAGACAACATAACAAGTAAATCAATTGTTCTATAAGTGTAAATGTATAACCGAATAATACAACATGTAAATCAGTTGTACACTAAGAGTTTTATGCCTAATCTGGCAACGCAATATGTAAACCAATTGCACTGTAAGAGCTCCATTTTCATTTACTTAGGTTAACATATAAATCAGTCGTATAGTATGAGTTGTATTTTTAAAGAGTAGTACTGTTATCCTTGAAATATAAGATGTAAATAAATGCTAGTTTAAGAGTTTTATTTCGAACTTTGTAAATTACCAGGCAAATCAACTATATCTCAAGAATCATATTCCAAAATTAATAATAAAAAAGCACGGTAGGAGTTGTACTCCTGGCATTACTATACAATATATAAACCAAAATATTGTAATGTATTGTATGGTATTTTACCGTATTGTACTTGGTTGTATTACAGTATATGGCACTTTATTGCATTGTATTGTCCTGTATCGTATTGTATTGCCCTGTAATGTATTGTATGTTTCGGTATTGTTTTGTTCTGTATTGTATGGTATCGTACTGTAAGAATTGCACCTCTAACCTTGTACCATTAATATGTAAAGGTATTTTTGGCTGTATGGACTCTGTCCTTTTGCCAATAAATAAAAAAAATAAAAAAATAAAAAAATCTGTCACTTTCACAACCCAAGACCTCTCCCTGATAAGCGACCCTTACCGGTCGCAGAAAAAAAAAAAAAAAAAAAAAATCAGGGGCCGTCCTATATGCTCCTCATATGTTCCTCAGGAAACTAGAGGTTGCAGAGAACAGCTACCTGATTTGTCTCTGAAAATTACTGCATAACACAATCAGTAACCGATATGATAAAGGAGCTGGGATGGGATTCATTGGAAGACAGGAGGAGCGTGAAAAGATATTGGTGGAAGAAATAAGAGAGGACATGGAAGGGAAAAGATGGGGGGGGGGGGGGGGGGAACCATGACGACAAACTGACACTCGATGTCAGGTATAAGGTTGTGGGAAGATTTTCTTTCGTACGTAAGTGGGTCACGGATTAGAATAAATTACGAAGAGAAATGATGAATAATTTACCAAAAACGCTAAACGAATTTAAAGTTGAAATCAGTATAGGGGAAGAAGTAGGTTGGAAAAGGAAAAGTGAAAAATTGGTGTGTAATGAAATTTCCTCGGGAGTAAGCGCTCCATCGCAATAATGCTCAGAAACTATTAGAAGCAAAAAAAATAAAATAATAATGCTCTTTCATTACATGTATGGCAAAAATAAATACTGCTATATACACACATTATTTGAGAATGACTAATGTGTGTATTTATTAACAAACAAAAATATCAAAACATGAGGTATCTTTGATACCTACGAAGAATTGCACTACATTATTAAACAAAATTCTGAATTCTCCACGTCTAATGATATTTGAAGTTGATTAGAACTGATTAAGAGTCCATTCTCGAATATTTTACGCTGTTACCAATTGCGAAAACTCGTTTACGGACTGGTTCCGGATCATTTAAACTCAAATTTGTCAGATGTTTTACATATTCAAAATGATCTAATATTTGTCTGTTTTTTAACAGATAATTATAAAAGGTTTTACATGAGAAATCAAAATTTTGAATTATTTGGAACTCTGATTTTACAAAAGATATGTTCATTCTGTTTCTTTCCTTGCTCCACACTTGTTCCATCATGCTGAGTAAGCGTTCGCAAGAAGCATTAGAGACAGGATTAGAAAGAACAAACGTGACAAGCTTTTTCAATTCTGGACAGTGATTTCTGTCATTTGAGTTCGCAAAGAAGTCAACTCAGTGTAAATCAACTCGATTCTCTTCAATGAGATGTGGTTACATTTCACGGAGAATTTCGATTTCATCATACAGTTTCTCTGTATCTAATCAATTTTTAATCTACTAATACCTTCTCATGTAATCGGTTCTTTCAGTGATCAAACTGCATTAATAAATTCATGGCAGCTTTGCCATAAAATTGATCAGTTTGTCTGTTTTGTAGATTTGTTTCAAATCAATCTGTATGACATGAATTTCAGTGTTTGTTACTCTGTCAGGTTCCAATAATTTAATGGCGTTCTGAAAGACTTGCATTATATTTAAGACTGCATTTGTTTCTGAATCACTAGAACTAAAATTTTGCCATATAAATACAGAAACATTCTCTTCAACCTAGCGACTTGAAATTAGTCTGTTAAAGCTGGCAGCAGCTATAGAATTCTGTCTATTGCAGGAAGTAACGGCATACAACGAGATGGCACATGTCTTATTATTTCTTTAAACTCTATGTCAGTATCTGAGCAATTTAACATTTTATTTTCTCGTTTAGTGAAAACATAAAATTCAATGAAAATTTTCAAAATAATTATTCAACATCAACTGACAGGGTGTTTAAAGAATTTTTAACAGAGTTGTGTAGAATATGACATTTGCAATTCGTTTTAAGTATCTTTGTCTTTAAAGTTTAAAGCTCTTGATAAACAGAAATATTTATTTCATAACTAACAGCAACATTGTCGGTAGAATCTGCTGAGATTTGACTTGCTTGTAGGTTGTTTTTAGTTAAAAAATTTATTATTTGGGGGGCGTTCAAGTATTACGTAACGCAATTTTTGAAGATTTTATATCCTCCCTCCCCCTCCCCCCCACCCCATGTAACATACCGTAACGTTTTTCTGTACCCCCCTCCCCCTCCCTAAACGTTACGTAACATCCAAGTGACCATCCTCAGACAATGCTTCACTGCTGCGCATAATGCAAAGAAACTCATTTGCCCTTCTGGCAGCAAGTCGCTGTGGCCGTACTCTACTTTCACGGCGGTCTTGAGCAGTCTTGCCATGCACATAACGACTGTGTGTTTGCACACTCTTGTGGGATGTGAAATAGATCCCACATGTTGCACATATTCTGTTCTTGAGATCGGATTGTACTGATGGGCAAAAGAAATAGTAAAGCATTTGCTTAAACCCTTCTAGAGGAGGCGACAGATCAACAGACAACCTGAACCACACAAGAAGTGGTGAAAACTTGCATGATCCTTTGTCTAGATGACTGGGGTTTTTGAAGGATTGGGCAGGATGGCGGCAAGAAATTATACAGAAAAACAGATTTCAATGCGGGAACAGCAGGATTCATCGGCACATTTAATCACTTGCAACAAATATTGCGATTCACGGACGTGATCACTATACCAGGCTACATTAGGTTCTGCTGGATCCTGCAAGCTATCTTCAGGCTTTCTATATTCCGCCGAAACATCGTAGTTATCATTTTTCATTTCACTCCAGACCTTAGCAAGTGTCTCCCCGGCGTGCTGAAAATTGCGTTTTTCCAAATCATCATCAACAGTCATTCCTTCGTCGTCGAGATGAGAACCAAAATATTCATGCGGCAGGATGACGCCTGACAGTCGTTTGCTGAGGGGGTCCATGCGTCGCTCAACTCGGTTGTATGCACTCCACCCAGGAGCATTAGTCGCTATAAACATGGCGTCTAGGTTGTATTTTTTGAAGTGTTGAATGGCAAAGTTCTTGACTTTCCGATAACGCGGATTTTCGTCCGGCCCACCATCTACAAAGATGATGATCATTGGCTTCATGGTGTTCGTTTCTGTCATCATTAAGGGTTTGAATGCAGACACTGATAAAAGTGATTCGAAATCATAAGCATGGGTGTTCGCTGTGGAGGATGCGTGTTTCCCACTCCTTATGGATATGTGTGTCGTCCCGCTGTAACCTACAGCTTCTTCCTGACCGAAACCGTCAGGATCCACGTTGACGCCGGCGTATACAAAAGGAATAAGTTTGTGCCGCTCTGCCACGACCCAGTCATGGTCAGGTAAAAGTACTATGTATTCCATATGCATTAAAAGAGGGCCCTGACTTTTCACTGCCGGTAAACCTATTGGTACACGGGCCTTATCATCTTCAGAGATAACAAATACTTGCTGCGGTCCCAGAAGTGACACGAGAGATTCCAAGGACCTGATTGTAGCAGTGCAGAATTCTCCGTCCTCGTGCTTTTTATGCATATCGGTTTGTGCTCTTGCTAACTTAACAGGTCTCCTCCCCTCTTGAGTGTTATAAACGCGTGGGAGTAAATGAAGATATGTGCCGCTTCGATAAATTTGGAATCCCGTCAACAACAGCAGGTCGGACATAGTGAGACAACTCCTAATCTGTGTTCGCCGGCGTTCATCAGCAGCGCTGCCATGAATGGCAATTGTTAATTATGGTCTCCAAGAGAGCAGACTGCGAGTCAACCAAAGGGGACTGCCCAGGGCCAGATCGAGGTTTTACTGTAGCAGGATTGTTTATCCGACATTCAGCTTTCTCAAGTTTTTCTTTGGCTCGAAATTTTTTTGCACGCTCGGCACTGTCCCTTTTTTTCTTTAAACATTTTTCATCTTCTTTCAATTCTTTCTTCGTGAACATCCTCTTTGGCAATACCAGTGTCCCTTGCTTCAGTAAGAACATTTATTCTCCGTTGAAGTAGGCCAATTTTCTTCATAAGAGTTTCTTGAGCCGGTTTGCTTGGAACATTTATAGTTATGTTCGAAACAATCGTAGTCGTTTGTGGTTCCGTAGACGGGATGTCCAAGTTGTCCCCAGCTTCCTTGTCTCACTTCGCTCATCATGAGTATCGCTCATCTTTCGTTTGACGGTAGTGCTCTCTCTTCCAGCGACTCCGACAATCGATCCCCTAACAGATGAACATGCGGATACAGCATCCGAAGCCTGTAAACAAAGTAAAAATATTCTAAAAATAGGTACTATTGAGACACGCGATATAAAACATAATACACATAAATACAGGGTTAATTTTAAATCACCAGAAAGCTCTCGGCCCGTATTCCTATCACTAAAAGTAAATAATGACTTTTGTTTAACACTTTTCGAAATTTCATATTTCTGATTTTCATACAAAACTTAAAAAATATTTATTATATCTTTGAAGTAAATCAGCAAAAGTACTTTGCCATTTACATGATGCTTTGCCAAACCGAAGTAAGAAAAATATGACTGATGAGTAATGAAAATTAAGAGTTGGATTCATTTTTTTATATATGTTACAAAAAATATCCAGTTCAGACACGTCGTATCACAAATGTTGTTGCTTTTAGTGATAGGAATTACAGGCCGAGAGGTTTTCGGTGGTTATAAATTAATAACCCTGTAGGATAGTGTGTTAAACAATAAAGTGCATATAAAAAGGTTTTGAACGTCGGAAATCTTATTTTTTTATTTAGTAAAATCGACGTAATATATAATTTATACAACCATCCAGACCTAGACAAACTGTACTGAAAAAGTGTACATACCTGATTTTGTAGAAAAATACGCGAAGTCGGTGGGACGTTGGGCCCCGCTGACAATAATATTGCTGGCGTGCTTGATGTTTTCTTAGGCAGCTAAAAATAAATAATACTTTAATGATAATAGTTAAGTTATGAAAAAGCTAAGTTTGGTTTATATATTATATGGCTACATATAAGTAACTGATATATATAATTACATATGTTATTTATGTACATAGCAGTACACTTACCTGTGTAAAATAACTAAGCATTGTTGCTTTCTTCTTCGTGTCCTTCACCTTGAACTCTTTTATAACATCATTTATATGTTCTATAAACTCTTATTTATTTTTTAGTTTTTCTTTGGCCGTTTTCCAAATTTCGTTGTCATTTTTTGGCACAGTTGTGCTGGCAAGTTAGCATGAGAGCTTTTATAGGCTAAGAACAGCTGATGATGCAAATCTCCTTCTTTTGAGGACATTACGGTATGAACTCACTTTGACAACACTGACAACAGCAATGTGCTTCTGTGTAAACACTAATGCATACTGACAACGGAAACCAAATAAAAATGACGTGATACAGTCAAGGGATTCTCCGTAAAACATAATCGAAAAGGGTTCCTAACTTGGTAGAACAAAAATATAAATGACGTACAATACAGTCGAGCGATTCCCCGTAAAACATAAACGAAAAGGGATACCAACATGGGAGAACAAAAATAAAAATGACGTACAACACAATCGAGGAATTCCCCGTAAAACATAAACGAAAAGGGTTTCCAACTTGGGAGATTTTAATTCACTAGTTTTTTATTAAAATAAAAAAAGTTAAGCAACGCGTTGTTCCAATACCCACTCCCGCCTCTGTAACGCACCGTAACGTTTTACAAGACCCCCTCCCCCCAAATTGCGTTACGTAAAACTTGAATGACCCCTTGGTCTTTTATTGCTTCACTGTTGTTTGGTAATCTTCGTAAAAGTCTAATAATTCGGTTTTGATGTCGCTGTTCAGTGAAAAATAATTAACAATCAATACATTTTTAAATTTCTTCTATTCGATGAATCACTTGCTACTGAAAATATTTACTTGTTTTTAGATTATTAAGTAAGATTTCTTGACTTGCTGGCCCTAAAATATTTTCAGCATTACTGTTCGTTATTCTTCTGCCCCATAATATGCTTTTCGCAATTGATGAATCAGAAGACTGGCAACTTTTAATTTCATAATCCTAGCTATGATGATTAATACCATAGAAGTTGAAATAACTTCAACG
The DNA here is from genome assembly GCA_031002005.1 of Vandiemenella viatica. Taxonomy (NCBI): domain Eukaryota; kingdom Metazoa; phylum Arthropoda; class Insecta; order Orthoptera; family Morabidae; genus Vandiemenella; species Vandiemenella viatica. Next base: position 354,642,530 of record JARYHS010013630.1, on the reverse strand, counting down.
GCAGTAATAAAGTCCTCTTCTTTACTGTTTCTAGATGTATAAAATACGTAATACCTCGAATTCCTTAGGCATGTATATAAATAAAAATGAAATGCTGTTCCTTCGTAACCACAACACCAGAACGGCTGGACCGATTTCGTTAATTAATTTATTTATTTTTATTTATTTATTTATTAAATGTTCATAGGCCTATTAGTGCGAATAAGGTTTTTAAAGAAAGAAAAATTGTAAAAGTTGTCCGGAAACTTGAAAAATTCGGGAAGAACTGAAAACTCTTTTTGTATAGACCGACGGGTAGCCTATGTTTTTTTTATGTTCGTAATAGTGAAGACAAGGTTTTCAGAGAAAGAAAAATAGGAAAAGTTTCCAGAAAAATTGGAAAATTAGTGAGAAATCTGTAAATGCTTTTTTTCTATGAACCGACTTTGTTATTTTTTTCAAAATATTCACGATAGTCCGAATAAAGTTTCTAGAAAAAGAAAAATTGGAAAAGTTGCCCGGAAAATTCGGGAAAACTGGAAGTGCTTTTTTCTGTATACCGATTTTGTTATTTTTTTAAATGTTTATAATAGTTCGAATAAGGTTTTTAGAGACATAAAATGGAAAAATTGTCCAATAAATTTTAAAATTCTGGAAAAACCGAAAGTATTTTTCTATGGACCAATTTTGCTAATTTTTTTAAATGATCGTAGTAGTCAGAATAAGGAAAGAGAAATTGGAAAAGTTTGCCCGAAAAATTACTTTTTTTTCTATGGACCGATTTTTTTTATTTTTTTTTAAAAAAAAATAGTCGTAATATTCCGAATAAGGTTTTTAGGGAAGGAAAAATTGGAACAGTTGCCCGAAAAATTTGAAAATTCAGGAAAAACTGAATGTGCTTTTTTTTCTATTGGATTTTTGTACGAACTCAAGACCATAACTCATTATTCGAACAAAGGATATACGTAATTAGTTTTTTCCTTTTTTTTCCTTTGTGTTCCTTGGATGGAAATAACCCAATTAAATGTTTTCTATTGAAAAATTTGTAAGATCAGGAGAAAAATATGGAAAAATGCATTCCAGTCTAAAGTAAAATAACATTACCTTTGTTTTTGTGTTGTTTAGCGATCTGTCCGACAAATGTAGTTATTTTATTTCTATTCCATTGATATTAATTGAGGATATATGCTTGATGATATCGAACAGTGTATTACCTCAATTAGTTATGACAGCACCCAACAGTCCGATGCACGACCCATTTAATCAAGAGCTAAAACGCGAAAAACAATATATATATATATATATATATATATATATATATATATATATATATATTTGCATTGAGAGGATCGGGTCTAACGAATGTTACACTGTTGAATCAGCAACAAAAATATGCTCATGAAAGTTGTGAACGAAATAACTAGAGGGATTTTCTTCTTGGACACTTTTGATCTCATTGGTTTTGGCAACGATTCGCTGGAAGAATGAAATTGCACTTTCACTTGCTTCATCAGGAATTGCAACTAAATTGCCTGAAGGCAGTCAAACAGATCATTCAGCATTCAAGTTGTCATTGAATATGGAAATCAATGAAATTGCAACCTGCAACTTTTCAAAGAACTGTGCGATGACCAAAGTTCTGCAGCATTGCAAACTCATCGTTTGGGGTGAATGGACGACGGCACATAAAATGTTTTTGGAGGCATTAGACCAAACGATGCATGATCAATGAAACAATCAAAACCGGTTTGGTCGTGTAATGATCGAAATGTAAATAAAACACATTGAGATTCATTGAGTTTTCAAATTTAATGCAAGAAAATAAATCAGCTGATTAACACGAAATTCTGACTAATTTAAATTGAAACATAATTGCATTGGTTCCAAGTGATTACATTCCAGGCACATCATACATTTCCAGCATTTCAGGGGCGTACTGCCAATAGAATTCATCTCACTTGTAAAATTTCTCATTGGCGTACTTCCGAATGTAATCCTCCACAATTAGAATATTTATGGACACAATCGATAATAAATACAATCTCTCAGAAATATGTTGTTTTTTTTTCAATTTTACTTTGTTTACACATTTTCAACAGTTTTTTCACACATTCACTAAACGACCACAAAAAAATTTATTGAAATTTGGAGGACAACATCAGCTGGGTCAACTAGTTCTTAATAAATGTTTGCTGCGTAGATGTTGCATGATGTTTCAATGTTTCTAAACCATCAAACTTGACCAAAAATAAATGCTGACATATGTTACACTTTGCTGTGAACTCGTCTTTTTTCGATAAAATTGCTGCGTAGTGACGTCTACTCTCAGTCAGAATGAATGCCCACAGTCGACACTCACAACTTTACCTTCCAATACCATAACATGCCAATTTAACCACAATTCTAACAACTTCAACGACTGCTTCTCAGTGAGAGCAATCAGAGTTTTCCCCGAAACCACAGCCGCTTCAGAAATTCAGAGATGGGAACTTCCATACCAAAATATCCTGGATACCAGACATCCACCTGGCCTCAACAAGCAATAAAATTCTACCTTTTGAACCATCACTCATTATTATTAGTATTATCATTGTTATCATTTAATTAGTAAAAAAATTTCCACATTTATTTATTTTTTGTTTGATTTATCACTCCGTACCATTTTGTACATATATTAATTTTATCGCCACGAGCGATAAACATATTTATATGTCATCTGAGTTTTTCCCGAAATGACGATAGTTCACTTCCTAACATTTCACACCCATCACCTCCTCCCCCAGCCTGTCTTCTCTGCCCAACCAGTCATGTGGTAAACCTTAGTGTGTGGACACATCATGAACCATATGGCTTGGTCCCTAACATATGAACAAGGTGTAAAACTGAAATATTGTACATATTTGTTTTTTGTTTCATACATGTTTCACTCATCACAGCCTTATACTTTGGTGAGTGATGAGTCATTTTCCCTATCCTTTGTTATGTACATTGCCTAAAAGCTGTTTCCTTTTCCTTAATATCATTACTTTCTACCTCTCAGCAAGTCACTTTACCATCCAATCCAATGGTTTTTACCTTATCTACTACAATTTTATGGCTCACTCTGTCAAATATTTTGGAGAAATAATAGAAACAATAGAAATAAAATTAGATTAAATATAAAAATAGGATTAGATATAATAACAGAAGTAAGTCATTTCTGTTGTTTAAGAAATAAATTTATATTCGACTGCAAAATCAAGAATTATGTCAAAATCGGAACAACTCTAGAAAATAAAGCCTTCTTGAACAAGAGAAATCTTTTTGCATCAAATATTGACTCAGAGATCAGAAAGAAGTTTCTAAAACTGTATGTATGAAGTATTTATGAAAGGGAGGCTGGAATTTAGGAATGCCAAAGAGAAGAATGATTGGAACATTTGAAAATGTTGAAATTACCTGGAATGATAAAGTATGGAATGAATGTGTTCTGGAAATTTTGACAAGGAACAAACTTTGTGGAAGGGTCTCCAAAAGAAGAGACAGCATGATAGGACATATTTTAAGACATGCAGTGTTGGTTAATTTGTTAGTGGACTTGAAGGAAGATACTGTAAGGAAGAGTGAGATTGAAATATATGAAGTAGATAATTGAAGATGTAGGTTGTAATAGGTATGCCGAGGTGAAGAGGCTAGCTTAAGACAGATACATATTAAATATTTTATCAAACCAGTCAAAAGACACAGGGGGAAAAAATCTCAGACTCATAAGTTAGCAGAAAGCTGAAGAAACAAGTGCCTCCTTGAAAGTTATATCACTAAATTATCTCACATATATAGCACATAATTTTCTGAATAAAATAAGTAGTCAATTTTAGACACTTCTTGTATCAAAATTCCTGAAATTTTAAAACATTTCTCTAAGAATTATGAGCAGAATAATTACTTAAGACACCACACAGAAACCATCTCAACTATTTGTATATTCTTAACAGTGCCAGAACAATGCACACACACATTATTTTTTGTAGTAGGCAATTCTAAATGCTTTTACCTCAGTAAAAAACACAATGTTGAGAATAACACAAAAAAATGTGGCTTACTGTACAGAGGAATAAAATTTGTATGCAGCATATTGTTCCTTTGGGCATGAAAAGTAAATTACAATACAGTAACAATTTTGATAAAAAAAAAAATAGTTAGATTTTCTTCTTCATTAACTATTTTATCAAAAAATATTTTTTTGCTTTGAACCTAAAACCTTATGATAACTTTAAAACTGTGTTCAAAACAGAATTTACTGCAAAGGAAGAGATTGAAATCTACGAAACAGGTAATTGAGGATGTAAAATATGTTGGAGTCTGCTTTTGGTTTTGGTTACATTGATGTCGAATTAATGAGATAGAAAAGGATTGGGGGCAAATAAGGGGAAGGAATTGAGTAATCGACATTTGAAGGAACCATCCTAGCATTTGCGTGGAGTGATTTTGGGAAACCATCGAAAACCAAAATCTGAACGGCTGGACTGGGATTTGAACCCATCTCCTCTTGAATGGTTTGGTTAGAGCATTACTGCTCATCCACCATGATCATTTAATCAATTTTAGAATCTATGTACATAAAGGAGTATATTCAAAATAATTCTTGTGCATATTAGTATGTTTTAAACATATGTTAAGGAGAGAAGATGCTTGATGTTCTAAGTTATTCTGATATTTTCCTTTTTAATTCTAGTAAATTTTGTGTTTCTTTTTTTAAAGAGAGGTGGCTCATAAATCTTGATGCAATACATTTTTTTAAAATCAACTATAACTGAAACAGGATAAAAATTAGTCTCCCTTTACCTGAGGATATTGGTAATCAATAGTAATAACTTCCACTATTTTCTACTGTTGAAATTGCATGCAAGAATGAGGACTTGCTTTTTTCTGGTAGACATATGCTGTGGAAATTTTATGCATTACTCACATTATCTACCACATTTAAAATGAAAATGTGATACCCAGTGCTAATTATTCCACTCTTATGAGTAAAAAGGCACTTACTTGTTCCACAGCTTATTCAGTTCTATTGCTTTTTGGCATTGTATAATACTTAGTCATGTTATCAATTTCTTTCCATGAAAGTGACATCATTAAAATGGATATACTTACATTAAGAGATTTCACTGTTCTACGTCCATAGTTAATACTCCCAGTTGGTTGATATAACCAGTTTCATAATAAAACTAACCTTTCCTGTGGAATTCAAACTGCTCTGGAATCTGTAATAACGTCATCTCTCAATTTTCTGTCCACATTGTTCTATAACCTATGGCTTTTCTGATTAGCCTGACACAACTCAAGATCTGATTGAGTTTCAGTCATATTCACTTTTTCCTCTCAATTACATTCTTCCCAATGTATTCATCTCTCACATGCATTAGAATAAAAGTGCTACACAGAAAGTATTCCACTTTTTAATATTATTCAAGCAAAACAATGATTACAAGATACTTCAGAAAGCAGTCTAAAGGATGAAAATGGCTCTTCATATTTTCCTTACATCTGATTTAACTAGTTACATATTCTTCCAAATAGTAAGTACATGTTTTTCCACCTCTCCAGGAGACACCAACTTTTTTTAAGGCACCTTAAGTGCCAGGTGCAGAGGATTGTGCGCTTCAATGAAATGCTATGCCAGCAGTAGTATAACTACCAGCAGGGCTTCCCAAGCTGGACACACCTTGATGAAGTTGCCATATAAAGTGTATCGGGATGGATGGTACTCTGTAAATCAGAGAGAAGATAACTCATCTAGAGGAAGGACCTTGGTCTTCCAGGTAGGGGTTTGACAACAGGCCAGCCCCCTGACCATGTAAAATAAAATGCTGCCCAAAGGTCTCAGTCAGGAGAATCAGTAATAAAATAAAATTTACACACTCTTTAAGAAATACAACTGCTTGTAAGCACCTCAGAATTTGGGTAAATTCTAGATTTCTTAGCTACAGAGCATAAGGGAGGGAGTAAGCCTTACAGTAAACGGTAAATTTTTCAGTTTGCAACTAAAGGAGATGATAAACCCGTTTCATGCAGAAGCCGATACTGCAACCCAACTCAATAAATACGCCGATTTAGAAACAGTAAAGCCCCCAACACACAATATAAGCCCAAAATAAACATTTTATAATAATAAAGAACCTTTAAGCTAACCTGAAATAGGGTAATCCATTATTATCCAATTTGTAAACAATCGATTATTGTTACGTGATAATGTCACTAATTCTTAACACTTTTCGATGCAGTAAAGTAATTTTAAAATAATAATAATAATAATCAGAAAGAAGGTTAAATTCACTAAATTTCAGTAGTTTCAGGCCGTATAAATAGAGTAAATAAATTTTTAAACACTTCATTGAGCACACTTGCACTTTCAACATTTTTAAATACTTGTTTTCGATAATTTCAAGAACTAAAAAGTAAATTTCCGGAAAGAAAGAAAAATGTAGTATAACATACTAAAATTTCAAAACATTCCATGCAGTAGAACTAATATTAAATCAATTTTAAAGTTAGTTCATCGTAAACCAGAACCTGGTAGTTTTCAAATTAAACTGTAATCAAACCAGACCATTTCCGTAAACAAAACCACTGTTAAAACACTTAAGAATATTCAAAGAAAACTCAGCCAATATTACTTTTTCGGTATAAACAACACTTGAATAATTATTAACTAGAAAGAGGTTTTTACACTATGAAGTCTCGACAGTTTCAAACCCAATTTTTGTTAAATAGGTAACTTTACCAATACACCACCGATATTAATAAAATTACACCTTTGAGATCAGGAACCAACACAGAACACGTTGACACTAATTTTAACACAATAATTTGCAATCCAGCGGGGACGACTAAAAAGTTGCACAAATAACATACATTTCTGGGATTTGTTAATTACTTTTCGGAAACTCATTACCATTGCGCACTCACAATTAATTCATTTAGAAGAAAGCTAATTATTTTAGAATTTTTGCTAAATACATTTTATAACACTTAAAAGTAAATTTTCAACAAAATCTATAATCACATCGTTTTAGACTATTTTGTTGGTAAGCAGTAGATTACACATAACATGGGGCTGGAGGTATATATGTAGAGGCCCAGGCCGTATGTTGGTCTGTATCGGGGTACATTGTGCGTAGTGGACTCGCGATAGATTTCAACATGCTTTAGTAGTGGACAGTAACCTTTCCTAAGCTTTTGGTTCAAATAAGCTTTGTGGCGGCCGACAAACTTTACAGTTGAGGTATCCAGGCTAGCACATGGCCATTTAAATTTATTAACTAATATTCCGAGTGACTTTCTACAAGTCAACGATCAGTTAAGGTGTCTAAACCTATACTTCACCCCGGTATACTGGTTTACCCCTTACATGCTGTGCACTAACCCTGAAATAACTTCATTATCTAAGTTTTACCATCTAAATTAGTTTAAAGTTTTCTGTTATAAAGTAAATAGCTAGGAGGCAAAATACAAAAAGGTTCATTCGAAAATTGTATATTTCTTAGTGGCTAATACTTATTTCTTTTTGGCTAGTTTTTTTTATTTAGAAATAAGCTGAAGCTTGGTAGTAAAATTAAATACAGCAAATTGTAATTAAACTTTTAGATATAACTGATTAAAAATCTCAATTCTGTTTTTTGTAAATTGTTGCTAAGACATATTTAGACTTTTGTTTTGTCTGAAATATAGCAGTTAGTTATTTTCATTAGTAGTAACGCATAGAAATAACAATAATCTGATAGAAATACAACAAATACATATAATAAATAAATAATAGTAAATTCTAACTTCCGAGTTGATAGAATTGATCCTAAAAAAAAAAAAAAAAAAAAAAAAAAAAAAAAATCAAAATCGATCGTAAATGTAACTTTGTAAATCCTAAGATATATTTATTAATTATTTAAATCGTAAATATAATAGTTTCTTAATCACACATTTCAATCTTAAATATAAGTGTTTCATATTTACCTGTTTCCAAAAATATTAAAATAGCAACTTCTTAGCAAAAATAATGTAAGTACTTGATTAAAGTATTTTTATCTACTTCTTGATTACATTAACTTGATTGAGGACTAAAGCTCTTATCCAATTTAATAAAAACATTAAAGCCATAGTATAAACTTTATTAGACTACTTTATCAAATAAATTTAAGGTTCAAGGTGCAAGAAGTATTTGGGAAAAATCACAACTGGAAAGTGTGGCACCAGTCGCAGGTATGTTGCGAAGGGGTTGGTTTGTAGTTGGTGAAAGAATTGGTTTCATTGGCCATGTAGGGAAGAGGAAATGTGGGAAATAAATCTACATCTACATATATACTCTGCAATTCACAAAATTGTGGGTGGCAGAGGGTGCTCAGCACCAAAGCTAATCTCTTTGCTGTGCATTACAATCCCTAATGGTACGAGGGAAAAAAGAATTCATATAAGAATCAGTCCGGCACCTTATTTCTCTAATTTTATCTTTCCTGTCCTTCCGACTCAAATAGGTTGGTGGAAGAAGTATTTCACTACACTCGAAAGTGAAAGTGGGAGTACGCATGTCTACCAGTACGTTTAAGCGAAACGTGTGTCGTCTATCTACCAGAGACTCCCAGCCTAGTCTACTAATCAGTTCTGTGACGCTTTCATAAGGACTTTAGCAAGCGGTCACGAATCGAGCGGCTCTTCTCTGTACTTTCTCTATACTTTCGATCAACCCCTTATGAAACGGATCCCAAATGGCACAACAATAATCCAAATGTGGACGCACATAAGATTTGTACACTGTCTCCTTTGTTTGTTCATTACAATTTTTCAATATTCGACCTATGAATCGCAGCCTAGAATTTGCTCTACCTACTAACGAATTAATGTGTATGTCCCATTTCATGTTCCTTTGTACTGTTACTCCCAAATATTTCATAGAATCCACCATATCAACAACTGAATTGTTTAACTCGTAATTCTGAACAATTGGATTCTTTTTGTTAGTTATGCTCATTGTCTTGCACTTTTTACAATTTAGAGCAAGTTACTACTCAGCGCACCAAGCCAAAATAACATCCGGATCACGCTGAATTTCTAAGCAATCGGCCAAATTTCTTACTTCCCTATAAATAACCGCATCATCAGCAAACAATCTAAAAAGGATTTTCACTATGTCTCCAAGATCGTTTATAAAAATTAAGAAAAGAAGTGGTCCTCTTACACTTCCTTGAGGTACACCCTATGTAACTTTCTCCTTCAACGACGACATACTGCGACCGACCAGTTAGAAATTCCTTTATCCATTCACAAAGCTGATCCAATATACCGTACGCTCGAAGCTTCGCTAAAAGGCGGTTGTGTGGCACAGAGTCAAAGGCTTTCTGGAAATATAAGAAAATTGCATCTATTTGTGAACCTGCATCAATAACTTTCATTACGCCGTGTGCAATCAGGGCCAGCTATGTTTCACATAATCTTTTCTTCCGAAATCCGTGTTGATTTGTTGTAAGCAAATTATTTTCATCTAGAAAATTCATGATGTTCGAGCATATAATATGCTCCATAACTCTACTACAAACAGATGTTATAGATATGGGACGATAGTTCCCAGGATCACTTCGATCACCTTTCTTGAAAATCGGAGTTACTAGAGCGATTTTCCAGTCTGACGGTACTTTTCGCTCTTCTAATTATTTACTGAATATTTCAGACAGAAATGGTTCGATTTCCACCGCATACTCTGAAAATACTCTTACTGGAATTCCATCCGGGCCCGGTGCTTTCCCCCACTTCAGGAGCTCTAATTGCTTAATGATACCTGCAGTATCAATTCGTAATGATTCCATCACCGACTCGCCACGGCGTTGGAAAACGGGAATACTATCCTTATTTTCATTTGTAAATGAATTTTTGAATACAGTATTTAGTACGTTAGCTTTATCGCGGCTTTCATTAAACTCGGAACCTTCACGAGTTAGTGCTGGAATATTGCCTGTTGGTACAATTAACTTTTCGTACATACGACCAAAATTTCTTTCGGTTTTCTGAGAGACTCTTAGAGAGAGAGTTGGAATGAAGATCGTTAAAGGCCTCGCGCATTATATTCTTAATGCGTCCTCTTAACTCAGCTAAGGTTTCTAAATCGCTGCGACACCCCTTTCTTCTTGAGCGTGCGTGTATTTTCCTTTGTTTTTTGAGTAATCTTTTGACTTTGCATGGTTACCACGGTAGATCATTCTCCCCCTTTATTGTCCGCTTCGGTATATGTATTTCCATACCTTCCCTGATGATATATATAAACCGATGCCACATCTCTTCAACGATGTCTTTTGTCGACTTGAAGTTATGGTAATTATTCTTCAGGTAGGTTCTAAAACACTGCTTTGAGGCCTTACTGAATCTGTATACAATCCGCACTTTTTTCCTTTTTCGCTTGGTTATTAATTTGATAGTCGCAACTACCGCTTTGTGATCGCTTATTCCTGTGGTCGTTGACATGTCGGTGAATAATTCTGGCCTATTTGTAACCAGCAAATCTAAATCTAAACTGTTTTCGCTACCGTTATGACACCGCATAGGTTCATTAACTAGCTGCTAGAGGTGATTATCTGACAACAAATCGAGTATTACTTCAGAAGCTGCCTTATCCCTGCTACCTATGATGTGAACGTAATTACGCCAGTCAATATAAGGCAGATTGAAGTCGCCTCCTAGAATCATAGCATGATCCTGAAAACAGCTAGCTATACTATTTACATTAATTCTTAACTCCTCGGCGATAGCTATGTCGGAATCGGGTGGATGGTAGAAGGCGCCTATGATGAGTTTTGACCCACCAACGTTGAGTTTAATCCATATGATTTCACAGATCGTATCGACGTCTATTTCATTACATGGGAGAAATTTACTCACAGCTATAAATACCCCACCTCCATGAGAATGTAATGCTGTCTTTAAGAGTTTCGGCGGAACTTATTTCCGGTTTCAGCCAAATTTCTGTACAGTTAACGATATCCGCTTCTGTACTACAAATAACGCTTTCAAGTTCCAGTTGTTTGTTACAAACGCTTCTACAGATAATTACGAGAACTTTTAACCGTCAAGTTTCTTTTACGTTGCTTCTACATTCCGGTGTTGCATCTGATTGGGCTGCCCGCAACTGTATTTCGCGTTTCGGGTCTTCCTCGCTCAGCCTAAACAAACTACCCAGTGCATTCCACACGGCCCCTGCCTCCCGTGTAGCCGATTCACGTGTGTAGTGCACACCTGACCTATTAAGGGGAACCCTACAAGACTCGACCCTATGGCGAAGATCGAGAAATCTGCAGCCAATATCATCTCAGAAACGTCGTAGTCTCTGGTTCAGTCCCTCAATACGGCTCTGAACCAGAGGTCAACAATCAACTCTATCTACGATGTTACAGATGGTTAGCTCAGCCGATATCTTGCGGCCACTGGCCACAGAGTTCACCCTTTCAGCCAGCCGCCGGAAGGAAGAGAGGATAACCTCCGACCCAAGGCGACAAGCATCAATGGTGCCGACATGAGCCACAATCTGTAGTTGGCTACACCCTGTCCGTTCTATGGCATCCAAGATGGCCTGTTCCACATCTCGGATCAGGCCACCCGGAATACACACTGAATGGACGTTGGATTTCCTCCCCGAGTAATCCGCCATTACCCTAAGGGGCTCTAATAACCGCCTAACATCAGAGCTGCCAACTACCAGAATGCCCTTCTGTGTTTGCTCAGACCTGGCTCACCCATGGTTTTGTCCACTTTGTCTTAATAAAAGGATGAGGGAGATGAGCGAAACAATCAGGGAGTTGTGTGAAAAGATCAGGGTTCTTGAGGCTCGTTCTGTGGAGGCTCAGCATGTGGAGGCATGCCCTGTGGGGCTCAGACCATAGAGGCTCAGTCTGTGGACGCTCAGCCTGCGGAAGATCAGCCTGTGGGGGCTGAGCCTGTCGAGGCCCGTGTTATAGAGGCAGAAAATAGGGACAGTGGGTTGAAGGAAGTTGAGAAGGATGGGTGGGAGCTGATAACAGGTTGTTGCGGAAATATAATCAGTAGGATGAACAAGCAGGCACTCCAGACATTGTCGGGGAAAAAAGGTTTGACATGTTGCCAGAGTCAGGAGGAGAAGAGCCTCATGTAGATAAAGGAGTAGGTAAGATGCAGCCGGCCTTTAGGAAAAAGGTAGGGTTACCAGAATTTTTCTCCAAATCTGGGGACGCTTCACAACTTTTTCACCAAAATCCCGGGACGCTTTTGGCATTTGTCCTAATTACCCGTTGAACTTTTATAAGTTACATGACATGACTAAAGGTTGGGTTAACATGAAAGCCACATATTTTTTATATTTTGTATTTTAAATGAGGATCACAGACAGCCATGTTGCACAAAGCAAGAAGACTTGATTTTCCAAAGCTGTTGTGTCCAAGACGCAGTATCCTTGTAATTTTCTTTGTTCCTAGGCATGTACAAGGAAAGAAGCGCACATCATATCTCTTGCTTTAAACGAATGCATTAGCAAAACAGGGCTTCTAAAGGGCTCTCGCTTGATTAAAAAAAAATTCTGAGTACAACAGTAAAAATCCGTGGTCATTGCGGTAACGAAATCTGTCCGCGGACAGAGAACTAAATACGGGGAATGTCCCCGGTAAACGGGGACGTCTGGTAACCCTAGAATAAGGGTTTGCAAGGCAATAATAGGAAAAAAAGGGTTCTGCTGCTAGGTAGTAGCCATGGGAGAGGTGTAAGCCTTCTTCTGTATGATCAGTTAGGCTCAGGTTACCAGGTTCTTTCAAACCTAGTGCAACATTAGGTCAGGTAATTGAGGATATAGGTTCACTCTGCAGGAGTTTCACTAAAAATGATAGAGTAGTGATAGTGGGAGGTGCGGGGAATAATATTGATAGAAACGTGAGTTATAGTATAGATAGTGACATGCGAAAGGTGGTGAAGGAGTCACTGCATACCAGAGTGAAACTCACGCGGGTCCTAAGTTGCCATAAACGGCCACTATTGAACTATGCTTTGAGGTGGGTAAATGTGGAAACAGAAATGCTACTTGTGAAAGGCATTACTAATGTCTTGGGGGTTGTGCCTGTGAACACAATTGGTAGGTGCGGTTTCACTAGGCATGGCCTACACCTAAACAGAAGGGGAAAAGGGGTACCTTCTGAGTTGTTAGCTCAAGCAGTAAGGGAGCCCATTTCCTGTGATAGGGTCAGGACTCTGCCTTTTTAAGGTTAGGGCCTGTTGGTGAAGGGATAGAAATAGAAGATCAAAGTGATACTGATTGTAGATCCCCAATGGGAAAAAATCACAGATGATAAAAATAGGTGAAATAAGTTGCTGAAACAATAACTGACTAGGGTAGAACTGGGAAGGCGGAGGTTTTCCCCAATGGTTACAGAGTATTACGGGTATTTGCAAATACCTTAATAAGGGAAGGAGGATTTACACAAGTAGTAGAACACTAGGGGCCAAATATTTTGGATATATTCCTAATAAAGCCCAATGATAACCTTGCCAGGTGTCAAGTAACTGAAGGACTAAGTAATTATGAAGCAGTTCTGATGAACATTAGAGAATTCAGTGAACCAGCAGCCAATATTGAAGGGGAAATAGGTACAATTGTGAAAAGGAACAGTTATTTCAAATTTGAAGTGATATTTCAGAGAACATTTCAGCTAATGGAAGGAAGGCACAAGTACAGTAGAGTTAATGTGGAAAGAATTCAAGGAGACTGCAAGAAAGGAGGAAGAAAAATTTATTCCAGAACAGAAAATAAAGAGAAGTAGAGAACCTGTGTAATTTAATCGGGAGGTGAGGAGGTTAAAGAGGTTGATAAGAAGGGAACATAACTGAGTTAAGAGATAGTAGGGTAGTAGGGAATATCTAAAACAACTAAACAAGGACTAAATAATAGCTAAGAAGGTGGTTAAAGATGGGTTTATGAGGAGTATTGTCAGTGCAAGGGAACCATTGACTGAAGCATTGAGAAATTTGTATGGCTATATTATAAAACTGAGGGGAAGGGAGAGTGTTTAGACACTTATAGGTAGGGATGGAGAAGAAATTACTAAGATCTGGATATTGTGGGCTATTTCCTCAATTGCGATAGGATCAATTTTATGAATAATAGCCCGTACCCGCGACTTCGTACGCGTGGATTAAGAATTTTTTGCCAGAATTAAATATAGAAAGTTGTTGGTAATGAAGGATTGGTCCCAAACAATATCGAGTCGGAATAATATGACAGGAAAGCTATCACTATATAACTGTACCGTCGAACCTGTCTCTTGAAGAGAATCAATTTTCAACATATTTCTGTCACCATTCGATAAGAACTCAAAATTTCGTTACTACAACTGTTAATCATACTGGAAAAAAATATCCTGCGCCCTTCATACAGATTTTCTTATCAAATTCCATCAGTATCAATATAGCCATTTAGTCGTCAAAACATAACAAAAATATAGAGACTTACTTCCGTATTTATAATAATATTACTATGGTTCACACTCACACACTGACTACGAACAACACCTGAGGGATCATTATAAAGTAAAAAAGTGTACACCTACAACATTGCAAGACTACCTACGATTTGCCTCGCATTGCACCCCTAACTTTCTAATATCTACAGCTTAACATTCAATCCGAATAACCTACGGCCCAGGCCTGACTCTTATGATGAAATACAATTTTAAAAAATCTTAGCCTCCACCCACGGAGATTTGAACCGGAGACAAGGACGTTCGTAAGCAAGCGCTTTACCACTGAGCTGCCAGTCCACTACACGGAAACACGGTACGGAGACGTCCATATCCAACGTGTCTGTCTATCGCCGTATTTCGAAGTTATGAGACAACATGTGTTATTTATACAGATAATTTTTCAACCAAATGTAGACAGTATTTTCTCTTTGTTTCAAAGGATAAGTGTGCAAAGTTTCATCGAGATCGGATGAAAACTGTGGATTTGTATGAAGAACAAACAAACAAACAAACATTCATCTTTATATATAAAGATTATTCTTGTTTTACCAAAGAATAGATAGATGGTCCAGAACACACTGGAAAGTTGAAGAAAACTGAGTTAAATAATTGTAGTTGCGGGGACGAAGATTCGAACCCGAGCTGCACGCTTGACAGGCAAGCGTTGTACCGCTGAGCTAAAGCGCCAACTGCCTGGCGAAGCGGCTAGAGAGCTACATGGGCTGAGCTCTGCTCGGCCGGAGTAGAGACGTGATCGCTGGGGCGCTCGGAGTATTGCCGATTATCGTGGCATACTGCAGAGTATTGACACAATTCAAGTTACGAATATTTCGGCATCATTTCTTTCATTTTAATTACGAATATCTCTGCTCCTAATTGCACTATTTGAACCGGACCACTTCGATTCGACGGGAAATTTTTCAATTATGAGACAACTTGTATTATATATACATATAATTTTTCAACCAAATGTAGACAGTATTTATCTCCTTGTTTCAAAGGATAAGTGTGCAAAGTTTCATCGAGATAGGATGAAAACTGCTGATTTTTATGAATAACAAACAAAGTCCAGTGCCCTCCCTACATATTTTCTCGTCAAATTCCGTCAATATCGGTGTAGGCATTTAATTGTCAAAACGTAACATAAGACAGAGACTTACTTCCGCATTTAAAGTATTCCTACTGCAGATTACACACACACTGACTACGAATCACCCCTGATGGATCAATATAACGTAAAAAAGTGTACATCTACTGTATTGCAAGACTACCTACGAATTGCCTCAGATTGCACCCCTACATTTTTGATATCTACAGTTTAAAATTCAATCCGAATAATCGATGGCCCAACCGTGACTCTTACGTTCAAAAACAATTTTTAAAAATCTTAGCCTCCACGGAGATTTGAACCGGAGACCACGACGTTTGTAAGCAAGCACTTCAGCCACTTTTTTTGGGGGGGGGCATCCTTCCTCCCCTTCAGCCCTACCTTTCGCTCACCATTAAGTAGGCTCTTTGCCTGGCTCTATGCCTTTGTTTATTAATGCATGGGGTGTTCCCCTTTTCCATAATGTGTTTATCATTCATTTTTTCTAGTTTTGGTGTTTTCTTACTTTATTCGTTTATAACAATCAAAAAATTTGCAAAGGAGCTTTTATTTTGAGCGGGTGTCAATTTGTTGTATTCTTCTGTTAGGTAAAACCAATATTCTAGTTTTTTTTTGCCCTTGTTTGAGAATGTGTTGTAGACGGCGTGTCCTAGTAGCCACATCGCTCTCCTCTGTGGTCTTATTAAATCTTGGGTGCTGATCTGATTTTTTGCGGTCCTGTTTATTATCGCGACTTTTTCCTTAGTCCATTCCCATATTTCTTTCATTTCATCACACTCAAATCTGTGGACTAGGGTATCGATTTGTTGGCATTGGCTGCACTTGTTTGTATTGCTGAGATGTATTGAATGTAGTTTCTCTTTAGTGCTTATCATATCATTGACCACTTTGTACCACGTGGATTTAACCTCCAGGTTTAACGTTTTATTGTTGACATTTTTCCAAATTTGCTGCCAGCTGTAATGTTTGTATTTATCTTCTTGTCTGTTCCTTTGGTTTTGACAATTCATTTCTTCTAGGAGGTGTCTTGTTTTGATCTTGGGGCTTTGTTTCTGTGATAGGTAGCTGATTTCTAGATGGTATTGCTTTATATGACTCAATTTGTGGTGGATTCCTCCTACATTCACCGGTGGTGTTTTGCTGATTGGTTGTAGTTCATTTGCCAGTACGCTGGTTATACTTTGTGGTAGGTTGTTTAAGATCTTCAGCATTGTTGTAATAAATAATGCTCTGCACTTCAGCTCTATGTCGATTAGTTCTAAACCTCCTTTCATTTTAGGAAGAGTCACTGTTGTATATTTTATCTTAAAGATGTTTCCTCTTAGTATGAAATTACAAAGGCACGAAGTTATTCTCTTGGCGATTGAAGCTTGAATTGGTAATATGCTGCCTAAGTATAATAGTTTTGAAACTATGTATTCATTGACAAGATCCACTTTCTGGTACATATTTAGGTTCCTGGTGTAATGTTCTCTTACTGCTCCTCTTATCACATTTAGCTTTGTCCTCCAGTTTCTGGCTATCATTTTTAGTGGGCACGTGTGCATTTCTACTCCTAAAACTTGCATTGTTTCTCTTTCTTGTATCCAGTGAGGCTGTTGATATGGAATGCCGTTACCTAGTTTCAGCATCATGCACTTCATTAAGTTTATTTTTGCCCCCGCTGCACGGCAATATTTTAATATGTTTTCCCTGATAATTTCGGCGTTTCTGGCCACTACACATACGTCATCGGCATAAGCTCTGCAAGTAATTTTTCCGTTTGCATATTTTATTCCAGATATTGTGGCGTTTATGTATCGAAATAGAGGTTCCAGAGCAATTGAGAAAAGCGCCATTGATATGGGGTCACCCTGTCTTACAGACCTTTTTATTTGCACTGCTTTTGCTCTGAAGCCATTGATTCTGCTTCATGTAGCAGTTTCTGTATAATTTTTATAAAAGCGTTACTGAATCCCATTCTTTCTAATGTCTTTCGTATGTGCTCGTGACTGACCCTGTCGAAGGCTTTATTAAAGTTGATAAACAATAGCTCTGCATTATCCCTGTTACTGCTGCGGCCGCGATGATGTCTCTATATTCGCTTAACGTCCCCATGATTGTTCTGCCAGGTACTGCACAAACCTGGTGTTCCGCAATTATTTTATTCATCAGAGGCATCATTCTTTTTGTCAGTATTCTAGTGAACAACTTATAGTCTGAATTTAGTAATGATATAGGTCTCATTCCGTCTAGGGTTTTGTTGTTGTGGTTTTTTGGTATCAGAACTATTAATCCTTCTTTGAAGCTTTTGGGCACATTAGGTATTGTAAGCACATCATTAAGTACTTCCGTCAGTTGTTGGATGGTTGGCCAGAAGTGTAGGTATACTTCTACTGGAATACCGTCAGGGACAGATGATTTGTTTCTTGGGCTTGTTTTTATAATTTCTTCTAATTCTTCTTCTGTTATTCTACTTTCCAGTTGTACGTTGTCATTTGCGTCGAGTCTGTTGCACACCACACTGAGTAAGTCATTGGAATCTTCCTCGTTAATACTTTCCTCATGGTATAATTCCTGAAAGTGCTTATGAACTTCGTTTATAATTTCCTGTTGGTTTGTTACAACAGTGTCTTCACCGATTCTCAAGTTTTTAAGAGTTTTGATCCTTGCTCTTTTCTTTTCCCGCATAAAGTGGTATATTGAAGTCTTTTCCTCTGGTACAGCATATTTGGTTTTCGATCTGATCATCATTTGCTCCAGTTCGGAACGTTTTATTGCTAATGTCTTGAGTTAATCTGTCAGTATTCCCGTAAGCGTCTCTTAGACAGGCATAGTAAACTTCCGCTGTTTGCTTATGTTCTTGCTTCTTTACTTTTCCGTATTCTATCAGCGTACGGCGCAGTTTTGGTTTCGCGCATTGTAACCACCAATCTAGTTTATTATTATATCTCAGATATTGCCTCATAGAAATTTGCCATGTTTCTTGGAGCATTTCGTGAAGTTCACGATCTTTTAGAAAAATAGTATTAAATTTCCAGTAGCCTCTTCCTCGGTGAATTTCTTGTCTGCTCATATTTATGTGGGTGATGATGGCGCTGTGGTCTGAAAAGCTCACTGGCCATACCTCTGTACTGGTAACATCGGAATTAATATCTTCGCTTACGTATATCCTGTCAATTCTGCTTGCTGCATCCTTGGTGACATATGTATAGGATGTTTCCCAAGTGTCTTTTATTCTGAGTCCTTGGACTATTAATTTAAGATCGTTACAGGCGTTAACATTTGGGAATTGATCTTTAGGGTGTAGCACGCAGTTAAAGTCGCCTCCTATTATCAAACTGTTGCTATTTGTTGGTAGGAAGGGTAGCATATCTTCTTTGAAAAATTTCGATCTTTCATTTCTTTTGTGTGTTCCGGACAGAGCATAAATATTACATATTGTCACTGTTTTAATCTTGACGGATATTCCTCTGCCATTTTCTATAGTGATAAGATTGTTGTGATCAATCCCATCTTTTATTAAAATCGCAGTTCCGGCTTCGTTGCCTTGATTATATACGTATTCATATCCTGTTATGTCAAGGACATTGGGATTACAAACTTCCTGAAGGAGGGCTATATCTACATCAGCGGCATATAGGAAGTCTTTTAGACATTCTGTTTTTGTTTTGCTTGTTATCCTGTTCAGGTTTATCGCTGCTATACAATATGTTTGCATCTCTATCGGTACTTGCTGTGTTTCCTTTTTACCGTGCTATCAATTTCCTGATGCAGTTTTATTGTTAGGTTCTTTTTGTCATTATTGCTGTATCTTCGTTTCAGTTCTTTATGGATGCTCTGAGGTTTCAGACTGTATGAGTGCGCTCTCTTGGTTCCCCTTGTGATCGGTCGTCTGCCCGGCTTAGATAGGTGTTTGCTTTTTCTCTATCTCCTTCTAATAGCATACTGGTATCAGAGGGAAGTTCTTCTATTGACATTGGCTGGGTTTTTTCGTATGCTTGTGTTCTTATTTTCTTCCCTTTTGCTCTGGTGTTTTCATTACTTTCCACTTCTTTTGACTTTATCCTTGTTTGTATAGTGTACTATGTCTCGGGTCTCCTCTTTGCGCGTATCTTTCTTCCGGCCTTATCGAGTAGTGTCCACTCCATTTCATCAGCCGTCGACTGAGTATCAGTCATCTTCGTGAGATCACTTCTTTCGTTTTCTGATTCCATTGCTTCCTCGATTTCATTTGGATATTTAAGTATTTCTTCTAAGTCTTTCCGTTTTATTGTTTCTGTTGTTATTGGATTTCCCTGATCTTTACAGTTTGGGTTCTCCGTCTCCTTAGATTGGAGTTTTTCTTCTTCGGTTTGGTTTGTTTCAACGATTTTTCCTGCTATGTCTTTTTCCTGTGGTGTTATTTCTGTCGTTTTCGCTTTACCGTCAGCTTCCTGCAGTGGAGGGAATTGCTGTGCATGTACGGGTGGATGGTTTCCGTTGTTTTCCTGAACAGCTGTCCGGTTCACATAAGTGATTGGCAGTGTTGTTTATGGTATTTCTGTTGTTTCCTCTATACTGTCGTCTTCCTACAGTGGAGGAAATAGCTGTAAGTATTCAGGTCGATGGCTTTCGTTGTTGTTTTCCTGAATAGCTGTCCGCTTCACATATGTTAAAGGCAATGTTGATGTTCGTATTCTTGGACAGTTTGCTCTTACGTGATCCACAGAATTGCATACAGCGCAAGTTCTTGGCTGGCCATCATACATTACCAAAGCACGGAAACCACACACATTGATATAAGATGGGATATGCCTAGATACTTCCATTTTTGCTATTCTCACTCCGTTTGACTTTTTGTATCTGATGTTCCCACTCCACTTATCTTCCATTATCTCTATTATTGTTCCGAATGGTTTAACTTCGTGTAGTATTGCTTCACTTGTTACTTCAAAGGGAAGATTCAATATTCTCACATGTCTAATTCCCATTCCTGCATTGGATACTTTAACACTGCTAACGGTTTAACTTCGTGTAGTATTGCTTCACTTGTTACTTCATAGGGAAGATTCAATATTCTCACATCTCTAATTCCCATTCCTGCATTGGATACTTTAACACTGCTAACGTTTCCGTCTGAGTGATTGAATTTCAAGTTTCCGGAGTACAACTCAATTATTTTCTCACGAAATGTTTCGTTTGTCATTTTCATAAAAACACTATTCTGAAAAGAATCTAACTGAATGCCTACGATTTCTTCGTCATTCAGTTTGACCATGTCGTATAGCCACCCGTGAATCTCAAAGGCCGTTGGTCTAACATACGCTCGGTCAAACGCAAATTTCACTGTATTCTATCTCGTTAACGTCGCATGCGCCATTTCTTACCTCTTCTGTTTCTTTCATGGAGGAAGGAAATATATGGAGACGACGCAAGAGACCTTCACCACGCATTGAAGTGAAGCAGGGCGAAGGAGGAGTGGGGGGGCATGCCCGGAGTGGAGGGGGCATGGCCGCTTCCATATAGACACGGGGAATATGTACAAAAACCTCAAGGGGACTCTAGGATGACTCTAGGTGACGCCGATATCTGGTGATGGATTATTATGTAACTCGATATGACAAATAAAAAATGAAGAATAAAATGTTTTGATATTCTTCTTAGTTTTCGAGATATTCTGTCCCAAATGTGAAATGGTTTTGGTTGAAATTCATAAGAAAAAATTGGTTAAAGTCAAATTTGATGATGGATTCTTATTTAAAAAGACGAGACAAATGAAAAATAAAGAATAAAAATTTTCGATATCTCACCTAGTTCTAGAGATATACTGTATCAAAAGTGAGGTTTCTTGAGTTGAAATGGAGAATAAAAATTTCGCAAAAGTCAAATTTAATGATCGATTCTTATGTAACACGACGAGGCAAATCGAAAATAAAGAATAAAATTTTTCGATATCTTGCTTAGTTTTCGGGATATACTGGGAACATCGCAATGTTTGGAAGCGCAATACCGCTGCTGCCGCCATGCGGGAGAGTTTAGAGCCTGCTTCACCGATTTAACGTCACTTCTCCTCCATATATTTCCTTCCTCCATGGTTTCTTTGGCCGATGACCTGCCTGATGACTGTAAATCTTCAGCTTCTTACAATATCACTTTACTCTCTTGAATATTACTTGGAACACTTAAACACTTTAACACTGTAACTCGAAGCTCCGCGGCAGTTGTCCGTTTATACGTCCGTATCCGCCTGCTGCTAGCAACGAACTGCCACTGAGCTGGCAGTCCACTACACGGAAACATGGTACGGAGACGTCCATATCCAACGTGTCTGTTTATTGCCGTATTTCGAAGTTATGAGACAAAATGTGTTATTTATACAGATAATTTTTCAACCAAATGTAGACAGTATTTTTCTCCTTGTTTCAAAGGATAAGTGTGCAAAGTTTCATCGAGATCGGATGAAAAATGTGGATTTGTATGAAGAACAAACAAACAAACAAACCAACAAACAAACATACATACATTCATCTTTATATATAAAGATTGTAACGCCAATGCAATTGAAATTGTTGTTTTATTTTCTGAACGCGTTTCGCTTCATTTGCGAAGCATCTTCAGCAGTTCTGTCTGTGGGTATTTATACATATAATTACATTTGTTCAATTGTAAAATTTAACATGAAAATTGTGGGTTATAGATTTAAGCTTACTTACATTTTTCTTTGGTCACATATGCTTATTATTATTGTACAGCCTTTTAGCAACCAACATGTGTAATATATACTGCAGTTACAAACATAACTGATGCTAAAAGGCTGTACAATAATAAGCATATGTGACCAAAGAAAAATGTAAGTAAGCTTAAATCTGTAACCCACAATTTTCATGTTAAATTGTACAATTGAACAAATGTAATGATATGTATAAATACCCACAGACAGAACCGCTGAAGATGCTTCGCAAATGAAGCGAAACGTGTTCGGAAAATAAAACAACAATTTCAATTGCATTGGCGTTACAATTATTCATAAAATTGAAATTACTAAGGATTTGAAAAAGGCAGAATAACTGGTTTATTGAGATCATTAGGGACAATTAATCAGAAACGGGAGGATTTAAATTGTAGAATGATCTTAACAACACAATTAGAAACGAGCAGATCAAAAAATTTGATATTCATCCTGAAGATATTTTTTTTCTTAGGGCTTTATGCATTGTCAATGGCTAAGGTCATTAGATGCAGGATGGGACTGGGGACAAGGAACGGGAAGGAATTCGGCCATGGCCTTTTTGAAGGAAGCATCTCCACATTGGCCTGGAGTGATTTGGGGAAACCACGGAAAAACCAACTCTGGATGCTCGGACGGAGATTCAAACCCACGTCCTCCCGAATGCGAGGCCAGGACATTAACCGTTCACCCACCACGCTCGGTATATTGTAGCACTATATCTTTCAAAGGCTTTTGACAGAGTGAGCCATAAAATGGTAGCAAATAAGGTAAAAACTATTAGAGTGGATGAAAAAGTGATTTGCTAGGTAGAAGAAATTTTAAAAGATAGAAAACAGAAAGTTGGGGTAGGAAATGCAGTATCAAAAGAAGTTGAAGTAAAAATGAGAGTGCCACAGTGTAGCATATTGGGACCATTGCTATTCATTATTTTAATGAATAATTGTGTTGATTATTTACTATCAGAAATTAGATTGTTTGCAGATCACATAACGCTATACAAAAGGATCAAAACATTAGAGGACTGTAAACAGCTCCAGGGTGATCTGGACAGGATATCTAGTTGTGTTGGTAAACATGAGATGAAGATAAATGCAAAGAACAGTCAGCTTATAAGATACACAAATAAAAAATAAAGTTTGATTATAATTACAAGGTGGACAAAGAACTGTTTATTGAAGACTTGGAATGTAAGAATCTTGGCATTATGTTTGATAACAAGCTTAACTGGGCTGGACCCGTTCGACAGGTAGTAGGAAAAGGTTTCAAAATTCTGTACTTGTTGGAAAGAGCGATGAGGGGATGTACAAGAGAAGTAAGGGAATTTGGTTACAAAACATTGTCCATTGCTTGAATATGGTAGTGTAGTATGCAACCCACATTTTCGGTATCAAATACAGGAGTTGGAGGAGGTGCAAAGAAGAACTGCTAATTTGTCTCTGGAAATTACCGTAGAACACAATCAACAACCGATAATGATAAAGGAACTGGAATGGGATTCAATGGAAGACGAGAAGGGTGAAGAGAGTCATGGAAGTGCAAAAGGTGTATATTTTTGATGAGGCATGGAAAGATATTAGTGTAAGAATGAAAAGTAATGCATGGAAGGGAAAAGATGACCATGACCACTAGCTGACACTCGATTTCAGGCACAAGGGTTTAAGATGGTTCTCTTTTTTAGGTAAGGGTGTCAGGGATTAGAATAAGTTACCAAGAGAAATGATGAATAATTTACTAAATAAATTAAACCAATTTAAAGTTAGAATTTGTAGAGGGCAAATGTAGGTGGGGACAGGAAAGGGAGAAGATGGGTGTGTAGGGCAATTGCCACCAGAACATGCACTCCATTGCAACTTTAATTAAATATTATTACAATGTCATATCGGTAGTCAAATATTTGAAAGTTGCTGTTGCACACGTATTATAGTTAACGAGTGGGCAGAGTAGCCAGCCACCAAAACCTATGACTTATGAAGCAACACAAAAAAGACTGAAAATAGTACATATTGATTTAATTTGAATTATAAATTATAATCATGCTTTCTTGTAATTGTTTACAGAAGGTAATAGAAATAAATAAATTCAAAATATTAATTACTTCCCATAGAATGCTCCTTCGTAAAAATATCTTAGTAGTGTAATGTACCCACTATCATACATTATGTTACTTTTTCAATCTGTTTTTTATAACCTCATTCCTTACCCAATGTCAGTTTGTAAAAATATTAGTACAAATTCATGGCATATAATGTATGATAGTGAGGGTTGGTGTATAAATGTTTGAGGGATCATATTAGTCTTTTATAACTAGTTGTTAACCTCTCTTTTACATACTGCATCCTGTTTTCATGTACAGCACTCTTAGAACTAAACTATTCTATGACTAAGAAATCGCCCACTGTTTGCCTGTAGTGAAGGAGCAAGTAGTTATTGGGGTTGAAAAAATTCCATAGAGATGGATGTTTAAGAAATTACTAAGACACCTGAATGCAGAAGGCTACATTAAGACACCGACAGCATTACGGGTCCAAAGGGTATTCAAAGTCCTTGTAATCATTTGAACTACTTAATAAATGATCATTTCTTCTTGGTTAAAATATTTTAGAGGTAAAATAGGCTGTTTGAATGCAGAACTTTCCAACACTTTAAATGCCACTTAGTCTTTATGGGTTTGCGGCCACAATGTGTCATAAAAACACGATGTTTTGACAATTATCTGTCTTGTCTTTATGAGATTGAAACTGCCAGCTTCCCTGCATCATTCAGAAAGAGTCTTGTATCTCTGTTAAAGGCATTGTCATTAAGTCGTATTTTGATTGCTTCTTTTATCATAGGCTTTCAAAAATAAGGGATTCAGGCCATCATTTTAACACCTGCAAAGTCTATTTTATGACCACTCTGTGAAATGTTCTGCAGTAGTGGACTTCTCTAGTTACTACGGATGAAGAAGCTTGTGCTTGTATTCCACTCAGCAGGTATCAATGGTGTGGATGGACTGCCTAATGCAGAATTTTCCAAATTCACAAGGTCTGCTTTAAACTCCTGGTATCCATAAACCCAGGTCGTGTTTCACAGGTCGAAGCCAATCCCAAATTTTTGCTCTTGATCTCTTGGCAAGCCAATATCCTCCCTATCTTTACAGAACAATCTCCTGCATACAGGGTCCAAAGCTAAAGCCTTTGACTGCTCTCCTTGCTCCAAATGTTGTTTTCTTTCTTTGTTTTGAGCCCCCCTTCTGTTTCATATTTAGAGAAGCCGTTCTGGTAAAAAGTTTATCGCAGATGTTGGAAATCTACCTGCAGGCTTTCTGCATCAAATTTCTCTTGTCCTTTATATGGAAGTATAAACATGACTCTTCTGAGTGGAATGGTGGTAACTGCTGGCATCAAAATAACAATCTGTGTGTGCTGGTTTGCAGTAAACACTATGTGCTAAATTTCTATTCAGTATTCACCTGTTAGGCTACTGACATACTATGCGGAAAAACGCAAAACTGCAAAACGCTGCGGTACCTGTGAATCCGCAAGCAAGTGTTGTATTGTGGGGCATGACAAACTAGAGAAACCGCAATCCGGAAAACGCACCCGGATTTTTCTATCGCAACCTGTCTGCGGAATAAAAATTTCCGCATGTGGCCGGCGACGCGGATTGGAGGGAGAAACAAAGAAAGCAGAGGGTAGTGAGACACCAGCCGCTCAGTCTCACTCCGAACAGAATTGTAATGCACATTAGATACAGGCATTGGAAGTATTGTGGTTGGATTATATTGCATATGCTCACTTTGATCACAAGTGAAAAGAGTTTCAGGAATGTGGGACAGTACTTATAATTAATCATTAATATATAAAGATTACCAGCTACTGATTAGCGGTTAATTATTTAACATTCCATCAGTAGATTCAGTTTCGAATGTTAACTGCTAATATGTAATATCCAATGTTTATTACTACATATGAATACGCTTTCCAGATACCATAATTGGTGCATTTGTAAACGGTTTTCTCATCAACAAAAAATAATTCACTATTTAAGTAAATGTGAATAACTTTGACAATTTCCACCGAACGAGGTGGATGAGTGGTTAACGTTCTAGCCTCGCATTCGGGAGTACGCCGTTTCGAATCCCAGTCTGGGCATTCAGATTTAGGTTTTCCAAATCACTCCAGCCGAATGTCCGGTTGCTTCCTTCAAAAGGCCATGGTCGATTTACTTTCAGTTCCTTGTACCCAGTCACATCCCACCTCTAATGACCCCGACGTCGGCGAGGTGTAAAGCACTAGTTAAAAAAAATGATTGACGATTTCCCATTCTGCACCGCAAGAACATACACCATTTTGTTAGTCATCTTACGAAATCCTAATAAGAAAATTCTTTTATGGAGTGAAACTGGTAATTAAGTAAAAACTCTTTAATTTAGGATTTTCCACTGAGAAAGTCGGCAAGGGGATATATGTACTGTGCTGGCATTGGTTTTTTATTTTAACTTTAAGAATCTTTCATGGTTTCGTCGATCTCCAAGGAGTATTTTTTCAGTTATTTTCATTACTGGCTTCCGAAGGCAGTAATGGGTCTATATTTTACAATACTCGGAACTAAATATGGTAAAGAAATGTAATTTTTTCCGTATTCACATGGCAGATTGCCAATTTTCCAATCTCTTAAATCAGTTTTAGAATGTTGTGTTGCTTGAAAAATTAGTCTTTAATCGCCCACCTATAAATCTCAAGCGCTCACCTAGAGGCCATCAGGGCTTGACTGTGCGTTTTTTCTGGCGACACCATCTTTCCAGGAAGGTAGAGGATTATAGACCGTCCTTCCAAGAAGATCCGCGCTCTCGAGCATGCGGTTTCCGCACCTATATGTCATCCAGCTCCAAATGCGGTTTTTCCTTATGCGTTTGCGGTTGCGGATTCTGCAATCCGGATCCGCATAGTATGTCATTGGTCTTAAGGATACCGATGAAAGTAAAACAGCCATTTTCCTCTACATTCTTGAAACAAATATTTGGTTGAATTCCATTAATGTCTTCCAGAAATTCATTTAATTCACTGCTACTGTGGGGTCACACAATGATATCATCATCCACACAATGGTAAACACACACAGGATTTAGTGTTGTGCTTCCTTGAAATTCGCCACATACATATTAGACACTACAGGCAACAGGGTTGAACCCATCATCAAACCATCAGTTTGGTCATAGTGTTTCCCCCATATGTAAAACATATGTAAAATACACAGAGGTAAGAACATGTTAAAAGAGAACTACAATATTGGTCTTAAAACAGTGACAAAAAATCTGCTGAGACTCTTTCAGAAGATCCCTCATGAACAATTATACAACATCAAAGCTAACCATGGTGTTCCTGGCAGATAACCATAAATGACAGTGTCTTAACAAACTGAGACAAGTTCCTCACACGATGGAGCAATGGCCTACAAAAGGTTCTAACATACTTGTAAAGTACTTGATAAAGTTGAACATAGGCAGCACTATGGCACTCACAATAGGGCACAATGGTACTTTTTCTTTGTGGATTTTTTGCAGGCCATAAAGTCTGGGAGGAGCTCTTGAAGCATGAATTCGAAGACTTTTGATGACGTCAGATAAAGTCCAGCATTCTTTAGGAAGGTAGATATTTTTCTTTTGATCCTGGTAGTCAGATTATCATTCAAAAGCTTGTAGGAGGAAACATCAAGGATGTTCCTAATCTTGAAATTATACGGAACCATTGGAAGAAGAACTAAAGCATTTGCTTACACTGCCACCCTGCTGGTAACACAATAATCTCATCATTGCAATCGTAGGCTTCCGCGCAGGGCCGGCGCTAGGAATTTCGGGCCCGGGGTATAATGGCCAGGCGACAATGGGCGTAAAGCGGCTTCATGGCCTGAGAACCCCTATAGTTGGTGATCGGGTCCCCCATCTGCCAGCGGGGCCCAGGTACTTTTGACCCGCTTACCCCCCCTAACGCCGGCCCTGCTTCCGCGGCCAGAGCCAGTTGATTCTTGGCTGTCTGGGTGGTGCCACATTTCGACCCTCATTTCTGCCCTCGGAGAAGACCACAGAATAAATGTCGGCTACAAGAAATATGATTCGGTGCCACCCGGACAGCCGAGAATCAATCTCATCATTCTTGTAAAATAGGCTGCCTATCAGATCTCTAGATGAAAACTGCTAAGACATCAGTCATCACAGTTAGAAACATTCTGCAAATTAGACTGTGGAGATTCAAAAACCGAGATCTCAATTGTAAATCATAATCTGGAGCTGACATAGGCTCTTACCACAATCTGATAATAAAAGAAAATAAAAATATGGCATGAGAGTTAAGAACTGAAGTGAGCAAACTAAAAATAAAAAAATATGAAAGAATCTTTTGGAGATGGTAAATGTGGCTCAAAAAAATAATTATAAAACAAATTCAACAAAGAAGAATAGACTACTCTGAATATAGAAATAACCAGAGCTAGTAAAGCAATACTGGACATAAGGAAAAAAGCTGCCTGAAAATGTTAGATCACAAAGGAAATTTGGAATTGATGTATCATAGGAGAAGATACAAATATTACCATGATGAAGCAGGAAGGCAGTATAGAAATTTCAGCCATTTGGTAGTAAAAAGATATAACATAATGGTGTCCTTACCCATGCATGAATTGCTGTTTGGCTACAAAAATCTCTATATTTTTTTTTACTTTCAATACTGCATTGTGCTGTCTTGTTGTGCGTTCTTAGGTATCCAGCAGTTCTTTATAAAAATATTATGCAATTTAAGCAGCTTTCAGTCTTATCAATTATCAGTTTAGAATAGAGAAGGAGAAGAGCAGTCTTGGCCCAGGAGCAGTACTAGGAGAGTAACCAGAAAATAACAGCCAGGAAGGTCTCAGCAGTCAGTAACGAGCTGTGCCAAAGCGTCACTATAAGAGAATTTTTCTTGGCAAATCACCCACCTCAATAAAATTAACAATCTAGAACCAGGAAGACGAGGAGCCTTTATTCTGTGATGCCATTAAATAGATCATTAGAGGTGGAAAACGACAATAGGCAAGGAATGGGAACGAATTCAGGCAAAGCATTTTGAAGGAACCATTGTGGTATTTGCCTGGAGTGATTTCAGGAAACCATGAAAACCAAATTTTGATGGCCACATGGGGATTTGAACCCATATCCTCCAACATCCATGTCCAAAGTGTTACACTCACCCACCAAGCTCCTTATTAAATAATTGTGACATGGTATAATTATTGGCTTTAATAATTGAAAATGCATTATATGTTTAATACCTCCGTTCGAACAATATTTTATAACTATGAGGTAGCGTGGCCTAAGCTCCAAAAACTCAACTGTTACTCTTCTTCCAACCCTTTGAAAAAATTATAATGTTGAAACGGTGTTGATAACCACAAATTTTAACTGAAGTTCAAAAACTATTGACCAATTAGTTTGGTCCAAACCAGAAAGTTTTGCTGTATTAAAGAGCCACCATACTGGTGATTGGTAGGTGTAATGGGCCGGAGTTCAAATCTTGCACCTGATGTGCCAACCATTATGATTATGACATTTAGGCAGGTTTCTACGATTATATAGGCAAATGAGGGGGTAGTTGTCACTTTGCATTTCAGTAGATATATATTTCACAAGCAAAGTAACATTTACCCCATAGATGATAAAACTTGCACTAGCAGCAAGCCATCTGCCACATAATAACAGCGTATCACAAAATAAATGTATGCCAGGCCCATTTTCTGCAATGGGAGTTTGTAGTTTACAAGATTATATTTATTTCAAATGAAGAAATACAGGGCGTTCACCGGAAAACGCTACCCTCCCAGTCTGTTGCCGTCGGCAACTTGCTCGGTCAGTGGCGCCAGCAGTTTCCGCCACACACCACCGTGAATCACCGCACTGTTTAACACCTCCGCTGCCCCAACAGTGCAGTGCAGTGGACCCTTACATTGTTAAGAACGGTTTCTTTGCATTGTAGATAGTTTGTGACTTCAGTCTCTTATTAATCAGTGTTGTGAATAAACGTTTCTTTGCGGTTTGGCTGGTTTGGGGCTTCATACTCTTATTAATCTGTACCGTGTTTGAGTGTGAGTAAAATTATGGTACGTTACAGTTTGCAACAAAGAATATTTCTCTACGATACATATGTGAAGAAGAAGTCGTTTAAAAAGTGTCGCAGTAAATTTCGTCGCGAATTTCCTGGCGCTTTACTGCCAGCTAAATCAACAATTCTGCGTCTGGTTAAAAAAGTAAGAGAAACGGGTTCATTTTTTAACAAAAAGAGACTGTCGGTCAACCGTATTCTCACAGAGGAGAAAATTGACGATATCGCTTTTCGACTATAACAGTCACCCAAAAAATCATTAAGTCAATTAGGGCAGCGTGTGTCTCGAAATATGTTCAGAAGATGTGAAATGTGCATTACACAAGAGGGTCAACACTTCCAGCATCTTTTATAAGGTAAGCTAATGAATTACGTCACATTTAAATGCTTAGCACACAAGTTTATGAAGTTTATGAAGCGTAATTATTATGAAATAGTCCGCGGCCGACGGTCGAACAATGCCGGAAACTGAGCGCTCACTCGCCGGGAGCAGTTTCTTCCTTGTAGTGCTAACAGTGGGTTGCGTTTCCCGGCGAACGCCCTGTATAAAATATTTGTGTACAATTTGCATCCACATAGATTGTAATTAATTTAATATAATTTTTTGGCTTATGGCTTTACGCCTCGTTAACATCGAGGCTGGGGTCATTAGAGATGGGAAAGGCTGGGAGATGCAAGGAACAGAAGGAAATTCAGCCTTGGCCTTTTGAAGAAAGCATCTCAGTATTTCCCTGGGGGGATTGGGTAAACCATGGAAAACCCAAATTTGGATGCCCAGACAGGAAAGCTTAATTTGTGATGGAGTGCATGCTCCAGTGGCAATTTCACTACACACTCATTTTTGCCCTCCTTGTACTACTTTTGCTTCTAAAAATTTAAATTATAAATTCTTTCAGAGTTTTTGTTAAATTATTCATCACTTCTCTTGTTAATTTATTCCAATCCCTGATACCTTACCAACAAAAGAAATTTTTATCCTAATCCCTTAGCCTCAAATTGAGAGCCAGCTTGAGGTCACAGCTATCTTCTCCCTACCATGCATAACTCTTAATTGTTCTACCAACATTTTTCCATGCTTCATCAACAATATATGCTTCATACACTCCCAGGACACACTTAAAAACCCTGCTTCTGTCTTCCAATGAATTCCATTCTAGCTCCTTTATCAAATCAGTTACTGATTGTTTTCTGCAGTAATTTTCAGAGAAAATCCTGGCAACCCTTCTTTGAACCCTTTCCAACTCCTGTATTTGATATTCAAAATATGGGTTCCACACTACCATTTACAAGCAACTGTCCGACCGAAGTTTTGTAACCCAGTTCCCTCACTTTTCTAGTACATTCCCTCATTACTCTATCCAATAAATGAATGATTTTGAAACCTTTACTAATACCTGCCCAGTTGAGCTTATTATCAAATATCATGCCAATATAATTACATTTCAAGTCTTCAACAAGCAACTCATCATTCATTTGAATAATGAACAGCAATTGTCCCAATACACTACCCTGTGGCACTCCCATTTTCACATCCACTTCTTTTGACACTGCATTTCTAACTCAAATTTATTTATTTCTACCTTTTAAGAATTACAAGATGATCAGTGAAAAAATTTCATGAATACAATGAATAGTAAAATAGGTGGTTTGTAACAGGATGAAAGAAGAACCACCTTAATGTATCAATTGTTTAGTGTAATAGATACATAAAGAAAGTGACGCCAGTGAAGCAGTTTATTAATATCTCTGTGATATGTGCTGCTGCTATCTAGATCCTGGTTCTGAACTAACTCATACGCACAACTTTCACAATTAATACTTTTGTCCCTCAAAGGTCAAATTCCTAAAAATGTCGTTCGTAATTTATAATTTTGCCTGAAAGGAGACCTTAATCTTTTAAATGATATTGATTGATTTCGTTTAGGTATCAAGGGAGATAAATGGCATGTTATGGAAATAATGTTATTTTTCCCTTTAAGAGTCAGATTCCGAAAAATTATTTTTCTAAATACAATGTGACCAAAGCAGAGACCTTAATCTCTAAAATAATATCTCATTTCTCGGTTTCGGTTAGATAGCAATTAAGATAAATGGCTTGTGACCAAAAAAAATACATTATGCAAATATGATACTTTTGCCCTTCAAGGGTCAAATTCTGAAAATCCATTTCTTAAAATATGATGTGACCAACGTGGAGACTTAGTCCCTAAAATAATACCTCATTTCTCGATTTTGGTTATATATCAAGGTTTCAGGTAACCTAAAAATTTTGTGACTGCGCAACGAAATTTGTTCTCAGAACCATGAGTTAAACTGAATAGAATTGCATATCATTTTTAAAGTCAGTTACTAAGTTTATTCAAGCTAGAAATCAGATTTTTAGAGTTTTTCTGTTGCATCAGCCTCAAGCATTCACCAGGAGTGATGTTTATAAAAATTCATATTAAATCGAAGAAGGTCGTTAGACACTTCAAATTTGCACAATGGGTGTTTTTGAATATGTAGATTTGCTTAAAGCTACTTTCAGATTGATATATTCAATAACTTCAAGAGCTTAGAAAATATAAATTAGTCAGAGTATGTTTTTGGTTTATGGATTTTATTTCACCTTTTTGGAAATAGTAAACATACCTTGATTGATATCAGATGAAAGAGAATTCAGTTAGGAATAAAATGTAAGTTGTTTTAGTTTCATAACTATGAAATTGTAGAAGTTATTAACAGTTTAAGGGAATATTAGAAAATGATTTTTTACAGCTAAACTATTAAAGCTACAAAAAAAAATATTAGGATTAAAATTGATGCTTTTTACAAGATCTTAATATTTTGGAGTGATAGGAATATTTCTAATCATCAAGATCAAATATCTGATGCAAATTTATAAGTGTGAGAGCTGATATATGATCGGATTACCAGACCATTCTAGAGGTAAAACAGAAAATCTTGCATTCCCATGGATATTTCTATAAATATTAGCCCAGAATTATCCTCGCCATCCTGCAGTCGGCAACAAGTTTCATTTAGAGCACTACTATGCTACCGTGTGGCTCGATGTAGGCTTCACTCAGTCAGCGAAGGATAGTATGAGCATAACCATGCTCCATTTTGGCACAATGTAGGCTTGTTCAGTCTGTAAGTTTCAGTTAGAAAGCAACTATTTAGTTCTGAGGCAGCATTTTACATCTTGAGGCGCGGTGGCGTAACTGAAGTGTCAGTCGTCGCACAGGCAAGTTGAACTTTAGGTGCGTGTGACAAAATTTTATCTGCTTCTAATATCAGTTAGTTGTACTTTGGACAATGGGGTTTGGTCTGGCTCGATCAGTTAATCGAACTTGCAACTTTATCTGATGCCATTTCAGTTTTTTGACTTTGCTTACAGTTGAAGAATATATTGAGTATTTACCAGAATAGACTTGTGAACATTATTATCTATTACCCTTCTTTAGTTGGGGGTTTTATCAAGCTAAGTGGTGACCAGGTTAAATTAGTAAAGCTAGAGCTGAAGATATGCAAGGCAATGATCACGGTTAAAGCTGAGACAGAACATTTGGTACGACCCCACTGAATGTTTAGGTCTCACAAAGGGAAATAAATAGCTTGTGATAAAATATATATACATGTTATGGAAATAAAAATACTTTGAGGGTAAAATTCTGAAAAATTCTTTTCTTAAAATATGTTCTGACCAGAGTGGTAACCTTGATTTCTAAAATGACACCTCATTTACCTATTCAGTTAGATATCAAGAGAGATAAATGGCCCTTGACACAAAAATGCATTGTAGAAATATTGATTGTTTTGCCCTTTACGGGTCAAATTCCAAAAAATTTCTTTCTTAAAATATAATGTCACCAAACCAGAGACCTTAGTCTTAAAAATGATACCTTGTTTATTGAAATTTTTAAGGTATATAGGGATTTGTTGTTTGCGGATCAAAATTTTTTTATAAAAATATATAAATACATATATTACCCTCTAAGGGTCGAATTCCGAAAAATTTCTTTCTTAAAATATTATGTAACCAAAGTGGATATCATAAGCTTTACACGTTATTCATACATTTTGGTTATGTATGAAAGGAGATAATGGCTTGTGACAAAAAAACACCTTATAGAAATAAAATATATGATTCTATGCAAGAAATTACTTTTTCATCCTCTTCAATGGCTTTTACCTTATTTACCTCTATTTTACAGCTCACTTTGTCAATTAACTTAGAACGATCTAGTGGTACACACCAATTTGCCATCACTTATCTATTTCATCCAAAATATCTTGCATGTAGACTGCTAACTGAGATTCACATTAATGTCCTTGTCTAAAATCATGTTGTCAATTTGAATACTAGCTTCTTTCCCCACAGACATTTCTGATTTGGTTGCATATCAATCTCCCCATTAATTTAACTAGCACTGATGTCAAACTGATTCGCTTGAATTTTTCACCTCATCTGTCACTCCTCATTGGACCAGTATTACTTTTACATTTTTCCAGTTCTCTGATAAGCAGCAAATATACAGACTCAATGTAAATAACATTTTGAGATGAAGTACAATGTTGTATTCTTTCTTCTATGTTTCAGACATCTGTAGGAATATTATCTACACCATCACATTTAGGTTTTTGTAGTTTTATTATTCCCTTCATACTATCCTCAAAATGAATTGCACATACTTTTTTTCTGATAAGCTCATTTGTAATAGTGTCAAAAGCTCATTGATTTACACCCTCCAATTTCTGAATCACAGTCCTTAATGTGTGCATCCAACCTGTTACTTAATATCTCTGCCTGTTTTAAATCCTCAGTAACTTCTTCTATGTCCATGTAAATAATTGTCTGAATACCTACTCTTACCCTCCATTTCCTATCATAGCCATTGAATTTTCTATATACATCACTAATAATTATAATCTTCATCAACCTTTCTTTAGCTTTCTTATTTGCTGCTATTAATTCCTTGCTTAGTTTTTATAAGTGTTCCCTACTGCCTTGCTCACTCTGAACTCTGTCGTATCCTGGTGTTACCAACCTCTTAAAGTCTGTATTATAGGCAGGTTCCATAGTATTCCTTATTTTGTTTTGTTTTGGCTTTACTTTCTGTTTGATAGCTAACTCATTTAGTCTCTCTTTTTGTAGCTAAAATATTACTAAGAAGCAGAAATTTTACCTGTATCTCTTGTTGGGATTCTGTGCCATTTTATGTTGCTTCAAATTCTCCTTTGATTTCAAAAATTCAGTTCCATATTTTATCTTTTGAA
Source organism: Vandiemenella viatica (assembly GCA_031002005.1). Taxonomy (NCBI): domain Eukaryota; kingdom Metazoa; phylum Arthropoda; class Insecta; order Orthoptera; family Morabidae; genus Vandiemenella; species Vandiemenella viatica. Next base: position 354,606,887 of record JARYHS010013630.1, on the reverse strand, counting down.
TACATCAAATATAACTGGTGTCTTTTGTCTCCAGAGAACTAATTGCATTTTTTTAACTAATACCTGAATTGATTTAAAACTATTAAAATTTTAAATGAACATTTAGACTACTAAAAGGTCATGTAAAACTGGTGACATCCCAAGTCCTATCCAAGTCTCTTATGTGACTGAAGTGTTTAAGACTGTCTACTGCAAACAGTAATACAGCTATTATACCAGCAGTACAAAGTATGTCTTAGACATTAAACAACATTTTCCATGATATACAAATTTTTAGAACACCGTTTTGTTTCATTAATGTCTTCTGAGCTCTTGAAGAATTTAATTTGAGGTATATTACATAGTAGTAGAGTATGAAAATGTACGAAACACTTGTCTTTGAATGAGAAATGCCAAACATCATTCTTATTAAGCATCTTGTGGTATATTTGTTTTTTAGAAGTTACTGAAATGCACTGAAGTGCCAAAAGTTATGGGATACTACCTAATTTTATGTCTCATCTGACGAAGTGCAGCAACCGGATTGACTCAACTAGTCATCAGATGTGCTTTGAAGAAATTGTAAGCTATCTTAGAATTCGTCAAATTCTAGTCAGTCACTTTGGTAAATGAAGAACGGGCTTAATGCAGCAACCAATACCACAGCTTCCAGTCATATACGTGACGAACTGAAGCTGCAGAACCAACTAAACAGATAATGTAGACCATAAACCAGCCTTAAAGAGTGAAAATAATAAAATAATTGTTTAAAAAAACATAAAAACCACCTTCAAACAATGCACAAAAATTTTTAAAATAAGTTTATACCTTGCTTAGGAGAAAGTATATCTAAATGGACAATATTTTACATTACTGACATTGAAATTTTTACATTAATTATTTATTTTTCGAGTCGGTGCCGGCTGTCACATCACGAAGATCGAATTACTGAATTTCTTTTGGTGTTAGAGGCGAAACGGGGAGTACGAACAAAAATTCCCAAAATTTTACAGCATGTCGTGAGGCAGGTAGTGTTATTGCAGGAGACAGCTTAGGGAAACAAATTAACAGAATTTTAATCTGTGACTCGGCCTTATTGGTCATCCAGGCATATCACTGGCGCTACAGTGTCAGTTGGTAGGCTGCATCATGCAGTAAACGATTTACAGTAAGCATAAGATCGGCGTATCATCTGTATGTTTCGGTTTTGTTGAAACATGTTTCTAGCATTAATTGTAGGTAAGCAGTAACATGATTTTTTATATATTACTGTTATTTATTATTGTTTTTATCTTTTTGTTTTTCTTGCTTTCGCTGGCACCGACTCCAAAAATAACTAATAATTGTAAAAATTTTAATGACGCTAATGTAAAATATTGTCCATTTATATTTACTTTCTCCTAAGCAAGGTATAAAGTAATTTTACAATTTTTAGTGCTTTTTTTTGAAGGCAGTTTTTATGTTTTTACTAACTTACTTACTTCCTCTTCATGGATAGGCCAAAAGCCTGTTCCGACCTCATTCTTCCGACCATCTCTTCCTAGGTCTTCCAATGTCCCTTCTGCCTGTGGGATGGTACTCCAGGGCAAGCTTAGGAAATCTGTCTTTTCTCATCCGTAGGACGTGGTTCTTCCAGTTATCCCTTTCTTGGGTAACTCTATCATTTAGCGGGGAGATATTCAGTTGTTCCCTTATTTCCTCGTTCCTCCTCCTATCATTTAGGGAATACCCTTTTACTGACCTTAAAAATTTCATTTCCGATGATTGAATTTTGCTTTTGTATTGCGCTTTATTTACCCATGTTTCGCTGCCATATAGCAGAGTCGGTACGGCCATTGTTTTATAAAACTTGAGCTGAGTCTCCTCTCGTGCTTTACCTTTCAGTGTTTGTCGAATTGTTCCACACATATACTGAAATCGGTGAAGTTTCTTCTTCACCTCGTTATCCTCATTGAAAGATAATTCACATCCGAGATAAGTAAAGCTGGAGACTTGTTCTATTGGCTGATTGTCTACCACTATTTTAACTCTGATAGGGTATTTCCCCTGCCATGCCATAACTTTCGTTTTTGCACGAGACAACTGCAGAATGTAATCTTTGCTGATAATGTTTAGTATATGAATTGCTTTTTGAAGTCCATCTTCATTTTCCTGGAGGATAAATTGGTCGTCTGCAAACAACATAGTATTTATGTAAGTGTTGTTGCTTATTTTTATACCAGGATGGACATTTTCTTTCCATTTCCTAACTAAGTCATCTATATATATATTAAAAAGTGTTGGAGACAGGCTACAACCTTGACGCACTCCTTGGTTAATTGCTATTTCTTCTGTAAGTTTATTTCCCAGGTCTAAGACGATTTGTGTCCTTCTATACATATCTTGAATAACTTGTATTAAATGCTGTGGATAACCATTTCTTTGCATTATTTCCCATAGTTTTTGTCTATTTACTTTATCGAACGCTTTTTCATAGTCTATAAAAGCAATGAAAGTCTTTAAATTAAATTCTCTTCTCTTTTCCAGTAGTTGTCTAAGGCAGAATATATTATCTATGCAGGACCTTCCTTTCCTAAACCCACATTGTTCTTCTGATAGGAGAGCATCTGCTATTACTTTTAGCCTGTTATTTATTATTTTTGCATATATTTTGTATCCCGTATTTAATAAACTAATCCCTCGATAGTTATCACATGAATTCCTATCTCCCTTCTTAAAAAGTGAAATAACTTTGGCCTTCCTCCATTCTTCTGGGATGGTTCTCTTTTTCCAACACATATTAATTAAGTGTAAATATCTAAATTTCAGAATCATTCCCCCATACTTAATCAATTCTAAATTAATTGTATCTAGTCCAGGAGCTTTTCTATTTTTAAATGATTTTAGTGCTGCATCAACCTCCTCTATGTCTATAGGATCTATTTCTTTAGTATCCACATGGTCCATTCCTATTTTCTCTTCTTCTTCTTTATAATTACTATTGTACCATAATGTTCTGTAGTGTTTTACCCATGCCTCTTCAATTACATTTATATTAGCACTTTCCTTTTCATCCTTGTTGAGATGTTTCATAAGTTTATAAGCCATCTCTTGTCTACCATGGACATCATCTTCTATTGAACTGATTAATCTATCCCATCCCTCTTGTTTCAACTTCTTTGTTATTGTCTTAACAATATTTCTTCTTCTTTTATATTCATTTTCATTTTCTAGGGTTCGATCCTGTATCATTTTTAGATAAGCCTTTTGCTTTTGTTTGACGGCTTCTGCAATTTCTTCGTTCCACATTTTAAGTCCAGTTTTTCTTCTAAATTTCTTTTTCTTGCCAATGGCTTCATATGCTGCTTTCAGTATTGATGAAGCTATAATTTCCCATTCTTTATTGATGTCATTATTTGTTGGGTTTTCCAGTAAGCGCTGTTGTAATCGGCTTTGATATAGATGTTTTATTCCTTCATCTTTTAAAAGGTAGGTCTTAAAAACTTCTTGATCTTGTTGTAAGTTTTTATTCATTCTTTTCCTCCATTTAGCAAGTATTCTTATTTTTGATATAACGAGATAGTGATCTGTATACATATCACTACCTCTATGTACACTGGTGTCTACTACATCTGGACCTAATTTTTTATTAACCATTACATAGTCAATGATAGACCTTTGTCCTCTTGCCGTCCATGTAAATTTATGGATATCTTTTTTTGTAAAGAATGTATTTGTAATCTTTAACTGGTTGAAGGACGCAAATTCTCTCAGTAGTTTCCCATTTTCATTTAATGTGTATTCACCTCTGTTCCCCATTACCTCTGGAATTGGACTATTTCCTACGCGAGCATTAAAATCGCCAGCCAGTATTAGGAAATCACTTTTATTAATTCTGTCTATCACCACTTGAAGCTGTTCATAAAATTGTTCAGATTCTTCTCGTTTGTTTTCTTCTGGGGCATATATGGCGATCAAGGTTAGGTTGCCTCTCTCTACTTTCAATCTTAGAGTCAGAATCCTTTCACTTATCATATTGTAACTGACAATTTTATTTTTCCATTTCCTATCCACTAATATTGCCACTCCTACTGCAGCTCTTTTCTCTCGTGCCACTCCACTGTAGATCATTGTATATTTATCTATTTCTTCTGTTCCCTTCAATTTCTTTTTTGTTTCTGTAATTACAGCAATATTGATCCCCTTTCTAGTTAACTCCCTGTCCAGATCATATTCTTTATTATTTATTCCTCTCACATTCCACGTTCCTATTTTCAAATTGTCTTTGATTCCAAATCGTTTGTCCTTTGACCTTGCCTTTGTTGTCCTCATAAGATCCATCCGGCTTTCCTTACTTTGAGGTTTATGAGTAAATATCTTTTTATGTGGAAGGGTTACCAGCCCTTCGCACAACCCCCATCCTGGAGGGCCAGGGTTTTATTTCAGGGTGTTCCTTCCCTTAGCCAGAATGTCCCAGTTTTAAGGCGCTGGGGGCTCGCCTTCCATCCTCTCCCATTAGCTACACTCAAAAAGTGCATTTCCCAGGGGTCACGCGGCTTTCACCTTCGTGGACATGGGAGTAGGGTTTGCTGGCAGAGCTGCTAAGATAGATCGCAGAGGCATTTCTCAAGGTTTTATTATCTCAGCCCATCCAGCATAGGCTGAGATCCTTGAGACCATACCAGCCTTGACCCCCTTTTTATGTTTTTTTAAACAATTATTTTATTTTTAGATTTTGAGTGGTATTATAGTTTGTTTTGTATTTTAAATATGCCACAGCAGTTCCCATTTTGTGAACTTTCTGGTGGCTCAGGGATTAAAGCACTTGTCTTTATATACCACAACAACTTCCAGAACAGCATGAATTGGGTGTTGTGTTCAGGAATGTCAGTTTACATTTTGATACAGGCAATGTTTTGATCGTATCATAACATCTGTTAAAGCTGCTGGTCGATAACCGAAACATGTAACATCTGGGCATTAATACATACCACATACAGAAATCTGCCTATGGAATATATCTGTTTGCTCTGGCATCACATAGAAAATATGGATTTTCAATTTGTTTTCACAACGTGAAAGCTTGGGATCCAAGTTGAAATCTGAAGTACATGTTGAGACATTATGACACATTTATTTTATTAATATTATGCCATGACTTAAAAATAGCTTAAGTGATTTTGACCGGATTTAAAACTGTGGATTTTTGTAAAGAACATTGGAAATTAAAAGGGGTGAGGGTAAAGGGGAAGAGTGATTGGGCTTTTGTATACCAAATGTAGACTGCCTTTTCTGATTGATTTAAAGTTCGCGTGTGTAAATTTCTGTTGATATCAGATAAAACTGTAGGTATGTATAAAAAACAATTAAGGGGTGTGCAGATGAAGAGTAGTTTGGTTTCTTTAAAGCTAGTGTGGGCAGTATTTTTCTCTTTGTTTTAAAGTATACATGTGCAAATTTCCATCTAAACCAGATAAAAACTGTAGCTTTGTGTAAAGAACATTTGCAAAAATTAAATGGGGTAAGGGAGTGAGTGGTAGGGTTTTGTAAACAGAATGTAGACACTATGTTTATCTTTGTTTTTAAGTATACATGTGCAGTGTTCCATGGAAATCTGATAAAACTGTGGGTATCTATAAAGAACTTTGGAAATTAGGAGGGGTGGGGTAAAGGAGAACACGGGTTGGGCTTGTGCAACTTAATTTAAATACAATCGTTCTGTATGTTTTAAATTATGCGTGTGCAAATTTCCTTCAGAATTGGATAGAATCTGTAGATTAAAGCATGGAAAGAAAGGAGCGGAGTTTGGACTCTCGAAACCAAATGGAGACAGTATTTTTCTGTTTGTTTTGCAGTATATATGTGCATACTTCCTTCAAAGTCTGAAAAAAAACGGTAACTTTGTATAAAGAACATTGATAGTAATTGAAGGGGTAGAAAAGGGCTTTTATCAGAATGTTATGAGGACAGTATTTTACTTTTTCTATTTGTTTTAAAGTATATGCATGCGAAGTTCCACCGAATCGGATTAAAATGTGGGTTTTGTACAAATATTAAGGGAAGGGGAGCTAGGGTAGTTTTTTTTATTTTTTGGTCAGAAATCTTATCCATAAATGGGGAGAGGGGTTCAGTTTTTGCAAACCAAGAGTTTGCATTATTTTTCTCTTTGTTTTATAGTAAAAATTTGCTTAGTTCTGTCTAAACTGGATAAAAACTATGGTTGTGTATAAAAATTAAGCGTTTTAATGGGGAGAGGGGGTGGTTTTTAGATCTTTTGATCAGACATCTTCTTCGTGAAAAAATACATATAAGCACCAACTTTCATGGTAATTGCTCAAACAATCGCGACTGTAGCTTTTTATAAAGATCATTGACAAAAGTTAAATGGGGTTGAAGAAGAGAAAGGGGTTGAGCTTTGGCAAACCAAATGTTGACAGAATTTTTCTCTTTGATTTAAAGTATACATGGGCAAAGTTCAATAAAAATCAGATATGAAATTTAGATTTCTATGAAATTAAGGGGTGTCAAGGGAGACATGAGGTGCTATTTTTATTTATTTAATTTTTGTCAGAAACCTTCTCCATGAAAAATTATATGTATATGCCAACTTTAATGGAGACCAGTTAAATGGTGTCGACTGTAGCTTTGTATAAAGATCATGGTAAAAATTTAGGGGATGGATAGGGGGAGAGGGCTTCAATTTTTTCAAACCAAAATTTGACAGTATTTTTCTCTTTATTTTTTACTATGCTTGTCCAAATTTTCATCGAAATCGGATAAAAAATGTGGGTTTGTATAAAAATTAAGGGGTGTAAAGGGGAGAGGGGTGGTTTTTTATTTATTTATTTTTTGCTCAGATTCTCCATGAAAAGTTACATGTATATGCCAACTTTGATGATAATCGGTCAAATGGTGTCGAGTGTAGCTTTTTATGAAGAACATTGACAATAATTAAAGGGGTGGAAGGAGGGAGGGAGTTGAGCTTTGGCAGACCAAATGTTGACAGGATTTTTCTCTTTGTTGTAAAGTATACATGGGCAAAGTTAAAAAAAAAAAAAAAAAAAATCAGATAAGAAATGGAGGTTTCTATAAAATTAAGGTGTGTAAAGGGGAGAGGGGTGGTTTTTTTATTTTTTTGGTCAGATACCTTCTCCATGAAAAACTACATTTAATTACCAACTTTAATGGAGATCAGTTAAATGGTGTCGACTGTAGCTTTGAATAAAGAAATTGGCAAAAATTAAGGGGGTGGATAGGGGGAGAGGGGTTCAGCAGTTTTTTTAAACTAAAAGTTTACAGTATTTTTCTCTTTATTTTTGGCTATATATGTCCAAAGTTTCATCGAGATCGAATAAAAAATGTTGATTTGTATAAAAATTAAGGGGTGGAAGGGGGTAGAAGGGGCGGTTTCTCAATGAAATTCATATGGGACCACTTTGGAGGTATACCCTATTCACTAAAAAAATTTCACTTAAATCGGTTCAAAATTGGCGAAGATATCGCTGAACATACATACAAAAAAAAAAAAATACAAAAAAAAAAACAAAAAACAAAAAAACAAAAAAAAAAACAAAAAATTACAGACGAACTGAGAACCTCCTCCTTTTTTTGAAGTCGGTTAAAAATATTAAGTTACCTAATTAATTGCAATAGCGAATTATCCATCTTGGTAAACATAAAATTTTGTTACGACACAATATCACTATTAAACAACACTTTTTGATGCTGTAAAAATTCTTCATAATAACAATCAACCATTAATAAGTAAATTCTGTCATAAACAAACCATAAGCAAGAATTTGAAGCATTTAAAATAGGAAAACACCGGTATTCAAATAAACTTGCATCATGAACACCAGAAAATCATATATTTGAAGCAACATCTGAAGTCAGCTGAGAGTGTTTAACAAAATAAATAAAGTTCTTCATAACATACTAAAATTTTAAATCATTCTATACAGTCAGACAAGTCAGAGACAATTTTGAAATTAAACACATTCAAATCTCCATGCTGGTAGTTTTAATTATCATGAACCCACCAACTAAAGTCAGTAAATGAAAATACTTTCGGGATATGAAATAGAGATCACAGAAATTTATTCCACAAGCCCTTTTGCAAATCAAGCAGTATCTTCAAAATAATTTGGAAAAATCATGATTCTCCTGTCATGGTGTCATTGAACCAGGAAACGAATATTTTGGGAATTTTATTATGAGACAACTACAGCAGCTAGAGGGGAGATCAAGAGCATTTTGGAAGCTGAGGAACTGTAGAAGCCAACGGGATAAGTTTCGGAATCAAAAATATAGTATTCCCGTATAATTTTGTACTGCGTAAGAATACACTAACATGTTCTTGGTGGTCACGGGCATAGGTTTTGGCAGACTTCTAAACCTAATAAATAAATAAGCCTTATTTGGTATTAAATAAAAGATACGATTAATAGAAGCAATATAAAACTCACTTGAACCTTCATCCACATCTACTTATCCAAAATTTATAGGACTAGGTTACGGAGCAGAAGGCTACACTTGGAGAAAGCTGAGGATCATGTGACGAGTGGAGTGCGGCATCTTACTCAGTCGGGGTCAGAATCTCAAGGTGGGAGGTCGTGTCGCGCTGTGTAACTTCAACTGCACTAAGCATTGAAAGAGCCGGAAGTATGCGTTTCGAACCATTCCTGATGTCAGCCACGATGGTTCTTGAGTAGAAAGGTTCATTGTAAATAACTGAGATGTAACTTTAGAAAGTATAATAAGGGGTATTCGGTCGATATGTCTCACTTCATAACCCGCATTCTTTTGGAAATGAAACGTCTGATTGCCTTTCAACTGTAAAAGAGTATTTTATTCCGAGAATATAGTGATTGTTTATTTTGGAACTTGAACAGTGATTTTGATTTCATAGTTACTACCCAACCTGTTCTTACTTCAGGATAAACCAAGAAAGTGGCGACCGTCTTTAGCTATTACAGTTGATTTATTCCAAGGTACTATTTTCACGGTTCAACAGTTTAATTTTTAGCAAAAACTTTGTCAGAGATGGAATTAAGTGGTGAGGTGACTAACTGGTATTACAACCCCGATATGCAGTTAGATCTCTTACAAAATATTCAGCCAAACTTCCTCTACAGCTACGTATAACTGCAAAAGTGTTGCCGGTGTACAATATTGTGAATGATCTGATCATTCATTCATGTCCCAGATATGTTTGGATTCATGTTAAGCGATCCAAGTGGCCAAATCATTTACTGTAATTGCCCAGAATGTTTCTCAAATGAAGCATGAACAATTTTGTTCTGGTAACATGGTGCATTTTCAACCTGAAAAAGCTCATTGTTATGTAGTTTGACCAGAGGTCCAAGTCCATGCAATATAAATACACCCTCTATCAGGATGGAGTCACCACTAGCTTGCACAGTGCCTTCCTAAAAAACTGGGTACATGGACTCGTGGGATCTGAACCACACTCTACCATCAGTCCTTACCTTATCAGTCTCACCACACAACCTTTTTCCAGCCATCTAGGGCCTAAGCAAAATGTTCTCAATCCCCAGAAGAGGCACTGCAACCATAGCATTTTGTTAGTAGAGGCACTTGTGCCAATCTTCTGCTGTCACATTATATAAACACCAAATTTTGTAGCACTGTCCACACAGACACATCTGCCATACATCCTACATTGAGTGTTGGTGTTCTTTGACTTTGTGTTCCTCTGTTAATACTGACACATCAACACAGATATCACTGATCTTGATCTATTGCGTTGACCATAGTTTGTGATAAGGTTGGATATCATATATTGATCATACACCCCTTTTACCATGTATTGAGGAATGTTAAATTGAAAATTTCTAAAATGGAATGTCTCATGCGCCTAGTGCCAACTACCATTCTGCATTCAAAGGTTGTTAATTTATTTCATGCAGCCATAATCACATCAGAAAACCTTTCAGGTGGCTCATGAGATTACAAATGTAAGACTCAACACTCCACATCACATTTTTTCTTATGTAATGCTACTGCCATCTGGACATCCATATCTTCCCATCCCATGACTTTGGCACTTTAGTGTATTTAGTTCCATTTTAAACTCTGACAAACAGTTACTTTATTATTATTATTATTATTATTAGGCTTTTACAGCCTCATGAGACCACTTTAGTCATTTTCTGGCTGTTTTCTTAGGCATGTGCATGTACCATTCTTTCCGAATTTCCCATTATGTTTTCATTTGTTGTTGTTTTTTTTTTTTAACTGCTTTACGTCTCTTTTTAACATTGAGGTCTTTAGAGACGGGAAAGGATGGGGCAAGGAATGGGAAGGAATTCGGCCATGGCCTTTTGAAGGAAGCATCCCGGCATTTGCCTGGAGTGATTTGGGGAAACCATGGAAAACCCAAATCTGGATGCCCAGACGGGGATTCGAACCGCCGTCCTCCCGAATGCGAGGCGAGAACGCTAACCGTTACACCGCCCCACTCGGTTTCATTTGTTGTGATTTTCCTTTGTCTTCCCTCTTCTGTAAATACTCTCTTCATTGTGCGTAATTTGTCAATTTTTGGTTTAAACCTTATTTTTTCATCTTTCAATTTTTTTAGTTTTTCTGGTTTCGTAGATCATCCAGGGTTATTTCTAATTCTTCCATTTGTTCTCTAACTTCCTTAATCCAGCCTATCCATTGCTTCAGCATCCAAAGTTTTTCAATTATTCTTCTTATTAATCTGGTTTCTGGTGTCCTCATGATGTGACCAAGGAAAGAAATTCTCTTCTTGCGTATAGTATCTGTGATGGGCTCCAGTTCCCTGTACACCACCTCATTTGGCATTATCTTCCACTGTCCCTCTTTCTGATATTTTTTATTTAGACGCGCTCTTGTTATTCTTCTCTCCACTTTTAAAATGTTGTCAATTCTGATTTTCTGAGTGACTTTGAATAGTTTCACTTCCGTATGTTACTTCTGGCTGTACCACCATCTTTTAGTGTTTTCATTTTGTTTTGATTGATAGACATTTTTTGTTGTATTTAGACCGTGTTAGTTTTTGAGCTTTTATCATTTTGTTAGTTCTCTCTTGCAAGGAAGGATTTTCATTCAAGTTGTATGTTATAATTTCACCCAGGTATTTAAATTGTTCTACTATTTTTATTTTCTTGCTATCTGTAGTTACGTGGTTTATTACTAGAGGCTCTGTTACCATAATTCAAGTTAAAAAAAAAAAAAAAAAAAAAAAAAAAAAGATATTTGGAGTCTAATTTCTGTGCTATATTATGTAAACTTATTATTTGAATCCTGGCTTCTGGTATGTTATTAGCTAGTAATGCTAATCATCTGCAAATCCCAAACAATTTAGATTTATTTGATCCATCTTGGTGCCAATTTTTATGTTTTTAGGATTTTCCTTGTACCATTCTGTCATCGTGTATTCAAGGGCGCAGTTGAAGAGAAGTGGTGAAAGACCATCACCCTATCTTAACCCTGTTTTAATTATAAATGGTTCAGATAGCTCTACCCTAAAAGTTACTGTAGATTTTGTATTTGTGAGGGTTAATTTGATCATTATTATTAATTTGGGATGGAGTCAAAAATTTCTTATTACATCCACGTATAAAATCTTGTCAAGAATACAATCGCTGCAAAGATCAACTTGAACAGGAGCCATGAGAATATCAAGGAGGATTTAGACCATGGACAAGCTGCCCTGAACAGATAATCACCTTAAAACTAATAATAGATGTCTACAAAACAAGACAAAAACAACTAGTAACAACCTTTTTAGACTTCAAGAAAGCCTATGATTGTATCCACAGAGATTCAATGTTCTTTATTATCTATTATATAAAAATCAATATCTGTCTGTCTGTCTGTCTGTTTGTCCTCTATGCGCTCCTAAACCATTCGTCCGATTACGGTGAAACTTTGGTGAGTTGTCGAATGCGCGTCCGGGTTGGTTCCTCAGAAATAAAAATTCCAAAAAACCACCCCCTCTTCCCATAACACCCCATTATTGAAAAAACCTACAGATTTTATCCGATATGTACGGAAATTTGCACACATATACTTTATAATAAACAGAAAAACACTGCCTACATTTGGTTTCCAAAAACGCACCCCCTTCCAACCCGCATATACCATTAAAAAAATATATAAAAATACTGTAGACATTAGTTTTACATAAACCCAACCCCTCTCACCCGTTGTACCCCAAAACCACCCCCTCTTCCCCCTATCACCCCATAATTTAAAAAACACACAGATTTTATCCGATTTTGATGGAAATTTGCACACATATACTTTAAAACAAACAGAAAAGAACTGTCCATATATAGTTTCAAAAAATACAACCCTTCTCCCCCTTCCCACTCCCTTAATGAATGTACTTTTCTTTGTATCTTCTCTATGCGCTACTAAACCGTTGATCTGACTACGGTAAAACTTTGGTGAGTTGTCAAGTGTGCATCCGGGATGGTTCCTAAGAAATAAAATGTACAAAAGACCTCCCCCTCTTCCCCATAATTTAAATACCTACAGATTTTATCCAATTTCGATGGAAATTAGAACACATATATTTTAAAACAAACAGAAAAAAACAGCCTACATTTGGTTTCCAAAAACACATCCCCTTTCCCCCTCCCCACCCTTTTGTTTTTACACAAATCCACACCTTTTATCAGATTTCAAAGGAACTTTGCATGCATATACTATTAAAAAAATTGATAAATGCTGTAGACAATAGTTTTACAAAAACCCAATGCATCTCACCCGTTCTACCCAAATCCACCCCCTCTTCCCCATTACAACCCATAATTTAAAAACCCATAGATTTTATCCCATTTTGATCGAAATTTGGACACACATACTTTAAAACAAACAAACAAATAACGCCTACATATGGTTTCCTTAAACACAACCCCTCTTGCCCATCCCACCCCTTAATTTTTTACTCAAACCCGCACTTTTTATCCGATTTCGATGGAACTTTGCACATGTATATTTTAGGGTAAATAGAAAAATGCCGTCTATTTTTGATTTAGAAAATCCACCCACTTTTACCATCAACCTAATTAAGGAAAATTTACACTTGAAACCATTTAGTTTTTTGGAATTATCTCGAAAACGCTGGGGAAATTAGACAAAGTGAAATAGCAACATTAATAAAGTACACATTATTTCCTGTCAAAAGGCAATAAATAGATTACAATCGGACAATTGCTAACCAAGAAATTTGAACATGAATTTTAAAAATTATTTTAAAGTTTTTGTGAGAACATACAAATCTACAGTTTTTATTTGATGTTGAAAGAAGTTTGCACACATATGCTTTAAAATAAGTGAAAATGACGTTTATATTTAGTTTACAAAACTGTACCCGCTCTCCTGTTTCACCCCTCTTAAGGCTGATTAACACAAGTAACTTTTCTCTGTGTAGCGTATATCTCCAAAACAAACACAGATTTTGTTTTGTATTTAGTCTGATTGGATCACCAAAGACCACTGCAATAAACTTTAAATTGAATGAAACGGTTATTAAAATTTATATACAAATTTCTAATTTTTACTAAATGCAAACCTTCAAATGCATTCGCTTAACGTGAACGCATGTGTACTCAAGTCTAGCAATAGCGAAGCATTGCCGGGTCAGCTAGTCTATTATATAAAAATCAATGTCTGTCTGTCTGTCTGTCTGTCTGTTTGTCCTCTATGCGCTCCTAAACCGTTCGTCCGATTACGGTGAAACTTTGGTGAGTTGTCGAGTGTGCGTCCGGGATGGTTCCTGAGAAATAAAATTTCAGAAAAACCACCCCCTCTTCCCCATAGCACCCCATAATCTAAAAACCTACAGATTTTATCCGATTTGTACGGAAATTTGCACACATATACTTTAAAATAAACAGAAAAACACTGCCTACATTTGGTTTCCAAAAACGCACCCACTTTCCCCCTTCCCACCCCTTAATTTTTACACAAATCTACACTTTTTATTAGATTTCTAAGGAACTTTGCACGCATATACCATTTAAAAAATAGAAAAATACTACAGACATTAGTTTTCCATAAACCCAACCCCTCTCACCCGTTCTACCCCAAAACCACCCCCTCTTCCCCCTAACACCCCATAATTTAAAAAACACACAGATTTTATCCGATTTTGATGGAAATTGGCACAGATATACTTTAAAACAAACAGAAAAAAACATTTTACATATGGTTTCAAAAAATACAACCCCTCTCCCCCTTCCCACCACCCTAAATGAATGTACTTTTCTTTGTATCTTCTCTATACGCTACTAAACCGTTCATCCGATTACGGTAAAACTTTGGTGATTTATCAAGTGTGCCATTGGGATGGTTCCTAAGAAATAAAATTTCCAAAACACCACCCCCTCTTCCCCATAACACCCCATAATTGACAAAACCTACAGATTTTATCCGATTTGTACGGAAATTTGCACATATATACTTTAAAATAAACAGAAAAACACTGCCTACATTTGGTTTCCAAAAACGCACCCCCTTTCCCCCTTCCCACCCCTTAATTTTTACACAAATCTACACTTTTTATCAGATTTCTAAGGAACTTTGCACGCATATACCATTTAAAAAATAGAAAAATACTGCGGACATTAGTTTTATATAAACCCAACCCCTCTCACCCATTCTACCCCAAAACCACCCCCTCTTCCCCCTAACACCCCATAATTTAAAAAACCTACAGATTTTATCCGATTTGTACGGAAATTTGCACACATATACTTTAAAATAAACAGAAAAACACTGCCTACATTTGGTTTCCAAAAACGCACCCCCTTTCCCCCTTCCCACCCCTTAATTTTTACACAAATCTACACTTTTTATCAGATTTCTAAGGAACTTTGCACGCATATACCATTTAAAAAAATAGAAAAATACTGCAGACATTAGTTTTACATAAACCCAACCCCTCTCACCCGTTCTACCCCAAAACCACCCCCTCTTCCCCCTAACACCCCATAATTTAAAAAACCTACAGATTTTATCCGATTTTGATCGAAATTTGAACACATATACTTTAAAACAAACAGAAAAATTCTGCCTATGTTTGGTTTCCAAAAACGCATCCCCTTTCCCCCTTCCCACCCCTTAATTTTTACACAAACCCACACTTTTTATCAGATTTCGAAGGAGCTTTGCATGCATATACTATTAAAAAAATAGAAAATACTGTAGACATTAGTTTTACCTCTCACCATTTCTATGCCAAAACCATCCCCTCTTCCCCCTTGCACCCCATAATTTATAAAAACCAACAGATTTTATCCAACTTTGATGGAAATTGGCACACATTTACTTTAAAACAAACGGAAAAATACTGCATATCCATGGTTTCCCAAAATACAACCCCTCTCCCCCTTCCCACCCCCTTAATGAATGTACTTTTCTTTTTATCTCCTCTATGCGCTACTAAACCGTTCATCCGATTACTGTAAAACTTTGGTGAGTTGTAAAGTGTGCGCCCGGGATGGTTCCTAACAAATAAAATTTTCAAAAAACCACCTCCTCTTCCCCATAACACCCCATAATTTAAAAACCTACATATTTTATCCGATTTTGATGGAAATTTGAACACATGTATTTTAAAACAAACGGAAAAATACTGCCTACATTTGGTTTCCAAAAATGCATCCCCTTTCCCCCTTCCCACCCCTTAAATTTTACACAAACCCACACTTTTTATCAGATTTGGAAGGAACTTTGCACGCATATACCATTTAAAAAAATAGAAAAATACTGCGGACATTAGTTTTATATAAACCCAACCCCTCTCACCCATTCTACCCCAAAACCACCCCCTCTTCCCCCTAACACCCCATAATTTAAAAACCTACAGATTTTATCCGATTTGTACGGAAATTTGCACACATATACTTTAAAATAAACAGAAAAACACTGCCTACATTTGGTTTCCAAAAACGCACCCCCTTTCCCCCTTCCCACCCCTTAATTTTTACACAAATCTACACTTTTTATCAGATTTCTAAGGAACTTTGCACGCATATACCATTTAAAAAAATAGAAAAATACTGCAGACATTAGTTTTACATAAACCCAACCCCTCTCACCCGTTCTACCCCAAAACCACCCCCTCTTCCCCCTAACACCCCATAATTTAAAAAACCTACAGATTTTATCCGATTTTGATCGAAATTTGAACACATATACTTTAAAACAAACAGAAAAATTCTGCCTATGTTTGGTTTCCAAAAACGAATCCCCTTTCCCCCTTCCCACCCCTTAATTTTTACACAAACCCACACTTTTTATCAGATTTCGAAGGAGCTTTGCATGCATATACTATTAAAAAAAATAGAAAAATACTGTAGACATTAGTTTTACCTCTCACCATTTCTATGCCAAAACCATCCCCTCTTCCCCCTTGCACCCCATAATTTATAAAAACCAACAGATTTTATCCAACTTTGATGGAAATTGGCACACATTTACTTTAAAACAAACGGAAAAATACTGCATATCCATGGTTTCCCAAAATACAACCCCTCTCCCCCTTCCCACCCCCTTAATGAATGTACTTTTCTTTTTATCTCCTCTATGCGCTACTAAACCGTTCATCCGATTACTGTAAAACTTTGGTGAGTTGTAAAGTGTGCGCCCGGGATGGTTCCTAACAAATAAAATTTTCAAAAAACCACCTCCTCTTCCCCATAACACCCCATAATTTAAAAACCTACATATTTTATCCGATTTTGATGGAAATTTGAACACATGTATTTTAAAACAAACGGAAAAATACTGCCTACATTTGGTTTCCAAAAATGCATCCCCTTTCCCCCTTCCCACCCCTTAAATTTTACACAAACCCACACTTTTTATCAGATTTGGAAGGAACTTTGCACGCATATACTATATAAAAAATTAGACAAATACAGTAGACATTAGTTTTACAAAAACCCAACCCCTCTCACCCATTCTACCCCAAAACAACCCCCCCTCTTCTCCCTATCACTCCATAATTTAAAAAACACGCAGATTTTATCCAATTTTGATGGAAATTGGCACAGATATATTTTAATACAAACAGAAAAATGCTGTCTACATATGGTTTCAAGAATTCAACCCCTCTTCTCTTTTACATCCTTTAAATTTTTGCGAATGTCTCTTATATAAAGCTAGAAATGTAACCCGATTTTGAAGGAACTTTGCTTACATATACTGTAAGACAAACAGAAAAATAATGACTTTGCCAAAGTCCATCCCTCTCCCCTTTTACCACCTCCCTTCAGAATTTCCAATGATTTTTTATTGAAACTCACAATTTTTATCCGATTACTATAAAACCTTTGTGAGTTGTCGAGTGCGCCTCGGAGAAGGTTCCTAACAAACAAAAATCACTTTACAACCCTTAATTTAAACATACCCAGATTTAATCATATTTAGACCAAAATTTGCACATGTGTACAGTAGAACCCCAATTATCCGAATCAATTGGGACCGCACCCCATTCGGATAATCGAAAATTCGAATAATTATATTTTTTTCCGAAAAAGAGTCGATTTTAATTAATTACTGTATGTATGTTGAAAATGGGAGAAAAAAACTATATTTAAAGGAAAAGAGCTTTTAATTTATTAAACGGCAACACTTTTACATGTTAAGTGTAGTTACAAGTGTTGTATGTTAGTACAGTACATACCATACTATAAATAAAAGTAATTGCTTGCTGAACATCTCTGTCAAAGTAAGCTGTTTGACTGTAGTAATCTGTTTTATAGCAGCAAAGTCGCTCATCCGCTTGACAGTGAGTAGTTTCATGTGGTATGTAGGAAGAATCATTATTTTTTTGAATCGCAGTACGTTTCCGTTTTAATTAAAAAAGCGATTCGGATAATCAGCGATTTTGATAATCGGAGTTCGGATAATTGGAGTTCTACTGTACTTTAAAACTAATTGAAAAGTACTACCTATATATAGTTTCACCCCCTCATCCCCTTCACGTCTCCCTAATTTAGACAAACCCACATCTTTTATCCGATTTTGATGGAAATTTGCACATGTATACTATAAAATATACAGAAAAATACTGCCTAAATATGGTTTCCAAAAATACAACCCATCCTCTCCTTTACATCCCCTTAATCTTTGCCAGTGTAACTGGAATCACCAAAAACATTACATATCCAAGACCATTGCAATAAACTAGAAATTGAATGAAACAGTAATTATAATTTATACATAAATATCTAATTTTTACTAGATACAAACTTTCAAATGTACTCATTTAATCTATATGTGAACTCAAGTCTAGAAATAGCAAAGCATTTCCGGGGACCGATTATGGTAAAACTTTAGCGAGTTGTCCGGGATGGTTCCTAAGAAATAAAATTTCCAAAACACTACCCTCTCCTCCCAATAACACCCCATACTTTTAAAAAACCTACAGATTTTATCCGATTTCTACGGAATTTGCACATGTATACTGTAAAACAAACAGAAAAATACAGCCTACATTTGGTTTCCAAAAACGCATCTCCTTTCCCCCTTCCCACCTTTTAATTTTTACACAAACCCAAACTTTTATCAGATTTCAAAGAAATTTTTCACACACAAAGTATTAAAAATATAGAAAAATACTGTTGATATTAGTTTTACAAAAACCCAATCCGTTCTACCCCAAAACCATCCCCTTTTACCCCATAATTTAAAAAACACACAAATTTTATCAGATTTTGAAGGAGAAGATGTACTGTTGCCACGCATCCCAATGATTACAACAGAAATGCCGTTCGAGTTAAAAACGTTTGGTATTTCCAGTGTGACACGCATTTGCAATGAACATAAACAAGGCACAGGGACAATTATTACAAGTGTGTGGTCTAAATTCGGAAAATCCATGCTTCTCTCATGGACAACTGTATGTGGCTTGCTCACGCGTTGGGATACCATCTGAATTATTCATGTACCCTCCTGACGGAAAAACAAAAAATCCTAATGCACTTGGGTAAACATGTTATGAAACCAAACAATTGATTCCTTTTCAAGGCACTGTATGTAAATATCTAATCTATACTAAATACCAACGTTCAAATGTATTCATTTAATCTACCTCAAGTCTAGCAATAGCGAAGCATTGCCGGGTCAGCTAGTTATTAATAATAATTGCTTTCTCTTCTAGCAGCATACTTATCCTGATTTGTATTTTTTGTGGCAACCAATTTTGTATTTCTCCAATAAAGAGCTAGTTCACTGGCACTAAATCACCTGACTTGTTTTCCTATACTATTACTGAGACTGTGATTCACAATTAGATTCTGATTAGAAAAAAATTATTGTAATAAATGGAATATCATGTATATATTTCAAGAATAGCAGAAGCTCAAGAACTGAGGCAATCATATGGCTCATGCATACATTTCACTGTCTAGTTTTTAGACACAGGATTCTATTTTAAATTATATCTAAAAATAAAATAAAAATTATTTCTCAAATATATAGCCAGAGGTGAGGTAAACAGAATTGAGAAAAATAGGTAAAGTATAACTCGTGGATCAGTTGTGTCCATCATTCTCTGGATATTCTGTACATACCAAATGGGTGTGTAGAGAAATTGCCACTGGAACATGTGCTCCATTGCTATTAAATTAATTATACAAAACACGATTTCCACTCATCTTATTTAATAGTCAAAATAATGGTTTGTCACTGATGACCCTGTAATAGATCAATCAGTACACAGTCTCACAGATCTTCTAATTAAATTCTAAAGAAAATATAGAGAGCTCAGAACTAATACATTGATTAGTAACTTTTATAATAATCAGAATGGAGTGCAGCAAAATTGATATGGAAAATACAGAGATAGTAATCCTATCAACCTATCAACCTATCAAAGCTCAAAGCAGCAAGGCTTTAAAAACTAGAAACATCACATTCACTAATATTTTGAATAACTCCTACAAAAGTGGAAAAAAATAATTCACAGCAGCATATAAATGGTTGTGTATACTATGGGCACACCCATTTCCGTAAAGTGTGCTTGATTTTACGTCTTCCATGACAAGAGTCAGCCAGAATATTATTTCTTTTTGTTTTTTGCTTTTACTACCATCAAAATATTGTTTGCTAAGCTTTGGTAAATGATACGTTTACTTTCTGCAACCTTATTTACATATATACAAATTTAACATACACATTACACACACAAAATAAGAGTATGTTGTAAAATTTGATGAATTCATTTTTAAAATTTACAAGAGATTTGGTTTGTTTCTCTAAAAAACTGTATTTATTTTTTACCTTAACAACAGTTTCATATTATCAAAGTTCAAAAAGTAGTATCTTGAAAAATAAGTCCTTACTTATACAATTATTCTCTACATTCAAAATCTTCAATTCAATCGTAAGATGTTATTATAAAGGAGTCACACATTATGATAATACACTCCTGGAAATTGAAATAAGAACACATTGACACCGGTGTGTAAGACCCACCATACTTGCTCCGGACACTACGAGAGGGCTGTACAAGCAATGATCAAACGCACGGCACAGCGGACACACCAGGAACAGCAGTGTTGGCCGTCGAAGGGCGCTAGCTGCGCAGCGGTTGGGCACCGCCGCAGTCAGTGTCAGCCAGTTTGCCGTGGCATACGGAGCTCCATCTCAGTCTTTAACACTGGTAGCATGCCGCGACAGCGTGTACGTGAACCATATGTGCAGTTGACGGACTTTGAGCGAGGGCGTATAGTGGGCATGCGGGAGGCCGGGTGGACGTACCGCCAAATTGCTCAAAATGTGGGGCGCGAGGTCTCCACAGTACATCGATGTTAGCGCCAGTGGTCAGCGGAAGGTGCACGTGCCCGTCGACCTGGGTCCGGACAGCAGCGACGCACGGACACACGCCAAGACCGTCGCATCCTACGCAGTGCCGTAGGGGACCGCACCGCCACTTCCCGGCAAATTAGGGACACTGTTGCTCCTGGGGTATCAGAGAGGACCATTTGCAACCGTCTCCATGAAGCTGGGCTACGGTCCCGCGCACCGTTAGGTCGTCTTCCGCTCATGCCCCAACATCGTGTAGCCCGCCTCCAGTGGTGTCGCGACAGGCGTTTATGGAGGGACGAATGGAGACGTGTCGTCTTCAGTGATGAGAGTCGCTTCTGCCTTGGTGCCAATGATGGTCGTATGCATGTTTGGCGCCGTGTAGGTGAGCGCCACAATCAGGACTGCATACGACCGAGGCACACAGGGCCAACACCCGGCATCATGGTGTGGGGAGCAATCTCCTACACTGGCCGTACACCTCTGGTGATCGTCGAGGGGACACTGAACAGTGCACGGTACATTCAAACCGTCATCAAACCCATCGTTCTACCATTCCTAGACCGGCAAGGGAACATGCTGTTCCAACAAGGACAATGCACGTCCACATGTATCCCGTGCCACCCAACGTGCTCTAGAAGGTGTAAGTCAACTACCCTGGCCAGCGAGATCTCCGGATCTGTCCCCCATTGAGCATGTTTGGGACTGGATGAAACGTCGTCTCACGCGGTCTGCACGTCCAGCACGAACGCTGGTCCAGCTGAGGCGCCAGGTGGAAATGGCTTGGCATGCCGTTCCACAGGACTACATCCAGCACCTCTACGATCGTCTCCATGGGAGAATTGAAGCCTGCATTGCTGCGAAAGGAGGATATACACGGTACTAGTGCCGACATTGTGCATGCTCTGTGGCCTGTGTCTATGTGCCTATGGTTCTGTCTGTGTGATCATGTGTTGTATCTGACCCCAGGAATGTGTATATAAAGTTTCCCATTCCTGGGACAATGAATTCACGATGTTCTTATTTCAATTTCCAGGAGTGTACAACTAAGACAAGAAATAGACAATTCAATAAATAATTATTACAAAAAGGAAAAATTTTAAATATATTTTTTTGATGTTTGTGAAACAGCTTTTAATTAAATATAAACTGTTGATCACTATATAAATTTTTTCTTATTCACCAAAAGTATCTATTCCTCAAATGTTAATACCAAACGTTTTGTGTCCCATTATACAAACTTAATTTACCTCATTCATTTTAAGAGTATAACACTATAAATGTTTCCTATTGTATATCTATTTTAATATTCAAAAGTATAGAAAGGTATTTAAATATCACATGTGAATTTTATATCATAACCCTTTAAATTTTTTTCCAAATTTGTTGATAATTAGACGAGTTACCATACTTCAGAGGGTGTATGTTCCTGATTTTATTATAAATCAAGTAACATTTTTACAAATTATTTGTTAAATATATGGAAGCCCAAAATCTATTTTGCTATACATGAATTTACCAATCAGACTCCTTTATCTCTGGAATTTCACAATTTTAAGTTAACTAGAATGATGGACTTTGGGGAGAGAAGGAATGAACAATTAGTCACATTTTAAATTAATCCTTGAATTGTGTTAGCTAAAATAAGCGAGAATTAAAATATTAAGACTCCAGTAGCATGGACACATGAAGTGGATGAATGACGAAAGGATGCCAAAGAAATAGGATAATTTTAAATAGGAAGGTAACAAGCCTCAAGAAGACCACGGGATATGTGGACTAATGGACTATAAAAATGTGTGCAAGACAGAGGATTAAATTAAAATTTAGTGAAGGAGGAGAAGTTGTGAGGAAGGAGGAGAATTTGTGTAGGAACAGAAAACTGCTGGAGAGAACAGTGTTCCTGGAAAACCTACCCCGAGGTTGGAAACCATCAACGGTGATGAAGAAAATTTCAACTGGAAAATTGGCTTATAAAAGTTGTAGACAACTTATAAAGAAGTAATTATTGTTACAGTTTAAAATGAAATTGTAAACGAAAATAACTAGATAAATTAACCTATGAGAAAATAGGACTTGTGCATATGTCTGTTTGGTAAGCTGATGGATTCTAACATGTCTTTTCCACATAAGAACTTGTCTATTAAAATTGTGCAATATGCTACTGTTGATTCTCAGATGTGTCACTTTTAGCTTCGTTGAGTATTGATTTCTTGTCCTATACTAATTTACTTCAAAAGTTAGCACACCTGCAAAATGAAAAATTAAATGTGTGACATAGGAACAAATGTTCCATTGCAATTGAACCACTAATCAATTAAATTCGTTCTTCTCCCTCTTCCTATTTGTTACTCTTTTCATTCTGTTGATACATGTTTATTAACTATAAAATCATTGTCTTTTCTCTTGTATGCTATTCCTTAGGTATTCTGACATTTCTGCTACTGGTTTCCTAAATTTCTCCAGCTTTATTATTTAATCATCAAAAAATTTTCACCCTTCATTGTTAATTACTTTTATAACATCCTCCAGCCAAGTAGTTTATCTTTCATTTAAATACTTTCAGCTCTTCAATATTTCCAGCTACTGCTTTTATTCTGTAACTCCAAATGCACTTATCTCTGGATTTTCAAGCTAATGGTTTCACCTAGCTTCCAAACCTATGACTTATGATTCCGCATACCTGTTTTGTACTCTGTATGTTTCAGTCCTACTAAGCGGATGCATTTATTAGTTCTGTTATCAATTCAAGCACAGTTCACCCCCATCTACAACCCTATCGAACGTGTTGAATGAATGGTAAATCATGGGCCCCTGTTTGTGAGGATTGATTCCCAGTCCATCCTTCCAGATTTTGGTTTCCCATGGTTTCCATAAATCAGCCTAATCTCATTATGTATCCAATATAAAAACCATGACCAGTTTTCCATTCTTTTACTTTTCCAAACAAGAAATAAATAAAAGAAGTTAATCAAAATCTTCAGTTTCTAAAAATTCTGATAATTGTACCTTATTTTATTTATTTTCTAACAATTCTGCTGACTTCTCCATTTCTAGCCTGAAGTTAAGCAGTTCCTATATCCCATAATAATACTACAACTGTTATAACATTTTCTGGTCCCTAGTCCTATATTACTTTCACAACTGAATGTGCAATTTCCAAGAGTTTTCATCACTCAATTCTCTGAGTTTACTGGACCCTAGTAACTTGCCTAGTCCTTTTAGTCAGTTAAAGAGTAATTAGTATCTCATTTTACTGAATGCATTATTGTTATTCATAACTCCTTACACTGTAATTCTTCACAATCTTTGTCAGATAATTACATGACTGAACCAGAAATAATGGAATCATCAAATATGTCCCAAAGCATTTGCTTTTGTGTATTCAGATCAAGTATAACCATTAAAAATTCTCAATTTTTCCCAAAAATATGTCTTCATCAAGAATACAAAAATGAAAAAGAAGATATCAAGTGATTAGACATAACACCAAAAGTGCGTACAGTGACCAGGTTTATATTTAAATACCATGAACTGTGGTAGAAAAGTATGCACATTTGCAATAGATGAAGTACAGAAATTAATATAATAACATTTAAAAAATTGTTTGCCCATAGTAAAAAAAAATCAGTTTAATTATTTTGGGATTCTTTAAGAATGAGTTAAAATGCTAGTGAAGTCAGAAATCAAGGTAGATGCCTAATGCATATCTTTGATTTTAATAAGCAGCAAGCAACAGACAGGTACAAAAAGCAAATGAGTTTTGTTTGAGGTATGGGATTATTCACACATTCCAGGTAGCCTAAACCCACACAGCTATTTCGAGTGATTGGTATTCCTTATTTCCTTCATATACCTCTAGTTCTGTACTTTGTACAGCCAGTCCCATATCACCTTTGCCATCAGAATTGTCTGATAATTTCCAATATTTTTGGTCATTTTGATCTCTCAATCCCCAGATGACTTTCCCCATCTTGTCAGTCTATCAAAAAGCCACTAGTGTATCATTTTACTGAAAACATCATTGTTATTTTGTGTATATTACGAATGTATAATGTATGGCAGGTAGTTCACGGTAAGGACAGTTTACCACTGATTTTTCATATTTTGATCATCTAATTGGTTTTTAAGACTAAAAAAGAACTGGCAAAAACAGGTTTAAACCAGCTGATAGATGTTTTGTCACATGTAACAATTCGGTTTACTTGTACCTGCTACATCCCATTTTTGGCTTTAAACTACTAAAATTCATTAATAAGCTTAACTTCTTTAAATTCTCATCTCGGCCCAAACATAAACATCTAAGTTTCATCTAGAGATACAGATTCTATCACCACCTAGAAACTAGTAATCTATTCTAACTCATTCCTAAAACTATTTTTTAGATTCACTTCTCAGCTAAATACTAACAATGTAAGCTGCAAAATTTGTGAAGTACAACAAACCTAATCGTTCAAATATGAATTTCTTTCTGCAAGTGGACACTGCATATGTGCCAAATCCCACCTCTTTTCCATCAGCAGCCTTTCATCCTATATTCATAACAAACTCTAATCAACCAAGTACAAAATGAATTGTCACATCAGCTTCCAACTGTGTTAATTCTCCAAAACAAATTATTTATTTAATTTTTACTTGCCAACCATAAAAACAAGGAACATCTTAAATTTTACCTCCCTCCTTTTTTTTCCTTCAGTAAAGCTAAATGTGTAGTTAATAATGAATCTAATTAAGTATGGTCTATACCGATTATTCCAAAAGTGATGGATACTGATCCTCAGGGGTTGATTTTGGCTTGCGGAGGTTCCATGACAACAAATATAACTCAAGTGTGGAGACTCCAGCTGAGTAACAGATTCTTGTTCCAGGTAGTGAGGTTGCTGCAGTCAAACTACGGATCGGAGTTCATGGTAGTACTAAAAGTGTAATACGCTTCTGGTACTGGGCTGAAAACTATACATCTTTGAATAAACTGCATTGTAATTTTATGAAGAGAGGTTTTTAGTTACTTCAAAAGCATAAATCCCTTTAAGGTCAAGTTAGTTAAGTGTATATACTGTTTATTTTCCCTGAGTATGGAATGGCAGCCACGTCAGTTGAATAATTTTCAGAACCTGTTTACAGAACTATTATAATTGGTCACCCAGAACCTCACAAACTAAAACAGACCATGGTCGAGAGCTTGTGGAGTGTGGAATGACAGATATTTAATAATCTTGTGACCATTTGTTAACAGGCTAAAGATAGATTGCCACACAGTAACAACATGTTACCACCATCATTGTAAAGGAAGGTGGCCTACTTTAAATAATTTTGCTATAAAAAAAAAGTTTGGGGTGCAAGAGATGTAAATGGGGATCCACCCAGACTCATCATCAATTCTAGTGTGTCATAAAATATTCTGCAGGGCAGCCACTGCTTACAGCATTGGAAAAACGGATAGCTGCTAACCAGAAACTTTTCAGGCATCTTCTCAGTGAGAAGGAATTACTGTTGAAGCTTAAGTCTCAGAAAGAATAATGTCACTGTGTGTGTGTGTCTCTTCTTTATTTTTTTTTATTTTTTGTTTGAGTCATGTAGCAACCCTCGGTGTGCACACCTCCCGAGCCTCATGACTCATTTTCTTCATCATGAATAAGGTTGAATAACTGAAATATTGAGTTTATTTGTGTGTTAGTTATATACGTTCTTCTCTCGTCACTGCCTTCAACTTTGGTGAGTGATGAGTCATTTTCCCTTTCCTTGTAATTATAAAATATTCTGCGTGTGGCTAAAAGGGTTTTACCCAAAAATATATGTTTTGTGCCTGTGAATTATTTTTTGTTTCTGCTACCCTCTTCCCTTCAACTGTGGTGAGTGTTGTGTATAATTTATCTTTCCTTTCCATATAAAATCACCTGATGACAATTCTTTCTACTCCATTGTTGTAATTTCAAATGTTTAGTACAGTCAAAGCTCTTTATTCACCATTTTATTATTCACATTTTCTATGGTCGTGTCTGATAATGTCATTATGTCATTATTTCCAGATTCGAATCTGATAATGATGTAATTTTCTTTTCTTTTGTAGAAAAATTTCTAAAAAAAAAAAACAATTGCATAAGTACCTATTTAATTTTATTAGGTATCAGAATATTACTGTAGTATATTTTATACAATAAAATAAAAAAATAAGATTTTCAGTTCTGTTGTTTCTGTAAATACTCCATACTGCATAAAGCCCAATCAGAATGAGAAACAACTGTGTCAACTGTGAAAAATACATTTAACAGTACAAACTTTATAAAAATTCAGTATTAGAAAGGCAGGGGGTCTGCAGGAAAGTGGGGGAGGGGGGGGGACCACACACTCACCCAAACTTTTTGCTCCCTATCATATTGCTGTTGAAGCTGATGGGGATCTATACTAACACAACTTGATTAAAAGTTCACAAATTTCAACAAGCAGCCATGTCATCATGTATACAACTAGAGCATTGTTTGGCTAGTAACTTAGCCTTTTTCTCTCTGTAGTACCAAGAGTTAAACTAAAAATTGTATTCAAACTGATCATTTTATCTATTACTTAGGGGAAGGAGTTATATAGTTTATGCCCATGATTTTAATTTACACTGTTTCATGCTAAATATATAATAAAATAAAATTTTCATCCTTCAAGAATTTAAAATTGAGATCCATAATGTATACGAATTACAGAAACCTAAGTACTAAGCAGAAGGGGCAAATAAATTAGTTTCAGATATTTACTTTTATGAATACATAATTATTCAACCAATGGAAACTATGTAAACACAGATAAAAATATTTATTAATTTTCCAAACTAAGGGTAAATTTTAAAAGGAAAATTTTTGAAGCATGAATATCATGATTCATAAAGCCATACATATTATTCAGATTATCCGCCCTGTATAACTCTTATTGTGCAATGAATATACTAACTCAATTAATATTCTAGGAACATGACACATATCTGCAGCAATTGACATACAAGGGTAGTATTCTAATACAAAATTGAAGAAGGAGTACAATAAAGAACACCTAAAAATAGATTTTATCAGCCAGTGTCATGTCAGAAATGCTAGGATTAAAATTTCACAGTGCTGGTAAAATTTAGTATCAAATAAGTAATTTTATTTATGCTGTATATCATGTTGAATAGAAATATTAGTGTCTTCTTTCACTAAATCTTTCTTGCGATGGTACTGATAAATGTGCACCCGTAAACAACTTTGGTTCTTCAAAATTTTACCACACAATGCACACATGAAATTGCCTCGACAACTGTGTGCATCACGGATGTGAACTTTCAAGTTGAATTTGTTTGTAAATTGTCTTTGACACCACTGACAGCTATATTTTCGGGACCACACTAGAAACAAACAAACCAAAAAAAAAATTAAACTTGAGTGCTAACTGTTAATGAAACTTAATCTAATAAAACTAAAATATTAGTTTGCATTCAACAAATAGAAAATTTACTAGGAGAATATGCATGCTCAACATAGGAAACTAATTCGTTGAAACACTGTGCTGTATTGATCCAAAAAATTGTGCACTATGCAAGCATTGGCCCTTCTTACTGTTAACCAGTAAAATAGCAATTATAAAACACTAGAACATCAGCACGCACAGTATAATGCTCTAAGTGGCATTGACGTTCTCAAACTTTCACTCAATAATCAGCATCACCATTTCTTTGCAGCCACCAGAGATTGTCTATCAACTATTGTTCCACAATTATTTTTATTAGTTGACAACTGAATGCACTTACAATTAACATCAGCAAATATATTTGTGATGAGTGTTAAATAATAGACACAAGTTAAAATAGTAGAATGATAAGTTTTTTCTTTTTGTTTAAGTTTTAAATTCACAAATAATTATTTGATTCAATTTACAATGATCATCACTTTTAATTTTCATAATGCCAATGTATGTCTCTTCCCAAGAACTTTCTACGACTGAAAATTAATTGGAAGAGTTGCCATGTCATCAGCAGAATCTGAATTCCATAATTTTTAATGTTGGTAGCATTTCATACAATAATGACACACGTATTAATAAGGGAGATAGGTAAAATAAAGTTATACATATTTACAATGAATAAACAGCAGAATATGTTTATAAAAAGGCATTTTATTTCATGAGGTAGTAGTACATATTTGATCACATAACAAAATGTGTATGATCAGACAGATTGAAAATTCTTGCATTAACATAAAAATATAAATTGTACACATCATATCATATAAGTAATAAACATATTTTGATAACAGTATTATGTATTTTAAAAATCCTTAATGAACTCAAAATGCTGTTTATTGCTTTCCACAATGTTTACACTACAAATTATCTTTTAGAATCATATAACAGAAATTCTTAAAATCTTATTTAGTCAGTACTACCAAATTAATTACACCTTACAATAATACATGGAACTAGTATTATTAAAATTAATTCTAAAAAGAATGGTCTTTATTTTGCTTTCAAAATGCACCACAGAGAGAGAGGATATGTGCAAGGAAGACAGCATCCTTCATTTTAATTTCTTCTGCTGCAGTCTTTAAGTTGCAATATCATAAGGAATCATTTGCCAAAGTTATTTTTTATTTTTAGATTTCTTACTATAGATGAAGTAGCAAAACTAAATGCCTGGATACTAATTAAAACTTGTTTATACTACCAACAGTATATTGTCATCTTAAAGAGGATAGATTTTATATTGAACTATTTTTTTTTTCAAATTTTCTTGATATATATTTTTCATGTCATGTACAAAGCATTAACAGTTAATATGAATAGCATATAGCAATCCTATTTCTGTTAGAAACAGACAAAAATTAAAATTTGATTTATAAGTAGGGAGATGAAACTTCTTTCTGTATTTTCTGGTGGAAACAAACTTAGGTTGAGTGACATTAACTGCAGCAGCATTAGTTTCTACACACAGTAAATAATGAATAAATTATTCATTTTTGATTATGAAGAAACAAAACAATAAAAGCTAATACCTGCAGTTTGCAATACTTCCTGACTCATTTTTCTGTGAAGGAAAACTAATTAATGAGTAGTCTAACAACATATAAAAGATTTAAAGACACGTTCGTTTTTAAAAGCAGTTTTATAATTTTTGTCATGCTATATTTCTCTGTGTCAAAATGATACCTGAAGCAGTAAAACCTACTGTAGTGAAATAATTACCACATTTAATGCTGTAGCTGCTCTGAATCTGTTTCATAATGTTTTTAGGTTTGTCTACCTACTCTGCTCCACTCTCTCACAACATACACATGCACACAACCTCCGAGTTCACATTCAAAGCAACTCTAGCAAGTTGCAAATCTGTAATCTATCAGCAATCATCCAAGTTCCATCAGGCCTCATTGTAATAATCAATATACAGCTCTCATGTTTGAAATTATTACATACTTATTTACCAAAAAAAATCTGTAATAAACCAAATTTTCACAGAACAGATTACTGAATGATACTAATGATATGATTAGAATTTTAATTTTTCTTTCGGAATAGACTACAAAATTTTAAGGGCTCTTCCACTCTGAACAATCTTCTACAGTTTTCAAGCAAAGGAATTTAATCACATTTTACTGGCTTCAAAGCATCACCAATTAGACCAGAAATCTTATAAGCTCTACCAATTTACACACAGCGTAACCACCTACCGAAAGATTAAACAAGTGAGAAATATATTAATTTATTGTAATCTCATTGAAGACCATATTTCTGAAAAATTTACACATTATATGAATGTTACGATTGTGGGAGCCTTCCAAATAATAAAGCATGCCCTATTTGAAGTATTGCTCACTTTTTACAGCATCCACTGTATTAATTTTCTTCATGTATAATGGAAATAGCTTACTGTAACAATAAGAAAAATATTTGATGCTTATTTGTAATATTTACGGAAACAAAATGTGCTGTTCAGTAAATTAAAAACCAAGCAAGATGGAAAAAAACACTCATTTACCAAAAATGACAACACAGAAAGATAGATGGACACAAAAATTAACATTTAAACTTTTATCAGCAGACCTACTTGGTGTGCACACTATGTTCTTCTTACCTTTATGTGCTGACATCATCGGACCTATTATGTTAAGTAACTAATGGTTCCCTCCTTTGTATCTAATTTTTACCTGTATATCCTTAACAGAATATTGTGAACATTGTAACATTAATTCTATAAATCAGAATTACTCGACATTTCAGACATACTGCCCACTTGTTACAATTTAAAATGTTTGGAGTATGTCATTTGTGATTTGTATGTCTTTTTTATTTTGAACCCTTTTTAAAATCTTTCAACTATAATAATGCTAAAAAACTAAAAAATGGTAATTTATGAATGTGTATTGCATGAGACAATTAGAAAAAATAGTAGCACAGTTTTAGTTTCTACATTCCTATGCTGTGATCCGTTGTAAGCATTGTTTCTTTTTTCTTTCCTTATTTATTAGTGGTATCAACATAGCAGATTAAGATGAATATAAATATATCTTACATGGCATTATAATAATTCCATCTTTTCTTACTTTGGATTAAAGGAGACCTTAAACTGAGTAACAAATTGTGCATGTCATACTTCATATGCAGGTAGCAAGGTTTAACAGAAGTTGTTCATTTCAAGAGCACATATAAATTTGACACTATCAGGATTTAAGCTGCATAACTTTTTCTCTCAAGCAGATGTCATACCATCCACGCGGAAAGATGTTTATCAGTTAATTATAATTAGAAAAAAATCCATAAGAATGATATTTTTCATTGAATTTCTTGTTAACTAGTTTCACGTCTTGTTTGCAACACTATCATATTTTGGCAAGGCTCACAAGACTAACGAGGTTTTATAAGCTCTTTTTCTACTATCAGTCTACTTGTAAAAATAAAACAAGAAAAAATTAGTATTATTAATTGTGATGGGGCTCACAATTTCCCTATATATTAACCATAGATCAACTTAGGATTCTTACTTTAAACTCCTTTATGACCCAAGTCATAATGTTCAATATCTCCACAGCTAACCTGTTCCACCCCCAAACTCTCCTACCTACAAATGAAAGCTTCCCAACTCATTATCTCTGAAATCAAGTGCTAATTTATAATCACACTATTTCCTCCCCCACATGCTGCTTCTAGGTCTTCCCCCCAATATTTATCCAGGTTTTATTATTAGTACAGCTCAGAAGATAAAGCTAACTGATGGAAGGGAATGCTAAAGAAACTATATAATTGGGATAATTTCAACAACAGTGTACAGGAAAAGAAGACATATCAACACTGACAGAATTTGAGAGGTTTGAAAGATCTAAAATCAAAAAAGGCAGTTGGAATTTTAACTGATTTTAATAAATTTAATAATTTTAAGAAAGCACAAGCTTACAAATATGAAGATTATCCCACTGTAAGTAATGTTTCACATGCTTTAAACTTAGACCAGCATAATACACAGAACAAAAAGAATAGTAAATGAAGAGTTTGGGTTAGGAAAAGAAAATCAATTCTGGTTTTAAGATACTTCTGTGGTGTTTGTTGATTTAGAAAAAGCTTTTGATAATGTTAGGTGGGACAGGATGTTCAAAATTTTAAAGAAATCGAGTCCTAAATAATAGGATAGAAGAAGACTTTATAATGTATATAAGAATCACATGGCTATAATAAAAGTAGAGAATCATGAGAGACATTCATCATCTAAAATGCATGTGACAAAAGGTTGTGGTATCCTTACGATCAGAGGGAGTAAGTGACTTCTGTTACTTA
This sequence comes from Vandiemenella viatica, assembly GCA_031002005.1. Classification (NCBI taxonomy): domain Eukaryota; kingdom Metazoa; phylum Arthropoda; class Insecta; order Orthoptera; family Morabidae; genus Vandiemenella; species Vandiemenella viatica. The sequence continues at coordinate 354,574,337 of JARYHS010013630.1, read as the reverse complement.
GGAATCAAAAACAACGGATGGTCAAAGTAGGAAAGATGTTAAAAGCATAATATCGCTAGCAAAAAGAGTCTTCTTGAAAAAGAGAACTCTTTTAGCCTCAAATCTTGATCTAGGCAAGCACTTTATGGTAGTGAAGCATGGACTTTAGGAATACCAGAAACTAGGATAATTGGAGCATTTGAAATGTGATGCTATAGAAGGATACTGAAAATTAACAAATAACATATGAACTGGACATGTTTTAGAAATGATGGATGAGGAAAGAAATTTTTGGAAGAGTCTTACAGAAAGAAGAGACACGATGGTGGGTCACGTTTTAAGATAAGCGGTATTCGTTAATTCAATAGTGGAGGGAACAGTAGAAGATAAAAACTGTAGAGTAAGAATGATATTAAAATATATGAGTATAGGCAGTATTTGGGGTATGTCGAGTTGAAGAGGTGAGCGCAAGATAGGAAGAGATTAAGGCTTGCATCACACCAGTCAAGAGCCTAACACTTTAGCAAAGGCATGACCAAAGTTTTGTTAACTAATTCTTCTTAATTCCCTGGTATATTCCCTTATTATCTCCTCCAACAGATGCAATACTTTAAACCATTTCCCTACAACATCCCTACTGAGCTTACTGTCACTAATATTACCAGATATTTATATTTTACGCCTTCCACAAATAGTTGCCAGTCTTGTATAATTCTACAAAACCTCTATCTTGCTATGCACATTTTCGCGGTGGCAACACTGTTGATAAACCTCTCAGGATTCTAGCCGCATCAAAGTAAACTCAACTGGCGATGTTTCGAGAGCCGGCACTGCTCCCATTGTTAAGTGGGGCTTGACAATGGGAGCACTGCCATTTCTCGAAACGTTGCCAGTCGACTTTACTTTGACGCAGCTAGAATCTGAGAGGTTTTTCTACACTCTATCTTGCTAACTGCGTATTCAACAGTTTAGTAACTGCATATCAGACAACACTACAGAAAATGCATTGAGTGCAATTGGTTGAGGGATAGAATTTATACTGACAACCATCAGATGCAAAAAAGTGAAGCAGATAATAACAACAATTATCATTCTCTACTCATGTATAGTTTCTTTTTATTTTGATCAATTACTCTGACTGCTCATTGATTTTAAGCTATCAATGTCAAAATATTATTACATTAAACAGATTAAGTTTAACCATTGTTTAGTTTCAGATTCTTGGATTGATTTTAAGCTATCAATGTCAAAATATTATTACATTAAACAGATTAAGTTTAACCATTGTTTAGTTTCAGATTCTTGGATGTTCTTAGTTTAACCCTTCCAGTTTGATGTGATAGTCCAGGAGTTGAGCAGACACTAATAATGATGTATGAAATGCTCTTGGGTGACTAGCCGAGTCAAGAATGTGTTGTCACACGATATTTCGGCAACTACATTCATTGTTGCCATCTTCACCAGAAGAAATATCGTGTGACAATGAATTCTTGACACGGCTAGTCACCCGAGAGCATTTCATACATCGTCAACGCCGAGAAAGACTTCATTTTCATATACTAATAATGATGCAAACATCTTGTTCTGTTTGTGTCAACATTAAACGTATTAAACGTAGCCATGCCACACTACATTTTCATTTTAATTCAGTAATGTTAAACACAGTTGGCTATCCAGTAATGCTAATACACTTCTGTGTAAGAGTCACTGATGTGGGAAACATATTCCAATATCAGTAAACTAATTATACAATTATGATTACATACACTGTGAACTGCATACTACAAGCATACACAGTGAATAACTTCCAGTTATGATGATACAAACATAGTTCTCATTTGATATGAAATATAATTCTGGGTAACAACTGAGTTTTATAAAATTTCACACTTTTCACAGGCATAATTATTGGTAAAAAATTGCTCTTACTTGTGTCTTTTTCTGGGTTTGCACTGCGCTTTTTGTTGTTGTTATCACCAACATTTCAGCACCAACCTGGAGCCTTTTTCAGGGCTTCTATCTATCTAGCTACCTGGTCCTTTTTTGATAAACTTGAACACTGATTCACTGTTTATCTTTGCCAGTGGCAAAAATAAACAGTGAATCAGTATTCAAGTTTATCAAAAAAAGACCAGGTGGCTAGATAGATAGAAGCTCTGGCGAAGGCTCCAGGTTGGTGCCGAAACGTTAGCAATAACAACAATGAAAAATGCAGCACAAATCCCAAAAAAAAGACACAACTCAGTTTTATACCCAATTCTCAATCACAATAGCAACAGAAAAATATTTTAAAAAAAATTCACCTTATTCTGCAATGGCCAGTTAACTGTGCACCATTCTAAAGAAAGTTTATCTACCTTTCTGGCCCATAAAACAATCTTACCCTACAGCTACAATAGCTAGCATCTCACATGATAAATATCAAAGCATTTAGCTAGACAAGATTTACATTTTTTTTATGTTATTTCCATTTCCATATAAGAAACATTCTCAACTCATTTCAAAATTAGGATATTAATGGATTAAATCAGAGTGCTTACTGTAATACACATCACTAAGGTTCCTTGATGCCAAAATGCTCAAGAAAAAGATTAATATCTTTCACAAAAGAGCCTAATTAAACTACTCAAGGAAGAATAAAGCAGAATTAAATATTCAATAGATTTTGAGTTCCTTGGTATTTATTTTTGAAACTAAGTTTCCTTCCTGTTTCCAAGGTTGAAATGGCGTATGCTCATTTATCTTACGATGTAGTGTGTCCTTATTATGGTAGCGATATATATGCATTCGTAAACAACTTTTGTTTTTTACAATCTTCCCACACTCAGTACATGCAAACGGTCCCTGTTGAGTGTGTGCATCTCGGATGTGAATAGTAAGATTCCACCTGTAGGTAAAGAGTCTTCCACAAAGAGGGCACTTGATTTGTCTCATTACACCATTATACCAAAACAGATCTGCAAGAAGAAGAACACTTGCATTAGTTTTACAACAACTATTGTGGTAGTCATGTGTATGGCATAAACATGTTACAAAAGATGCTTGTCAAATATTATCATCAAAGAGAAATGCCAAATGAGGAAAAATATAACTCTCTCGTAGCGTAATGAGGATTACAGGGTATGCAACAAAGCGAAAATGTTATGCATTTTTTATTTGATTCATTGAAAATATCATTGCAAAAATGATTTGCCATTCAGAATGTGACAATATAAACATATTCCTGACTGCAAATTCTAGTATCTAATGTTCCAAAACCAAATGTGATAATAGAAAATCTAGCCAATTCCTCATTATCTCGGTTCTACAACTTTCCATAGCTAAACTCTTGTTCCTTCAATTTAAAAAAAAAAAAAAAAAATAAAGTAATTCAAAACAATTAAGAATTAATAACCATGTTTTATAAAATAATACCGCTGAATTTACTCCAGTAAAAATTTTAACTTTCTGTCAAAACAGAAGTGTAATCATTTCATATATCTCATACTCATTACGTAAAACAAACAAAAAAATGTCATCCACAATGTTTTACACTTTTCATTCTGTCTTTGTCTCTTAAAATTTTTACATAACATACCTTACTAAAGCAGCAAACATTTTATGGAGAATAACTAGTCTCTAACATCTGAAAGTTGCTTCTGACTGCTCATCACTGCAGTGCAATAGCTCTCACAGTGCACATATATTGCCTTCACGTAACCACCTAATATTGCTTAAAACCAATGACAATTCAGGGATGACTGGAGAGGTATCTGTTATATATTTGTGAGCAATAAATACAAGTCAGTGCATAAGACAGCAATTCAAATAAATGTGTAAAACTCATAAATTCATTATGAAATAGTTTCCTGCTACTAAAAATCTGAGTTAACGGTCAATACAGTACACTGATTTCTTGCAGGTGAATGGTGGATTCAAAACTGTGTAACTAGAACTGATAAAAGATCTGATGGTTGTTGAGTTATACTATCTGAAATGCAGCATATGAAAGTTGCCATGTACTGATAACTGTGGGATATTAAAGCTTGTTGTTGAAATACTTAGTGACAGAATTATAGTTAGAAACATACATCTACCAAAGATACATGGAAAGGAGTGTTTAGTATGAAGCTTTGAAAATGGACATACTTTAAGATTTTAGTTCGTAACATGAATAGAATTAATGATGTGGGCATTTGAGACAGACGTAGTATTGTCTGTGGATGTGGTTAGGGTACGAGAATAGGACCAAGTGAAGTTTGTTGGATGGTAGGCATATGGCTTTTTGCATTTCTACACTGTCGTGCCATCAACAACTGTGGTAAGCAAAGGTTCCTCTATCTTTTTTAATTCATATTTGATAATTTAATAAGTAAAGCAGTTTGTCAAATACAGGAAAATTAACACATAATCATATTTTTTTAATACAGACAGCTGACTTGTTGCTATTAGTCTTATGTAGTCCTATCCTACAGTAAAAAGTTATGCCACCATAATATTTTTAAAATTCTACAAAAACTGGTCCCTCCCAACAATGTATAGGCCTAATGTAAATGGTCATTTGTGCTATTAGGTTACACTCAAGGATCCCCCGTTCTAAACAAATTAACTTACAGAACTTTCACTCTAATTAAACATTTTATTCTGTTGCAAGATTAAGTACAGAGAAGCAGGACTCACGGTTACAAAGGTCACTGCTGAAGTTCTAAGCAGTTAACAATTGGGACACAATGGTTTTTGACATATACAATTAACTGGTACTCATATGAAAAAAATAATATTTTGCAATTTATCCAATTATTAAATGACTACGTTCAGAAAACATAACTGTTTTACAATTGTTATAATACCTCTAAAAACATCATCATTACAAATAATAAAATTAAACAATTCACTTCTTGCAAGATATAACATTTCTGAAATGGGAAGTTCATGAAAGGAACAATAAAACAGTTGGCTTAGTCTGATATTCTACAGCAGTCAACTTCAATCAATACAAACACCAAATTAAATTAAAATGAACATTTATATGTCACCAAAAATTGTAAAAGGGAGTATTAGCACCAACTATACACTTCTACATAGCTACAATCTTCAAATTCAGTTATGGTATTACTATACAAAAGCAGGATTGAAATCAGAAGAAGATACAACAGATTATATTTTATCACTCATGAGTTTCATTCTGAATGAAATATTTAAAGTAGCTAGAATATTTTAAGGCATTTACTTATAAATTTTACAATTTTACATTCTTCTTAACAAACGGTTTACTGACAACAAATATGCAATATAATGTAAATAGTAGTTTTAAATATATTTTCTTATTAACACATGGTTTTTATGAGTCTTCAAACGACATAAAGAATGAAAGGATAAAATGTAATAGAAGACTTAACCCTCAAAGAGCAATATTTAATTTTATTGAAATAATTTAATCTTATTATAACAATCAAGATCATAAACATAGTTTCTGTTAAAATTATTTTTGAATGAACAAAGTATTAAAGCATTTTAAATAACTTCAAAAAATTCAATACAAAAATCACAAAAATTCAAACATATTAATTTCAAATAATATATTGCATTATGAGGAAGGCTTAAATATGTCCATAAAATAGAGCACCATAAATACGAGGGTTGTTTTTTAAGTAAGGGCCGTTTTTTTTTTTTTTTTTAAAGATACAATACTTTTGTAAAAAAACTTTTATTTTCTGATTCTACACACTTTTACCTATTTTTCTGCATAGTTGCCTTGTTTATTTAAGCACTTGTCATACCGTACAACTAAGTTTTTAATTCCCTCTTCAAAGAATTCGGCTGCCTGCTCCGACAGCCAAGAGTTCACGGCCGCTTTCACTTCATCGTCGTCATTGAAGCGCTGCCCGCCAAGATGGTGTTTCAGGTACCAGAAAAGGTGAAAATCGCTAGGAGCAAGGTCGGGGCTGTATGGCTGTATGGTGGAACATCCCAGCCAAAAGAATCAATCAAATCCCGAGTCTTTTGAGAGGTGTGAGGCCTAGCGTTATCGTGCAGGAGCAAAACTCCTTTTGTCAGCATGCCGTGCCTTTTGTTTTGAATTGCTCTGCGGAGCTTCTTTAGAGTTGCACAGTAGGCATCTGAGTTGACTGTCGTTCCTCGTGGCATAAAGTCCACCGCGCCGGTCCCAGAACATAGTTGCCATAATCTTGTGCTTTGACAACGTCTGTTTGGATTTGACCTTGACGTGTGAGGTTGTGTGTCGCCATTCCATCAATTTTCGCTTGCTTTCGGGAGTGATATGGGATACCCATGTTTCATCTCCAGTGACAATTTGACTCAACATGTCATCCCCTTCTTCCTCGTAACGAATCAAAAAGTCCAATGAAGTGGCAAATCTCTTCCCTTTGTGGTCCTCTGTGAGGAGTGTGGGTACCCACGGAGAACACAGTTTCTTAAACTTTAGGTTTTCAGACACAATTTTGTACAAAACCGATCATGAAACTTGTGGAAATTCCAAAGAAAGAGTGGAAATTGTGAATCTTCTGTCCTCACGAATCTTTGTTTCAACTGCAGCCACCAAATCATCAGTGATCACAGAGGGCCGGCCTGAGCGTTCTTCGTCATAGACGTTTTGACGGCGATTTTTAAACTCTCTAACCCATTGACGCACTTTACCTTCACTCATTGCATTCAAGCCATAAACTTCTGTTAACTGACGATGAATTTCTGCAGCTGATAGGCATCTCGCGGTCAAAAAACGTATCACTGACCGTATCTCACACGCGGCAGGCGATTCAATAATCGTAAACATTATAAAGTAGCACAGTGATGCGTACACGTCAGCTACAGAGCTGCAACTGGCATCAGTGTGAACGGGAAGGATGCCGGCAAGTGGCGCGGTGGATTGTTGCGGCGTCTGCGCGAACTACGGGACTATACGCGCGAACGGCCCTTACTTAAAAAACAACCCTCGTATACTGATTAAAGCCACTATGACTAAAAGCACAGCAGATATGGTTGAAATTTTCAATTTTTTTCATAGAGTATTTTCAGAAAACAAGAGATCACCGAAAGGAAAAGTCTTCACTTGTTAGATGAGTTTCCCATATCTCCTGCAACAGTTGTTGAATTTACATATTTCTGATGCTTTCTATACAAGTGCATTCGCAAACTACTCCTGTTCTTCATTTCCTTGCCACATTGAGGACAAGTACATGGCCCTTGAAGTATGTGCACATCTCGTATATGGACAGTCAAGCTTCCTTTGTATGCAAATTGTCGGTTGCAGTAAGGGCAAGGTATCTCATGATGATTACCAAAATTCCCATTTTTCCACTTTAGACCTGTAGAAGTAATACACAGTATGAAAGGAATTAACCAGTGCCATTATGAAAGACCTAATGGGCTTAAAACATATATAGAGAAATCTTCCCCAAATTTTTCTTGGGAAGTATCCAATAAATTTTAGTATAATAACTAGCCACAATTTAAATCTTTTCATAAGTGGGTTGAAGGCTTAATACAACCTTTGTTATTCTCAAACACCAAATCTAAATTATTTCACATTCAAGTACAATATAAAAATGCTGGGAGTTAAGAGGCACTAACATTTACATAATATTGTAATATATTAAAATATTTCAAGAATTTGTCTGAATAAGCATATTTAGTCTGTATCACAGTAATGATCTATTATGATGTTAGACAATGAAAACAAGGAAAGATAGGGAAGGTAAATCCCTTCACACACTGCAAATGAAGGCAGGAGGACTGCAATGAACTAATAAACATAACAGTTTGGTATAAATCGTAATTATATTTAGAGATGAGACATGGCAAGAGGATTAGATGTGTACATACTGTGATTCATCATATAACTTAAATTCTTCATCTGTTATGTTTCAATGTGTACAAACCAGATCTCCAGCAAGAATGGCTGAAACATTAGGTTTCGATAAATTGATGCGGTTTCACCAAGACAACCAATACAATATGGACAACAACCACGGAAGTCTGTGCACACAACTGATGCCATTGCCGCAAGTCTCACTTCTAAACAGTCTTCCTGCCTTCATCTCTGGTGAGTTATCTGGTTTCTTTCCTTATTTTAATGATTATATAAATGTGAAATAGCAATCATATTCATTTAAATGGTACTTTAAAAACACAGGTGCTTAACAGATTTATCTTCTAATATATATAAAATAAACAAAACCCATCACATTTTAATAAATTTGGAACTTCTTCCAAATAAATAAAGATTATATACTTGTTTGGTACGTATTAGGAAGACATCAACATTTAAGTTTGAAGTGATTACTTATCAGAACCATATCTACTTTCTAAAAAATAGAATGTGTAACAATTTTTTAACCATGGATATTAATGATATAGTTAATACATGTTTTAATATTGGTATGCTACTTATTATGAAGACACCAACATTTATGTTTTAAGTGATTACCTATAAGAATAATATCTACTGCTTTAAAAAGAGAATGTGCAACAGTTTTTGAATCATGAATACTAATATGTAATAAAATGAAGTGGCTACTACATATTTTAATATTGGTATGCTAATCATACTTAAAATGTAGATGTTAAAGGTAAGAGATAAAGATCACAAATAGAATTTATTAAATTCATTTAAGAACTATCACTTCAAATACCAGCAATGAAGGAATATAAAACTAAAATAAGGATGAGTTGGAGTATGCTTAACCTTAAACAGATTTTTTTGTAGATACTCTAAATGTAAATTCCTTGCTGCAGGTTGGTCAACAAAAATAATTATAACTACTTCTAGATAAAAATGAAGTTCAAATCTAAGCAGTACAAGAAACCAGTTTTTTTGATGAGAATGTCATCAAAACAAAAGATTATAGAATCTTTAATGGTAAATCAGTGATTCAAATTATGAAGGGAATGACTTTTCCAGTTACAGCTTTTTATATTCATAAAAGATTAATACACAATGTAATAAAGTTCAAATCTAGATCAGAGAGGAAATCTCTTTTAACAATTAAATGCAAAAATAAAAAATGTACTTTCATTAATTTCCATGCACCAATAAATGAAGATAATAAAAAGAATCTAAACAAAGTAGATGAAATCTGGGACTTTTGGGATGATGAAATATTGAAAATTCCAAAACCAAATGTACTACCAGGAGATTTCAATGCCCAAATAGGCAGAGAAATGATTCATAGAGTAATAGTATGAGAATATCCAGCACACCAAAGGATGAATAAAAATGGAATGAGATTCATTACTATCTCTAAAACCTCTCAACTTAAGCTGATGTCGACTTCCTTTAAAATTGGATCATGTAGCCATCTCCCAAAGAAAGAATGAAAGAAATTATGAATGTCAAGGTAATAAGAAACAGGGAATTTCACTATGATGATTATTTGTCTAAAATTAAACTCAAATTTTTATGCTCCAGAAAACATAGGAGAAGGAAAAAAGAGAAAATATGATATTGAGAGGCTGCAAAATAAAAAAAAATTGGAAGTAATGAAAGTATCTCGGTATGGTAAGTAGGAGCATTTATCTAAAGAAATAACCAACACAGCTCAGAAAACATTTGGATTAGCCAAACCTAAAAAGAAATCTTGGTGGAATGGAATATGTAAAGAAGCAATAACAGAAAGAACAAAGCAAGGGGGAAAGTTGAAATATTCAGGAAAGATAGACTACTATGAACAGTTCAAACAGCAAAAGAAAGAAAACAACAAGAATAATAAGGGGATTTACGAGATAATTTGAAAAATCACAACTTATTGAATTGCAAGACAGTTTTGTTAAAAATAACTCCCAAAGCTTTAATTTAATTTAATTTTGATGGAGCGCTTGCTCCACTGGCAATTTCCTTACACATCTATTTTTCACCTTTTCTGTTCCCATCTACTTGTTTCCTCTACTAATTTCAATTGTAAATTCATTTTGCATTACAATTTATCATTTCTCTTTGTAATTTGCAGGATGATTATAATTAAAGTTTCAAAACGCTTTAAAAAACAAACCACTGATTAGAATGACGTCAAAATTGAACGGCGTATTATTGAAGAAGGGGGAAAGAACATGAACCAAAGAAGCATCCATCCAATTAGTTTTTAATTGTCCTGAGGCCAAAAACCGCATAAAAATCATCCATCCAATCAGTTTTTAAGTTTCGCAAGACTGCCGCAAAACATGTTCAATATGCTGTCCACTGTTGTGTGCAGATTAAATCGGGAAACAGCATGTTCCACAACCAATCGAAGTGTAACCGGGGTCAAGTTCAGAATGCATGTCTTCAATTCAGCGTTGGCAATCAGAGTACTGAACACAACATCTTTCAGATAACCCCATAGCCAGAAATCACACAGATTAAGATCAGGTTATCGGGCCGGCCAGGCGGTAGGGAAATGACGACTGATAATTCTAGCATTTCCGAAATGCCGCCTCAACAACTGCTTCCACTCGATTTGCAATGTGCGGAGGAGCACCATCTTGCATTCATGTTCTTTCCCCCTTCTTCAATAATATGCCGTTCAATTTTGACATCATTATAATAAGTGGTTCGTTTTTTAGAACGTTTTGAAACTTAAACTTTAATTATAATCACCCTGTATTTCAATCTGAAACTCCTTACCTACAAAAAAAATCTACCCTCACCATTATGCCTGAAATCGAGTGCCAATTTGTGGTCATGGTCATCTTTTCTCTCACATGCACCTCTCCTAATTCGTCCACCAGTATCTTTCCACACTTCATCATCAATATAGGCCATTTATACTCCCATGACTCTTTCACCCTCCTACTGTCTTCCAATGAATCTCCTTCCAGATCCCTTCTCATATCACTTACTGATTGTGGTCTGCAGTGATTTAGAGACAATTTTAGCAGCCCTTCTTTGCAAACCCTTCAATACATGTAGCTGATACCCAAAATATGAGCCCCACACTACACTGCAATATTAAAGCAATGGTCTGACCCAAGTTCTTTACTTCTCTCATACATCTCCTCATCACTCTCTCTCCAAAAAGTGAAGGATTTTGAAACCTTTTCCTACTACCTGTCCAAAGTGTGCTGCCCAGTTGAGCTTGTTATCAAATATTATGCCAAGATATTTATATTTCAAGTCTTCAACAAGCAATTCTTTAGCCACCTTATAATCATAAACAACCTATAGTTTTTTTATCTGTGTATCTAATTAGCTGACTCTTCTTTGCATTTATCTTAATCCCATGTTTACCAACCCAGCAAGATATTCTGTCCAGATCAATCCCGCAACTGTTCATGGTCCTCTAATGTTTTGATCCTTTCATATAGCACTATTTCATCTGCAAACAATCTAATTTCTGATAGTAAACCATCAACACAATCATTCATTAGAATAATGAAGAGCAATGGTGCCAGTACTCTATCCTGTGGCACTCCCATCTTTACTTCCACTTCTTTTGATACTGCGTTTCATACCCTAACTTTTTGCTTTCTGCTTTTTAAAAATTCTGCTACCCAGCAAATCAATTCCTCATCCAACCCAATAGTTTTTACCTTATGTAGCACCATCGTATCGTTACTCCGTTCAGGACCTTTGAAAGGCCTAGTGCAACACTATTAATTTGGCCTCATTTGTCCATTTCATACGAAATATCTTGCATATCATACTAACTGAGATTCGCATGAACCTTTACGCGTAAATTAAAGGACTATCAAGCTCCCAGTATATGCTTCAAAGATGAAAATGGTATAATGAGCCTAAACAATATTGAGAGTTGTGAAATACTTGTAAAGCACTTTGATAAGTTTCTAAACTGTCCTGAACCATACCATCAATCAGAGTTTTCAGGAATTAATCAGAATCTAGATCAAGTTACACCACCCTATGTTGAAGATATTGAGGAAGTAATTAAGAATCTGAAAAATAATCAAGCTAGTGGAAAAGACTGCATAACAGCTGAACTTTTTTGCTTTTGCTAATGGTTTTATGCCTCATCAACATCGAGGTCATTAGAGGCGGTATAGAACTGGGGACAAGGAATGGGAAGGAATTCAGTGATGGCCTTTTGAAGGAATCATCCTGACATTTGCCTAGAGTGATTTGGGGAAACCACAGAAAAGTCAACTTTTAAAATGGCCTGAGTCAATAATAATTCATGTTACAGTTAATTTTTGAAGATATTTGGAGATCAGATAAATGGAAAGTGGCATTAATACATCCACTGCATAAAGAAGGTGACAGGCAAAATGTTGATAACTATAGAGAAGTATCCATATTGCAAGTGGTTTATAAAGTATTCTAAAAAATCCATAATTACCTAAAACATAATTTCAGTGATTCATTTCCCATAGAAAAATAAAAAACATTTTTAAAAAAAGCTTTTCTTTACTTCCCAACTAATGGTTTCATGATATGATCTCTTCTTATCTGCACATATTCTAATCAAGTGTTCAATGTGTACATTCTTACTAAATCATTGCTTAGACCACCCCTATACTGAAGGCCTAACATCTCCAGAGCAATTTGTCAATATTGTTAATATTGTAATAATAATGAAAATACTATGAAAATAATAAAGGACAGGGAAAGTAAACCCATCACTCACAACATTTAAAGATAGTACAGCTTTCATGAACATTCTTTGCAATATTTAGGAATAATCCGTAATCATGATCAGAGGAGGACATATGGCAAACTTATAGGATGCATACACACCGAGACTCACCATATGATTGAGCCAAAGATAAAACAGGTGATAAGGGTGAGGTGATAAAGGTGGGAGACAAGTAGACCAACAATAATTATTGGAGAATATGATCTCTGTAAATCAAGATCAAAAGTAAAGAAACTAATAAAATAAAGACAAAAAATGGATCATGGAAAGAAGAAAAGAAAATGTATAAATCAAAAAATATATATAATTTGGATTCAAGAATAACAACGATTACCAAAGTTGAAGATTGCTGCGGCATCGAAACACGGAAAAACACATACACACAAAGAGTGTTGAAATTTTCAGTCTCATTCGCTTCTTCAACAATAGAACGAGGTAGCTACAGGAGCCTTGTAGCTCTGCAAGCCTCTATCATGCAGCTACCTCATTTATATTGCTGAAAGAGGGAATGAGCCCAAAAATTTCAATGCTCTTTGTGTGTGCGTCTTTTTCCATGTTTTGACTCCACAGCAATCTTCAGCTTTCGTAAGTGGTTATTATTCTCCTATCCAAATGTTTAATGTATTCAATTCACAGCACCTTTGTTTCCTAACACTATACATATATATATTCACTAGACAGCCGTCGTCATGTGCACGTCTGGCTCTGCCTGGTGTCTCATTTTTACAATAAGGCTATACCCCGAAATACTGTGTGCGGTTTCCTTTTGCCTTGGTTAGTTTTGATATTAAGCAAAGCTCATGTTTTCCCTTCAAATCATAACCGCTCATTCGGTCCTCTATTTGAATTTATCACTCCCCTCTCTCCACATTGACCATGTTCCTTGCACAGCAGTTAATATTTGAGACAGTATCTTACAGAACCCACAACTCACTGATGAAAATTTCTGTCTTTTTTCTTCATGTCCATGTCCGTTTCGTGTGGTCATGCTGCCTAGCCATGATCTTTGATACGTGGTGATTCATTTCCCTATCCCAATATATAGATATATATATAAAACTAGAGATGGATAGGGAAATATGACCTAACACTTACCAAAGGCAGCTGGGACGACGAAAAAAAACAAAAAAACACACACACAAAAGTGCAGAACTTCGGCAATAGCCTTATTAGTGCAGAACTAAGAAGTGAGACACCAGGCGGAGTCATATGTGTACACAGCGACCGCCGTCTGGTGAATGGCATTACCGGCGCAGATCGTAGTATAGGAGGGAGCTCAAATATTGGTATTGTAGACAGTATAATATCATTGAAAGTGGAGACCAACATAACAACTGAGGGCACAAATATACACCAAATTTTGAAAAACTATACGTAAAAAAAAAAAAAAACAGAAATATAAGATATATAAATATTAAAGATAATAAGTGCTGGGTCTGATAGGAGGAATTTATTGAAGATTGAGGCCTGGAGGATGTCTGATTTCAAGGATATTCTGATAGGCTAGTTTCCATCTACATAGTTCAGAGGAGATTGTGTTGTCAGGGAAAACGTTGATCGCCCTAACTGAGAAGCAGGTGTTAAAATTAAGTGGGATTAGTTTGTGGGAACTGGCATATTTTGAAACTGGATGGGCCTAATTGTTGGTATATACTGTCTGCCTGTGGCCATTCATTACCTTTTTTTTTTAACCGACTTCAAAAAAAGGAGGAGGTTCTCAATTCGTCTGTATTTATTTTTTGTATGTATGTTCAGTGATATCTTCACCAATTTTGAACTGATTTAAATCTGTATTTTCTGTATGATGCCGGAGCAAACAAATATATTCCATAGGCAGATTTCTGTATGTGGTATGTATTAATGCCCAGATGTTACATGTTTCGGCTATCGAGCAGCAGTTTTAACAAATGTTATGATACGATCGAAACATAGCCTGGACCAAAATGTAAACTGACATTCCTTAACACAACACCCAATTCACCCCATTCTGGAAGTTGTTGTGGTATATAAAGACAGAATTCTTCTTTGAAAGCAAGCGCTTTAATCCCTGAGCTACCAGGAAGTTCGCAAAATGGGAACTACTGCAGCATATTTAAAATACAAAACAAACTATAATACCACTAAAAATTTAAAAATAAAATAATTGTTTTTTAAAAAAAACATTAAAACCGCCTTAAAAAAATCACTAAAAATTTTAAAATAACTTTATACCTTACTAAGGAAAAACTAAATCTAAATGGACAATATTTTACATTACTGTCATTGAAATTTTTACATTAATTAGTTATTTTTGGAGTCGGTGGCAGCGAAAGCAAAAAAAACAAAAAGATAAAAACAATATTATAAGGAATAACAATAATACATAAAAATCATGTTACTGCTTACCTACAATTAATGCTAGAAACATGTTTCAACAAAACTGAAACATACAGATGATACGCCGATATTATACTAATTGTAAATCATTTACTGCACGATGCAGCCTACCAACTGACACTGTAGCGCGAGGGATATGTCTGGATGACCAATATGGCCGAGCTGTTTCCCGCAATAACACTATCTGCCTCACGACATGCTGTAAAATATTGGGAATTTTTGTTCGTTTCGCCTCTAACACCAAACGAAGTTCAGTAATTCGATCTTCGCGATGTGACAGCTGGCACAGACTCCAAAAATACCTAGTTAATGTAAATATTTCAATGACAGTAATGTAAAATATTGTCCATTTAGATTTACTTTTTCCTAAGCAAGGTATAAAGTTATTTAACGTATAGTTTTTCAAAATTTGGTGTCTTTATGTGCCCTCAGTCGTTATGTTGGTCCCCACTTTCAATGATATTATACCATCTACAATATCGATTATCGATCCAATATTTGAGTTCCCCCCTCCCCCTCCTATACTACGATCTGCGCCCGTAATGCCATTCACTGGACGGCAGTCGCGGTGTACACATTTGACTCCGCCTGGTGTCTCACTTCTTACTTCCGCACAAATACGGCTATTGCCGAAATATTGCGCTTTTTTGTGTGTGTTTTTTTGTTTTGCTTGTTTGTTTGTTTTCATCGTCCCAGCCACCTTCATCCTTTGTGTTGGGTCGTATTCCCCCATCCATCCCTAGTTTTATTGCCTTAAAGCATTTTCCTGCTCATTGTTATTATATATATACACCCATGGATGTTAATGTGATTGCATCCATTTTCCTAACTAAGTTCAAGATGGAAATACGGCGAAACTGATCTTTTACAAAAACAAATCTCTCTTCATACCACTCACTATTTCCACAACTTCTGTCCTGCTCACCTTAGAGTTGATTGCAGCTCCATATTCATCTCCCAGACTCAGGCCAGAGTCATTTGCCATCGTCATGACTTTCTACATCCCTTCACTGAAGTATATATGCATCCTTCTTCCCAAAATTTTAGCCATTGTTCATCACACTTGCTTTAGCAGACCACCCCAATCTCAACAACATTTTGATCCACAAATACTGTCACCTTGTCACTCTTCACAAAATAGATCTTTCCCAAACAAAACTTGCAGCAAACATCCTACCACCGCTAACTATTCCAATCCTACCACAGGGAAATATTTTTAAATTATTGATTTCCACTTGTACAGCCATTCACCTCATTAATCAATTTACCTGTGTTCACTACAAAACTTGTTGTTGTTGTTGTTAGGACTTTAGGACACGTCAACATCTAGGTTATTAGCGCCATAACTAAAACCTGGTTTAACAGCGTGATTTAATACTAGAATACCATTTGCGTGGCCGACTGTAACTTGGTCGCCCACGCAGAAGGAAAAGGAAACTAAAATTATAAACAGCAACAGAAATACCGCCCGCATGGCTGACTGTAAAGGGGTCAGCCACACAGACGGGAAAAAAAGACTAAAATACTGGCAGAAATTCCAACTGCATGGTCGGCTACAAAGACGTCAGACATACAGACAGCTAAAAAGGGTGCTAAAACGGTCGCTGCAAAATGGTCATAAAAATTAAAGACACAAAAAATAACTGGTTCACTGTAAAAATGCCAACCAGATTAAATGAAAAAGCAAACTCGCTGGCTAAGATGTAAAGGGGCGAGCCAGACAGAAGTAAAATCGAAACATGACAAAACACAATAAAAACTGGAAGAACTAAAAACACAATACTTGGGTTAGTGGTTGTAGAGGGACCACCAAACCATACTATTGTTGTTGTTGTTGTTCCTTTAGGGTGCGTCAACAGTGGGGTCATTAGCGCCCTATTACCAGCTATCACTGTGGCTTAAGAAAGTACGAAAATACTGTCTGCATGGTCGACTGTAAAGGGGTCGGCCGTACAGATAGCAAATAAAATAAGTCATAAAATCAGACGTTGCTTTAAAACAACCACCAGGACTTAAAACCGTACAACACCTGGAAGGCTGTAAAGGGACCAAACAGGTTCAGAAGAGGATAAAAAATACTACATGTCTTGCTGGCTGTATATTGGCCAGAGAGACATGAATTATAACAATATAAAAAATAAAAACCATACATATGGATGGGTGGCTGTAAAGAGGTCACCCATCCGTCTTAAAACTAGGCCGATCTGCCTAACATTTTAGGCACATCCTACCTGTTTGGTTTCACCCGCCCCGGTTCGGGTGGGTCGTTGGTCACTGCCAACTGAGGAACGGGATCAGGCCTGTCCACCCGCTCTGCAGATTCCTCTGGCTCTGAAGAGTCTAACGTCTTCGACTCAGTGTCCTCATTGACTACCTCCTTGGCCTTCTTCTTCCTCGCCATCTTTCCCTTTTTCTCCCTTTTACCAGGTGTTCTGGGAGGGGAAGAAGAGGGAGACTTAACGAACTGAATCGGGTCCTTCAGTCTAAACCTCGGACCCCGTGTCTTCGGGTCGCCTCCAGTAACGTTGGTAGCAGTTGGTAGTGCTACTGCTTTCACGGCACGTGGTGGTATTGGAGGTGCTGATAATTTCACTGCTACTGCTGGTGGGTCCTGTTTCACTGCTGCTGGTGTAATCGAGGTCGCAGACGTGTTGCTACTGACGTCCGCGGTCTTAGGCGTTATGACCATAGCGGGTTTTGCACCGCATTTGCACTTACACAAGCACGTAGGGCTTGTGCCCATGTCTGCAACGGACGTCTGGGTAGCAACACTTTGTTTCCTGACGGGAGCTGAAGCCTTTATCAAAACTAGTTGCAAATACTGGAGCGGCAACTTGGCCTTCTTCTTAGCTTCCCCATAAGGAATCGGCTCTTTGGTCTTCAGCTCCTGTATCTTGCGTTCTTCAAGATACACTTGACACTCCCTGCTCCAGGCGGGGTGTAAACCGGAGCAGTTAACACAAGCCTGACACCCGGCTCGTGTGCGCCCTTCCCGCATTTTCCACAGATGGGGTTGTCCTTACATGATGCCGTCGTATGTCCGAACCACTGACACTGGAAACAACGCATCAGGTCCGGATCATACGGGCGAACGTTAAGGTTTAAATATATGGCCGTATTATTCTTGGGCAATACTGGAGTGTCAAATGTCAGGACGAAGGTGGCAGTCTTTTCAAGATTGCCATTCACCCTTCGTGTGATCTGACGTACCTCTCACTTTTTCTGATTTCCATTCCTTAAGAAGCTCGTCTGTCCCTATATACATAATGTCATGGCAGGTGACTATGCCTTTACTGGAATTTAGGGACTTATGGAGTTCGCATTTTACAGCGAACTCCCTGAGCCTCTCACAATTCAGCAGTTGGGTAGCTTGATTACTGGTGACTGTTTCCAGTAGCAGTGTCCCGTTCCTCAGTTTTTTAACAGTGTTAAGGGTACCAAAAAGACCCTCTAGACCCTTTGAGATGTAGAAGGGTGACACCTTTTCAAACGTTCCTTCAATTTTTTCCATAATTACAAAATCGTTCTGTACTGAACAAACTTTTCTGTTACTGTCAATGTCAAATGTGGGAGTGGACTATCAACCCTCACCCATTTCTTTGAACTGGGTGTATTTATATTAGCCTGCAGCACACCCGTACTGCAGGTTGGTTTGGTTTTCTTGAGAATCTTAATTTTGGTCCCACGAGTATAACCAATTTAAAAGGAAATGCTAATACAAAAGGGGTACGCAGGTGCCCCTGAGGTTGCATGCTAGTTAGTGATTTCCCTCATCACCCATTTGCCCCCTCGGCACGTGTCTCACCTTGAGGTTGAGGGTTTTTTTTATAGAGGTTTGTTCCGTCCTCGCAATCCGGGTGATGAAGCCAAGATCCCCATTCTCCTAGGCACACAACTTTCCACTGCCATGCCCTGCGGTAGTCGTTGAAGCATGGTAGGAGTTTACGGTGTGAGAAACTTGCGGCACTCACAAGTTTCCAGCTCGCGCACCGCAGGTTCGCCAAACCCGTGCCTGGCATTTGCGTACCAGGCCACTGTGGGGACTACAAAACTTGTTATAGAGGGCTCACCACCAACCAACTGTCCATCAGGATGAACAGCAAGAGGCAAATAGTTTATTCTGACAATGTATACCATCCAATAGCAGCCCATTGCATTTCCCATAGCTCTAACAGTCTCAACAACGGCTTTACAGTGAGAGATCTCAGAATTATTCCAGTTACTACTTAGCTTACTACAGTAACTCCTTGGATGGGAACTAGGCTACCAACATATCCTCATAACCAGGAATCCAACTGACCTCTACTACCATTAAGACCTCACCAGTCATGACATGTGCACAAAAGACAAACTTTAATCAGCAAGTAAAAGATTGTAGAGGGTGGGTCCTGAAAAATACTGCCTTAAATAAGCAAGGAACTTGGTTTATGGTGGTGGTGGATTGAAACAGAGGACCAAAAAGTGGTACTGATTTGAAGGAAAAACATAAATACCAAAGCAACCATAGGCAGGCAAAAAGAGCAAATAGCAAAATAATGTAACATATTAAATACATATACATTCATAAATACAAAAACAAAAATAAAAATAACTTCCATTTGTGCCTAGCGTGGATATGGGTGAGGATAAAACTGCCGTCATGGCGTCAAAACGTTTCTACACATCAAGCTGTCGTAACACGTGGACAGAGATTTATCTATTTTGTTCATTGGCATTACTGAAAAGTGTGCTTTAGTAAAAAAAAATCCAGCATGTTGTGAGGGGTGTACAGTAATTAGGTTTAAACTGGAAAGAAATCTAAAACCAATTGAAATTCATGGGCAACTCTGCGAGTTGTATGGAGACGGAATAATGAGTGACAGGCGTGTGTAGCAGTGATGTATTCAGTTTAAAAATGGTCACACCAATGTTCGTAATGAGGACTGCAGTGGTCGGTCTAGCCTTGTGACTTATGAATAGACAATAAAAATCAATTACAAAATTTGTGAAAATGCCACTTTATAATTACGGAGCTCTCACTTTATTTCCCCCAAATTTCACAAAGTTTATTGCATGAAAGTGTATTGGAGAAGCTTGATTATCACAAGTTTGTTGTAAGATGGGCGCCAAAAACCTTGTCAAAATACCATAAAAAACAGCATCTTGCTGATTGCTGAATTTCCTCAAAGGGTACGACAAGGATGGTAATGCACTTCTCGAACGTATCGTAACGGGGGATGAGACACGGGTAAAGCATGTCACTCATGAGACAAAAAAGAAAATTCATGCACTGGGGGCTCACAAGTTATCCTAGAAAATCAGTAATATATTTCCAAACAATGTTAGCCAGGAAGATTATAGCAACTATGTTTTGGGATGCTGAGGAATTGTTTCTGGTTCATTCTCTCGAGTATGGCACAGCAATTAACTAAGAAAGTTATTGTGAAACAATGACAAAAATAAGGCAAGTAATACAAAGCAAGTGTCAGGCAAAACTGATCTCAAAAGTGCTGCTCTTATTTTTTTTTTTTTTTTTATAATGACAATGCATGTCCACACACCGCTAATTATACCAGACATCTCTTGGATGGGAGATGTTAGGTCACTGACCGTACAGTCCGGATCTGGCGCCATGCAATTACCATCTCTTTTCAGCAATGAAACACAGTGTTTTGACAGAACTTCAAGCTGGTGTAAACATGGTTGAAATCTAAGGTGGCAGATTTCTACATAGACAGAATTGAAAACCTGCATTATTGTGATAAATGCTACAAATTAAATGATGACTATGTAAAAAAATAGTTTAAGATTGTCCCTTTCAAATGTATATAATAAAATTTATTTTTCTTATTTGGTTGCTTCTTTATTTCAAAATGTTAGTTACTTTCTGGACAGCCTTCGTGTGTACTTTTAAATAATCATGAACATTAAAACAAAAAATATAATGTTAAACACCACCTCTGGCTAGCGGTGGTTCAAGAAATGAGAGGACAGAGAGAAGGAAAAATTAAAGCAAGAACTGGGTATTGTCTTAAGTTGAGACTAGATGGTTGCCTGGTGTCGAGTTTATACTGATTGGCAAGCTCCCACCTTCTGAGTTTAGAGGAGCAGCTGCTGTTTGGGAGAACTCTTGATAAAGTGGAGAGAGAATCAAGAATTACAATTTTGGTTTCAGGGGAGATGTCATGGACGGCTAATAGGGGTGGTTTGGAATCTGGCTGAACACTGATGGTGACCATTTCTTCTTATGGACAGTGAATTGGTGGTCAAACCTATGTATGATACCAGACAGAGGTAGCAGGTTAACTAGTATATACACAAGAGGTTTCACAGGTGGCATGTACTATGATCTGAACACTTTCCACAGTGAAGCAGTTTGTTAAGGTAGTGAAAGCATGGCATTTGTTGCATGTCTTGCAGCAGAGTTTTTGCATGGGAAAGATCCTTGGAATAGTCTTGTAGGATGGATAAAACTGTATTTGTGGACTAGGTGTTGGCTGAGGTTAGGAAATCAGTTGAAGTATGTTATGGGAGGGGCAAAGAGGATTTTGGGGAGAATGGATATCATTTTAGGGCAGGCCTGAAGGAAATTATAACCTTGCCAAAGGATTTGGTTGATGGATTCGAAGTCTGAGAAGTACTGCGTGACCAAGACTGGGCCATGGTTTGTTTTTGGTATTTAGGGTGGGATGAACAGTTTGTGGTGTGGCACATGAAAGTTGTTTGTGAGCTAAAACTACTGAGCAATTGCAGGATATCAGTGCTTTTGAAACATTGTTTGAATGGGATCGCCGGTTAGAGCTTATACGACTACCTCAAATGCCAAGACTGTAAGGTAAGGAGCATTTGGTATGATATGTTTAGTAGGTCTGACGAGGACCAAGAAGCTGAGGTAGCCATTGGGATTGAACAAATTCACAAACCCTATTGGAATGATTTGGTCAATCGCCACAATACTGTACAATATTTTTGAGTGACTAGCATGTGTCCTTTCAACTCCTTGTTATTATTTCGACTGAAGGCAAAAAAAAAAAGTTATAAGTTGAGTCTTCACGGCTGTATCGCCGAATTGTGTTGTAAAAACACCACACTTCAACGGCAGCCTCTGCCATCTTCCTCAAGCATCAAATTTCGTGTTTTTACAACCAAATCCACTGATACATCCATGAGAACTTCACTGCAATAAACGCCGAAAAAGTCTCCTTTCTTACTAAAAAAAAATCCACTCTAAAGAAGTTGTAATGCCAAAATTGAAATACTTGACAGTTTATGTCTTGATGAGTAGTTTCTTTTAGTAACAATAAATTAACTATATGATCAATCAAAGAATCAGGAGACATAATAATAAATTGAAAACACTGCGGGATTGCAATCCTTAATTCCATTACATTCATATATACACATCAAGCTAATATGAACTGTGAAAAAAAATAATCTTGGGGCTGTCTTATATACCGATTAAACTGCAATCATTGCCTAGCCTCATACGTAGATCTGACCACAAATCCACTGATTTTCAGATTGAATGGCTACAGACAAATGGTATACACCCAGGACCCTTACCACCCGGTATTTTATCATGCTACCACTCATGAGACCACAAGTTTCAATTCTTGCTTTCTCCTCCACACCATTAGAGTCCTCTCAGACAGAAGAAGCATCTCTGAACTCAGAAGGTGGGAACTCGCTTACCAACATAAATTGGACACCAGACAGTTGCCGAGTCTCAGCTTTAGATAACATCCAGTAATCTTCCTTCTTTTCAATGCATTCTTCACCCCTTTACCTTTTCCCACAGGCACCACTACTCACCATCGCTCTATTATTGAAGAAGGTATATAAAACAGAAAATTTCAATGCCCCATGGGTATACATGTCCACCCGTGTTTCAATGCAGTTGTAACTTTAAGGTTTGGTAAACAGTGGTTCTTCTCCTAACCAAATTTTTATTTTATCTACTTTACAACGCCTTAAAACCCAACATTTTCCACAGATGACAACAGCTGGGACTGATGAACACATTTAAACATGTAGGACAATATTTCGGTGTTGAACATAATCCTAAAAGTAGATGAGACACTTGATCACATCTGAACCTGCCAAGTGTCTCATCTATTTGCAAGAATAAGGTTCAATTTCTGTCTGGCTGCACAGCAACGCACCCACCAAGTCAAGTCAACGGCAGCACTGCCTACCGTTCTCTCAAATTGATTCGTGTTATTTTTGAACCTGAAGTTCTTCAGTTTTATTAATTCTACATTCCTCACATTTCTAGCATACACAGCAATCAGCAACTTTAGCAAACATACAAAATTGTTTTGTTCCACCACTTTCACCAATCCTGTCACAGGAGAAAGCTTTCTCACCATAGGACATGCCACCAGCGAAACCTCCCAAGTAATACGAAAGTTAAACTGCAACCACTGCCTGGGTACCTACATAGGTTTGACCACCAATCCACTATCCACAAGAATGACTGGCCACCAAAAGATGCCAAAGTCCCAGTGCATGCTATCAAAATCCTCCCAAATAGCAGATCATCTTCTGATTTTTTCTTCTTCTTTTTGCAAATGGCTTTATGCACAACAACATCCACCAGGCGAAAGCCATTGTTTTCACATCTGACTCTGCTTGGTGTCTCATTTCTTGCAAGAATAAGATTAATCACCAAATGTTGTGTGTTTGTCTTTTTGTGTTCGTTTCTCCCAGACGTCACCATCTGTGGTAAATACTGTGTCTTATTTCCCTATCCTTTTATATAATATATATTTATATTGGAATAGGGAAATGTACCACCAAGAACATGATAAGTTTTGATATTTTGCAATGTTCAGGTATTCACTTCAAATCACTACATTTTCTCCCTATTGTCTGTTTGAATTTACCCTTACTATTGACCATGTTCCTAGCTCAACGGTCAATGTGTGAGGCAGTCTAATACAGCACCCACTTTCTGCAATGTTCTACCTTTTGACTAAGGGATACGCCCTGAAAATTTCAATTTCCTTTGTCTCTGTATGTGTGTGTTCACACCAAACAGCTATCATGTAAGGTAAATTGTGTTCATTTCCCTATCCTAGTTTGTAATTCTTTTTTGGTACTTAGCACCCATTTATAAACATATAATAAAAAAGGAACTGATTAGCAAAAAATATAGATCAGAAAAGACAGAGGAAGCATGATGGTCCCACTCTTTTTCCTTACTATATTTTATTTACATAAAATTTTAAGTTTCTTAAGTTATCCAACTTCCAATAAGCTTTCAAACTGAATACCATAGGATGATTTAGTCTGATTAAATCTGCATACAAAATCACTGAATGTTCTCACATTTGTATTACTGGCAGCTGATTTATTATTCACAGAGAATTTCAGGGCCTGATGAGCAATCAGAGGAAAATTAGAGAGGGGAACCAGGAATTAGATGATTGCTCTTTACAATTTCGATATAGTATTTACACTTACGGCATCAGCAAAAATGAAAGTGCAGATGATTGGGCGTTACACTTTTTTTTATTATTATTCTACTGAAGACACTTAATTCCAGGGCAGATGGGCCTTTCATAATTAATTCTGTTAAATTGTTAACTCCCTCCACTAATCATACCAAAGCAGTATTAAAGCAAAAGTGAAGTTTGTACTTGGTCATCTTCGATTCATGACTCATTCCTGATTCTAGCTGTTATAATTTGAGCAAGTGAATGTATAATAAATGCTTCTGATTAAAAAGTGATTACATAAGGAATTTTTCATATTAAAACTCCATAGATGTGTCTTTGTATGGAACTTTCTTCGAGAAACATAATGAAATGCCCTAACTCAAGAATGTCAATAACCTTAATTTTTTTTATAACATATTATTCCTTCATTGCAAGTACAATTTATTATAGAATCAGATTTTGGATTTTGACTGGTGCAGTGTTGCGGTTTCGTAGGTCGTCCGCTCACATCAGCTACCACAATGTTTTATTTTCAATCTCGCTCACTGAAATATAATGTGCATAGTCTAACTCTTACTTCTTCCTTCTAAAGATACAGATTCTCTTGACCGGCCGCCACTCAGTATCCGACTGAGAAAATTTAAAGACTAGGTACTGAATGAATAAACAGTTATTTCACAAAACTAATTTTAATTCATTGCCTTCATTTTTCCAACACCACCAATGTTATAAACTTATCGGACTTCTCACTCCAAAGTTGCAGATCCAGTTAAAGTAGAACGGCTATTTTTACACCCTTTACACACATTCACACGTTTACAACTTCCAACTTAACACCAACCACACTTCTCCACGTCCTGCGACCGACTGCCCACCTTGTGGCTACCACAGCACCCACCATGCCGCCCCCGGGGCTCACCCTTCCGTGGCCACGGACATGGTGCCGATGACGTCACAAACCGGCACTACTTTCAAACACAAAGTGGTACCGCTACAGCAGCCATCTAAGTTGTCCCTCACTGCCCTAGTTCTTACAATTATCTGGCTAAATTTGCAAACTAATATTCACCATTATCATTGGCAGATCCAGGCAGTGGATGGAATTTGCTTTGAGCATAAGCCTTTCCATGTTCATATCATTTCCTAGCAACCCTCTGTCATCGGCCTGATCCAATGAATGTATTCCTGTTTCATCTCTTTCTTGGTATTCAAACAAGTTGTTAATATGCAATAATATACAGATGTTTGCACTGTGTAACTTCAATGTAGAACAACCTTCAAGAAGAATACTCTTCTGACCTTCCTATCCCAGAAACCTGCATTTGGAATCGACAAACTTACTATATCAAATTTAGAACTACTGTAATGCCACTTTCGGACTGTTCTAGGAAATTAATTAAATTCTCTAAAACGTGCTGAAAGCCGAAAAAGAAATATTTCTACAGATTTGAATACAAAGGTAGTTAAAATATGTCTCACAGTTCATACAAATATGATTTTCCACATATCTATTTAGTCCAAAATATCAACCTCATCCATTCAAATAAACTTCAGTGAAAAATGATTTCACACATACATGACTTGAATACCAAACAAGTAGAGAGAAAAATAAATTTAGGTTTCATTTCTACAAAAAAAAATTTAAAAAGGGAGAAACTTTTTATGTAAGCAAAAGTTGAGGCGGTGCTACTACTACTAACAGACAGTAACTATCCACAAGGATACAGTGGGAAGTGTGTGGGAACATGGTTAGCAGTTCAAGCCTTGTTTAAACATTGGTTTATTACAATTATTAATGATAATGCTGAAACTTACAGAAAATGTTACAACTATAATATCAAATACCACCAATCCTGGTCTTGCAAACAAAGATATGATTAATCTTGTTATCACAAAATGATATAATATCTTGCAAACGATGATATGAATAATCTTGTTATCACAAAATTATATAATATTATGGACCAAACCTTGGTCTTGCAACTTATACCCTGAATAACCCTTATAATTACAAACAATCCTACTTATACCAAATTATAGAAAATAACCAGCATGGCTCTTAATAATCTACTAGCCAAATACAATTTTATATTTGAGCCAGACCGCTAACGACGAGGTAGAAAGCGACACACTGGTAGTAGTAATTGACAGAGAAAATGACTAATATAATGTCAAATAACACCGGCCAACAATTCCACGTAGACTAATAACAGAAATAACAAGACCGGCTCGTTCTCGTCTACCAGCATCTAACACTCGGCCAGTAGGACCAAACACAATTTATGGCTGAGGCACACTGCTAACGATGAGGCGGAAGGCGACACTTGTGGTTGCAGTTGACGGCCACTACCTCCAATACCGTCCCAGGACGAGAAGGCAGGTTCACCAGAAGTATAATCCACGGGCGGCCCGGTCAAACCATCAAGCTGAATCACAGCCACTGCGAGAAATACCAGGCATAACTAATCGACTGTTGGCTGCCTCACTGACTGCTTCCTCCTTAGTCCCGCAACGCTATCACTTCGGGAAACATTAGCGGAATGCCGATCGCGTGCCTCCAACTGCACGACCACTCAGGGCCGACCGACTGACTGCCTCCCTGGCCGCCCGGTCCAACCCGGACCCCGCCGCCCCACCGGGCCTCCCGCGTCACGGCGACACAGGGAAGCACTCTGCTTCCGACTGACTGACTGGCTGGCAGACTGACCAAGACTAACTCCGACTAACTGCCCGCTCGGTTCCGTGTCCCCACATATATACCACTATCGCCAGGAGCCCCAGCGCTCTCTAGCAGGGGAAACAACAAAGAGGAAACAATCGCGAGCGGAAGAGAAGAGAAGGCAAAGATACAACAAGAGCCGAGCACGGCTCAAAAGTATAACTACCTTCAAAAGTATGTATAAGGTATTTAATAACATTTCTGTCAATACTGCTGGACCATGAAATCTGTGTTAGGTGATAACACCATTGATGCAAGTAAGAAAAAGGAAATCAGTATCATTTATTATCTTGATTGGTGAACTGTTCACCTAACAAGACACTTTCCTATGTAGTTTATTGCATACTATGATGAATGTTATGCTGAGAACATAAATCATCAATGAAAATTCAAGTAGACAAGTATCAAACATCTTAATATTTTAGTTAAGTAGATGGTCATCAAATATATTATTTCTCAAAGGTGTTAATGATTAATAATTAAGTTATATTCTCCACTAATGACAAAAAATTAAAAAATAGTTTGGAATCAATGTTTTTATTGAAAAACTTTATTTTAAAACTTAAAGAATGTAGATGGTACCATCTGTTGACAATCTGTTTAACTAACTGATTAAATCAAAGTATAAACCAAATTACTGCTCCTAACCTCGATAATATTATTCCGTATCACCAGGAAGAGTAAAGCAAACAATTTCTTATGTATTTATTTATGTGATAAATCTTCATGACACTCAACAGGGAAGATGTGTAAGATGACAGGAGTTATCTGATGTGATATTATTAACTTATGTACATGCATAGTTGCTTTGCAGCAAGGAATTGTGTGGTGGAAAACTTTCCTCGAGAAACATGATTAGGGGTGTTGTATTACAATGATTAACAAATAAGAATGTGTTTGTTGTGTTGTTTAAATTGTTTCTAAACTTGATTAAAACAAGAAGAGGATTTTAATTATATGTGATAAATTTTTTAAAAAATGCTGTAAATGGCAAAAATCAAGTGAATCTATGAGGTTCATATTGATATATAGTCATATCTTTGATAAATACAATATACTAAAAAAGGTAAGGTTCCAACGATGCCAAGGAGCACAACAGACAGACTAAGATGAAGACCTCCAACCAGAAGGAGAGATTTCAATGGTTCTGAATGACACACTAAGCACTGTCGATCAACTTTTAAAGGACATCATTAATAATAACTTCTCCTATGGAGGCAAAATATTTCTGTTGTGTGGAGACTTCTGTTACTCGTTATACATGCCAATAGAACAGCCATTATTGAAAATACAAATTGTTATACATGCCAATAGAACAGCCATCATCGAAAATACTGATAAACGATCAACCTTATGGTTTGTGTTATAATTAATTAATTTACTCACAAGACGAGGACAAATGATGATCTCATTTTCACTTAAATTTAGTAACGGTGATTTAGAAGTTCAAATAGATTACTACAATAAAGCGATCAACATTCTGAAATGTTTTTTAAATGTAACTACAATTGTGTTATTACCTTCATACTCAATGCCATAGAAATCAATGAATAAAACATTTTGTAATTCCATTCATCAGAGATTTTATGTCCAAAAAGCAATGATTGTGTAACAATTAATGAACACATCATTTCAAATTTGTTACCTGGAGAGGAAAAAGTTTACCTCAGTTCTGAGTCTGTCCAACATGAAGAAATAAATGACGTTCAATTCTACCCCATGGAATTCTTGAACTCCTTAAATCAATCCGGTTTACTGCCTGATAAACTGTTTTTAAAGAAAAATTCTATTATTATGTAATTGAGAGGTCTGAATGCCAATCAGAGATTAAGTAATGGTAACTCACTTAAGTGAGTACATTATTACTGTTAAATTCATTCATTACAAATAACCCCTGCATGAAACTCACAATTTCTGATCCAACCGTGACTTACAAATGATAAGAAAACAATTCCCCTTAAAAGTAGCCTTCACCATAAAAATTAACAAAACACAAAGTCAGACACTTTCAAGGGCTGGTTATTTTTCCCGCATGGATAGTTCTACTTGGCTTTTTCCAGATTTCATTAATCATTCTTTACAAATCCATCTTTAGTCGCCTTATTTTATATTATTAATTCCTTGTTTAGTTGTTTTAAGTGTTCCCTACTGCCATTCTCTCTCATAATTCGGTTATGTTCTCATCATGCCAACCTCTTTAATCACCTCATCTCCCTATTACAGTATATAGGTTCTGTACATTTCTTTATTTTCCGTTTTGGAATAAATTGCTAGTAATAGATTCGCTTCTGCTGTCCATATAAATGGTTCAACAATGCATTATAAACTTTTAAAAGGAGTAAAGAAAGTATTTAGAGAACTCAAGTTACATTCACTTTACATTTAAAGAGGAAATACATGAGTGTAAATTTCTGCTTACAGATAAATTGGGTGCAGACTTTTGAGGAAAATTGATTTATGATTATGAAGAACTATTCCTTCAAGACAAGATGAACCATTTGGTGGGTTGGTTATTTTCTTTTTGGGGATACCAAATAGTTACCGCCAGTTAATGGCAATCCACTTTCTAGTGAGAAAATGAATTCCTCTTAGAAGGAAAATTATTATTTAGATCAAGTTTTAAAAATATTGTTTCTTTTCCGACAAAATGAATGTTAACAAATATTTCGAGGTTTACTTCATCGTATTGGGAATGGTGAGAGTACAACTGTAGACTGTGAAAAATTAATGAAACATAGTCTAAAAACTTTTCCATTACAGGGATGTAATGCTATTCGACTATTTGCAAAAAATAAAAACGTTAACGAGTTTAATCATCAAAAATTAAAAGAATTGTTTCAACATGTTGCTTATATTCCAGCTGTTCATAATTGTTCTGCAGCAAAATCAGCAAGTGCTGAATTATTAGGTGGACAGGAGCAATTCATAACTTTGTCTGTTGGATCACCAACAACTAAATTATGTAAAAAAGGGAATAATACTTGTTCAAAAAACAATTTCCATTACAATCAGCTTCTGTAATCACAATTCATAAATCTCAAGGTTTAGATACTGGAGAAAAAGAAACTTCTGTTGGTTCAGCATATGTTGTCTTATCGAGGGCCAAAACTTTAGAAATTCTGGCATTAAATGGAAGATTTTCTTATGAGAGAATTAGTAATATTAAAATTTCGAGTTTGTTATAGTGTAGAAAACAGGAAGAAACTCGAAAGATAAATTTTTTACATTATTAAAAACAAATTGAATAAATAGAATTGATTTTTAACATTTAAAAATTGAGTCTTATTATAAACGTTCTTAATAATTTTTTGCCAACAAACTGAAAAAATAGTTTCTGATAATAATTTGTGAAGTTTAAATATTAAAATTGTAATGATTAATATTTAATTTCTTTAACTGTATTTACTATGTCTTCTAATAAAACTTCGTGAGCCACCACAAAGCCATGCTTTTAGCTAGTAATTGTACCTATTTCCCCCTTCAATTTTGCTAACTGATTTATTGAATCCTCTAATACCCATCAGAACTGCTTCACGATCACTTATTCGTCCAGTTACTTAACACCTGACAAGGTTACCATTGGGCCTCCAATATAGCTTCCTAACCCATTCATTGGTATCCAAGTCACAACTGCATTTTATGGTACATCGGATACTAACAACTGAACAAAATATTTGGTAATTTTCAGCTTGAAATGTAAAATATTTCCATTTTCCTCTCACCCATGGTAAAAACATTATAATATACTGGTTAACTTGTCTATTTAAGAGAAAAGATGGCAATATCCTATTATTGACCAACGTTATTAAGCCTTTCATTTCTAGCAATATGAGAGATGCTAGAGAAGCTAATTTACGTTTGTGTAAATGTCTTATGTTTAATAAAATTTTATAATGAGAGATTATTTGACTATACAGATTCTAAAAGAGACATTATTTTAAAGGGATAAATGCCAGAAAAGTTAGTAACAACATTTCAAAAGTTAAAAGAAGCATGCAGACTTCAGGTCAAGGGGCACTTTTGTTCGTATTTTAGAATTATGTAAAATCAATCATACAGTATTTAGAGATGGAGAAAAGTATTTTGGATCCCAAGTTTCAGGGAATTCTTTTAAGGGAAGTGACGAGGAATTAAAGTTTAGGGGAATGCACGTTTAAAACAAAAAGTCACATGTCAAAATGTATTTAAATTGAATGCCTTATATAAAGAGATAAACATTAACAAATATAAAAGAGCATTAAAAATTGTCCAGACTGATAATAACTTTAATAACGAAGAAAAAAAAAAAAGAACAAAGAACAGAGAACAATATCTGATTTCAAAGTTCCGGTGGCGCAACATATCGTGGCAGGAAAGATGTATAGATTAGTTTTGATTATTATTTAATGAAAAGCTTCACAGAAGAATAATAGATATAAAAGTAAACTAGAAATAACAAGGAACTTATTAGTAATAAAAGTTTGGATGAGGAATTAAGAGTTTTGCTAAAAATTATAGGAATTAGTCTGTGATGACATGTTTTAGCTTTGATTAATTTTCATGGCTAAACAAAAGAGATATTTCAAGACAATTATAATAACAAAAAATGCTTAGAATATTCAGAACCTTGTCAAAATTTGGTAAAGTTTTTGGAAACATCTTGAAAGTCTGACAGCATTTGAGGGGTTTTGGTCACATGATAAGGAGAAGACCACATTATGAGGCTAGCTAAAACAGGGATATTCCAGCCAAAGCTGTAAATACAGCAGCAGGGGATCTTCGATACACATTATTTGAACAGATATGTTGCTATCCATCTGTCCTAGGAATGGAGATGACAGCAGATAGCTAGAGGTTAGGGATAGTTCATAGATGAACTCTAGTTTGGGCATTCATATTGGTTTGCCAATCAATTTAAGGAATTTTAAAAGTCATTCCTCATCTATAGGTAGTATAAATCTAAATTTCTGAATTTCAAACACGTGAATGAGTGGTGTACTATGAGTAATTGTTTGTCTTGGAAAGTAAACTGCATTTAAAATATAAGGATTCAAAGATGATTAAAACTTTAATACTGTGCTATAATACTTTACCAAAGAGTACTTAAAAGTTAGGAATAAATGCAGTGAAACATATGCCTCCGGGTGCAACTTCTATCTTGGAATCTTCAATACAATACAATCATTTTCCATGGATCCCAATATAAGAGACTGGCTCTGTTGGAAGGGGAAAGTTGTTGTTTTAAAGTTAAAGTGTTGCATAAAAAATAGATAAGCACACATCAAAAGATGTATAGTAACAGCATATTATATCAATCAGATTGCGTTCTATGAGTGGCTGCTTTGAACGCAAGTCTTGCGCAAGCCCAGCCACCTATCTCTGTTAACTTGAAAGGGGTTTTTCACCTGAAATATAGAATTTTCTTTGTTTGTGTTGTCATGCCACGCTCACAGCGGGAGGTAGAGGAGCACTCCACCTTACCAACGACCAGAGACAATATATATATAGCTATGGCGTAATGATTTTCAACCAAAATTGAATTAATAATCTTAAAAGAGATATATATATATATATATATGTCATATTAATTTGAATATTTGTCCACTCCTTAAATATACCACTAAAATACTTTTTTAACCCCATAAATGTCCTGGAAATTATAATACATTATCACTAAAAAAACCTTTTTAACCCCAGAAATGTACCAGAAATTATAATCCTGAATCTGGCAACCCTAGCTGCACACCTAACAACAACTGATTGCTGAACTGCAGGCTAGTGAACAGGTTGCAACTGCAATACGTGACATTGTGCTTGTATTTATGACTCATAGATACAAGCGATCGCTTTTTGTTTTGCACAGATTCATATACTGATCCATTTTCAAACTGGGTATCAATAAAAAAATTGATTAAACCTACAAAAGCTTATGTTAAAATCAAAATTATTCATGAAACATTTCTTGTTGTAATGCTGATGGTTTGGTTGAAACATTGGTAAAAATGTTGAAATTCTGGCAAAATAACCAATTCAAGAAGGAAACTGAAAATATTTCTTAAATAACTTGTGTTCATCTGACTCATCCTTTGATGTAATTGGCCTGTTGTAAGTATATTATAATATATATATAATAACAGCAGAAGAAAAGTTAATCATCACACTGTAAAAATATTATAACTAATGTAGTAAATTACTTACAGATAAATTTAGTCATCATAGATGAAATCTTTAATCTGTACTTATTCCAGGTACTTTGAAGTGTGTCATGGATGTTTCTTATTTTTAATGAACGCAAACCACATAACACAATTTCTTTATTAGCACAGTGCGTGTGTTGTTATTGCTTTTCTGTAGTAGAGAGAGGTTAACTGCCTGAGAGGTCCTTATGTTCACTGCCTTTGTGACATCAAAAAGTCAACTTAGTCCACTACCCAAAGATTGCATGGATCTTCCTGAAAGAGGCATACTAAGCCATTGTATCACAGTTAGGACAGCCAGTTCCTTTCCACTGGGATCTACAGTTCAACGTGGAATCCGAACTATGGCAAGACCTGGCACAGCTCATATGATGAAACACAACTCTCAAATATTCCTGCCCTCACCAGGTTTTTAACCCAGAACCAGAGCAGCAGACTATTGAAAGAAAGAGCCTTAACTACTGAGCTACCAGCTTGCTCCTCTTCTTTTTTATCACTACAATCTCTTACTGCCCACATTTGAATATATTTTTAATCTTCTGGAAGTTTGAGGAGCATATCTAAAACTTCAGTATCAGCAATTCATGATAACAAATTCACTGGGTCATCACAGTCACATGATGCCAATGCTATTTAAGTAGCATTCAAAAGGTAACATTTGTTAGCTTCAGTTTGACACTGTTGCCCATAATATTCCATACTGGTCTTGTTCAGTTGCTTCCCATGCCTTTTGGCATAGCATTGTGGAACCACTTCTAGATTTAACCAACTAATAGGTGAGAAGAACATGATGGTAGCAACTCCTCAGGCTGGTTTCACGCCAAGCCAGTCTCTACAAGTCAATCCAGTCACGTCTAGGCCCGTCAAGTGCAAGCCCATCCAGTTCAGTCCAGTCAAGTCCTGTTGTTTCACACCAAATGCATCCAGTCCAGTCCAGTCAATACAAGTCAGCTATAGCAAAATTTTTGTGATGGAGGTTGAGCTGCTTAAATTTATTGTTTTGCGACGGATAGACCAACGAAAAAAAAAAATTAATGTGTCGATTGTGTGTTCATCCAATCAAATTAAGAAGAGATATGTATGGCGTATATATTCATTTGTTTCCAAACTTGGTGAATGATCTGTTAAAGTTTTATAATTATTTTCGAATGAAATATAATTCGTAGTGCCTAGGTTTTGCATAGTTACATTCTACGAAATGAAGAGGATAATGCATTCGAAAAGCGATTTTTGGATGAGATGAGAGATGTGAATGAGCTTCACCCTATCGCACCAACTTCTGAAAGAAGAGATAGTTGTGAAGTCATCAGATCAGGGAAACATTAACTAACTATTTCATCTCGCCAATAGGATCTGTGCCTCAGCAAAATGATCAAATGGATTGTTGAAGTACGGACACATATCACTTCGTTACATCTAATTTTTATTTGTTACTTAATCAATTAAAAAACAGGAATGAATTAGAGTAATAATTATAAAAAATAAAATTTACAATAAAAATAACTGACCAGATGTTTTCAATTGATCAATTTAATTCCAAATGGCAGCAATTAAATCTCTGTTGCGGTGATTCGGATGCTTAACATCATAGATCTCCTTTCCTTCTCTAACCAGTTCGATAAATTTCTCAACATACATTTTTAGAGGGTTATGAAAAAAAAAATACACAAAACACACACTTTGCACCAAGTCGGTAACAATGAGACTGGACTGGACTGGACGCGCCAGAATCAAGACAGGTTGGGTTCCCCCTCCACTCGACAGGACTGGCTTAAGTCGGATGAGACTGAGACGCTACCTGTGTGAATGAACAAAGGGGAGTAGGTATGTTGGATTTTCCTGTTGACTCAGCTGGACGCTCTTGACGGGACTGGACGGGCTCGACGCGACTGGACGCGTTTGGTGTGAAAGCACATTCCAAGCTCCATTCCAAGTTGAGTCACAGTTGTCAGACTGGGTTGAGATAGATTAACTATTGCTTCACCAGTGAATCTTAATACAAGATTATCTTTATAACTAGTATGAATTTATAACAGAACTAGCACTTGCCCACGCTTTGCATACTCAGACCCGGGTGTGTGTATAAATGCTTTACTCTATTTATTCTAGTACTAAATATTAACATGGAGAAGAAAAAATGTAAATCTAGTCTAAAAACGTTTTCTTTTAGTTATTACACTCGATTCTGTTTTCGCACTGATGTATGAAGTTTTCTTCCCCACTTATTTTTTTAATGCAATATAATAAATGAAATGTAAGAAATTAAACAGCAAGGAAAAATTATCTATGTTAATATGCAGAGATAACTATCGTATATTAGCATTATCCTAAGCCACAGACAAGTATAGAACTAGATCATTAAGTATAAACTTTGGTAAACTGTGGTCACAATGAAAAATATAATTTCCATTAAAAGTTAACTAAAAAAATCACATTTTAAATGCTGATATGGAATATAACAGCAAAATGCTATCAGATTCTAATTTTTGATATTAAACACAAAGCTGTTTAAAGTAAATTAAAAACACAACTTAGTTACGCTTATGAAAGTGTTAAGGTTTGATGTAGTGGTTTGACTACTAGATTCCATTTATTTTAATTTACTATATTTGGATTCATTGAGATCTGTTTTCAGTCAAGAATGTGTTTCAACTGTGTCAGTGTAACATGACAAAGCACCCTCTCTTTATAAACCACAATACAACTAATCATGAATAGAATTGAAGATATCCTAGACAAACAACTAA
Organism: Vandiemenella viatica; assembly: GCA_031002005.1. Lineage (NCBI taxonomy): Eukaryota > Metazoa > Arthropoda > Insecta > Orthoptera > Morabidae > Vandiemenella > Vandiemenella viatica. The sequence goes on along the minus strand of JARYHS010013630.1, from coordinate 354,538,358 downwards.
GATAATACCAAGGAGTGTTCTGGATAGGATGCTCATGTGCCGTGCAGATCCACGATTTATAATCAATAATATGCCACAGAATGCTGAGCAAGGAGGGAAAGGGAGGTGGGGGAGGGACATGGTTTCTTTCATAGACTTCAAAAAGGTTTTTGGGTCAGTAGACAGAGATCCCCTAGATGGGATCTTCAAGGAATTTGGGATCAAAATCAAGCTGGCAAACATAATCAGGGAGGCCTTTACAGGCATAGCCTCTATGGTGAAGTTCATGGGAGTACAAGCCTAATCATTTAAAATCAAGACAAGCATGCAGCAGAGCGATGGATTATTGCCAATACTATTTAACTGTGTTTTACAAAAAAAAAAAAGATGAGAATCTCGAATTTAGAACTAAAAAATCAAGCAATAAGCTCAATCTGTTTAGGAGAAAAAACTGGGAGGAATTCAAGAAAATTGTTTGGTCTCTGTGATCCTACAAGAATATTTAGAGGATGCGGTCTAACAGATCAATTTCCTAGAAATGATCACTGGCAGGTCAGAGAAGACAAAATTCCTTGGAACAGAGATTGGAAGGATTCCAAGGGTAAAGAAATTTAAATACCACAGTAAGGTCATACAAGATAACAGACTAGTAAGAGCTGCAGTGAGTAATTAGATCTAAAAAATGAGAGAACTTCTGGGCTAAGACAAAACATCTATAACAAAAAGAACTTCTCTCGAAACATAAAAATAAGGCACCGCAATGGCGTAGTCAAAACAGAATGTCTGTATGCCAATGAAAGCTCCACCATGCACTACAAACTTAGAAACACCAGAGGTCTTAGGAAGGAAAATGCTTCAGAAAATCATGGACCCAGTACATATTTATACAGGACTGAAAAACTGGAGCAACAATGAAGTCAACAAGAATATGGAGAAAATCTCGGATACCATGAAAAAAAAAAAGGATGTTGACATTTCTCAGACACTTGTACAGAATCTATAACACCAAACCAACAAAAAGGAAATATTGACTATCTATGGAGCAAGAAGACAACTAGAGCATGGATCAAAGAAGTTCCAACATCCTGGAAGTCCAAATGTTATATAGGAATATGTTTCAAAATTGATCAATATTCTGGAAGGTTTCAAATCAAAAGAAGAGCAAAGAATGAGAATTTGGATGGATGAACAGGGCAGCAACACAGAACACATATGATGTATTGGAGCAATAGGAAATCCCACAAAAACAATTCATGTAAAAAACAGGCCATGTCTCGTAGTTCTTTAGTGACAAAAAGTTACGAGATCTTGTTCAGAGCCAAGTCTACACTTTACAGTGTGTACTCACTTCACTTTGTGAAAGAGAATGGTTTCTCTTAGTGTATATTTAGAATTTAAAAAATTCTGGTGACTTGGTCATTATTCATGTCATGTTTTAATAAACCTACATAAATACCTAAAATGTGTTACTTTATCAAACTTACAATTACATGAAAACCAAGATTTCTCCTGCACATCTTTTGGGTTCGGTCTTGGAATAAATCACATATATTATGACATGCATAATAGCCAAGTCATCAGATTATTTTTTTTATTGAAACCAAACAATCTATAACACCAAGTGAAACCATTCTGTTTCAGAAAGGGAAGTAAATACATACTGTAAAATGTAGACTTGGCTCTGGGATCCCATTTCTTTTTGTAAGTTGATCAGTTAAGTCATCATTCAAATATGACAATTCCATTCAAAAAAACAGCAGATTAGGACATTTCAGAATCAGGACATCAATATACGTTATCAATAATGACCACGCTCTCTATAAACAAAGGGTGTGCGCCATGGCCGAGCATTGCCGATTGCCACAGATTTAACTACTACCAAGAGTACATGAAGTGTAACTTCCAAACCAGGCTTAGAAACAAAGTAAAATTTAAGATGTTTGTTAAACTTAAGATGTTTGTTAAACTTGTATAACAGAAATTTCAGGCTTATAGCCTTATCCAGAGCAAAGCAAATGACCTGACATAATGCACCAAAATTTTTCACATTTGTGGTTGTCACTGAATAATTATAAGGAAAATTGCCAATGTGAAACCATTCATGTGAACCAAGTTACCTATTTCTAGGACCAAGGAACTACACTGGGATTCCATTCCTCCAAAAAAAAAATCATTAACTTCCAAAGTAAGGAGAGAAGGTAGTAAAATTTATTACATTAGTTAAACATAGTAAGCTCCATCTATAGTGAAAATTTTAAACACGTAAAGTTATTAAGATAGGAAAGTAATTTCATGTTTGAGGTAGGTCAGGGGATAGAAACTTACGAGTTTTAGACTTCAATGCTTCAGACTATAATATGGGGTAAAACTTTATCTGTGTACCAAATTTCAGCATTTTACGACTATGGAAGTACTGTAGAGTTTTGATGACCATCAATGAGTGACTGAGTAAGTGTATAACAAAATCGGTGAAATTATATGTGAGTAACATCCAAATTAAGGACAGAAACAAGCAAGATAGAATATAAATTTGAGACATGTTGCACCAATAGATCGAAGAAATTGAGGCACAAAAATGGCCTGAATCGCTTTGAGAAAAGGGTAGGCAGTGCCGTCATTCACTCAAATTGGCAGGTGCACTGCTATGCATCCAGATTTCAGGACAAAATAAAATATGAATTGTAGCATAGTCCTAAGTGGTCAATATGCAAAAAAAAAAAAAAGAGTAACAATTAAAAGTTTCTATTCTTAAGAAGGAATCATCCCGATTCAACACACTGCCTACACCATAGTCTTCAAAATTCCTCCTGCATTCTCTCCTTCAATTGCAATAAAAACCATCACTTACTGTGGGCACTGTTTTGCTTTTAAGTTTTTAATTTTACATTCACTCATAGTAAATACTCTCTTTTTTTACTTCTCTAATAATCTTTACCTTTCTCTCCCCATATACCTCTCTCCTATAGTCTCCCTTTCCGCCTCTTTTCTATTTCTGGCCTTGTTTCAGGTACTCCTTTCCAACTGTTCCCATTTACAGCATTCCTAATGGGTTCACGTGCTGTTCATTGTAATTCAGCGTTAAAAGACTAACACCAAAATATCTTCATTCTCATCATCAGTACTTCGTCCACAAACTTATTTGGGTCGGAATGACAGGAACGATAAAATTAGAGAAATAAGGTGCCGCACTGATTCTTATATGAATTCTTTTTTCCCTCGTACCATTAGGGATTGGAATGCACAACAAAGAGATTAGATTTGGTGCTGAGCACCCTCTGCCACCCACAGTTTTGTGAATTGCAGGGTATATATGTAGATGTAGATGTCAGTTAGTTAAATAGTACTATAAATTTAGACTTGTAGTGAAAGATACCACTGCTAACCACAGCTGACAGTAGACCATCACAACATACAAACTGATATGGTACAAATAAAACACAGTAATTATTGGGTGTATAACATTCATAAACAGATGAAAATAGTGTGCACAGAGTGGGTGAAAGGCAAATAACTGTGACTTGATAAGAGTGGACATGAATGGTGGTTGATTAAAAACTCCTCCTCCAATATCTATACTTGCACTTTAACATCACAGTGCATATATATATATATAATTAAGGAAGGATGGGGAAATATGACCCAGCACTTACCACAGATGAAGGCGGCTGGGACGACGAACAAAAAACAAACACAAGAGAAGTGCAATATTTCGGCCTACAGCAGCCTTAAACGTGCAGAAGGTGAAGCCCCAGGCGGGGCTTCACCTCCCAGCCGCCTTCATCTGTGGTAAGTGCTGGGTCATATTTCCCCATCCTTCCTTAATTTTATTGCCTTAAAGCTTTTTCCTGCTCATTGTTATTATATATATATATATATATATATATATAAAACTAAGGAAGGATAGGTAAATATGACCTAGCACATACCACAACTGGGAACGATGAACACAAAAAACCCTCAAGAAAAGCGCAATATAACGGCGTACAGCCTTATTCGTGCATAAGAGAGACACCAGGTGAAGTCAGGCGTGTACACGGAGATGGCCGTCTGATGAATGCGTGGCCAGCTCAGATGGTATTGTAGGATTTTTCACTTATAGTTTTTCAAAATTTGATTTATATATCTATCCTCACTCAGTTATTATGTTGGTCTAGCACTTTCAATGATAATATACCATCAACAGCACCGATTAATTATCTATCCAATATTTGAGCTCCCCCCCCCCTCTCCTACACTACCATCTGCACCATTCACCAGACAGCCATCTCCGTGTACATGCCTGACTCCGCCTGGTGTCTCACTTCTGCATGAATAAGGCTGTACACCGAAATATTGCGCTTTTCGAGTGTTTTTTTTTTTGTGTTCATCATTCACAGCCGCCTTCATCTGTGGTAAGTGTTGGCTCATATTTTACTATCATTCCTTAGTTTTATTGCCTTAAAGTATTTTCCAGCTCATTGTTATTACAATAGCTAAAATCAAACAGTGACAAATTTACAGCAGAATAATGATCGATGGTAAACATTTCAATGCCATGAATCACAACTCTTATTATCACATGTTAGGTAAACAGAGAGACATAAAAGTAGGTGACAGAAATATTACGTTTTATTGCAAAGTAAAAATTACAAATATTTCATGCATATGTACAGGGATGTAAAATTTAATACACTGAATTGTTTCTCCATTTCATAATCACAATCTTAGAAAACAGACAACAGTATTAATTAAAACAGTATACATGGATAGCAATTGAAAAGGTAGGTTAGCTAACAGAACCTGCTTCTATCAACACAAATCTATGCAGACAATGGAATGACGATAAAATATTTTTTATTATATTCCAAACATTCCAAATTTCTAGAGGAGGCCTTTTGCACCAAAATTATTATTTATGGCCAAAAATTCTAAGTTCATTATTGAGGGAAAAAAATCATTATTTTGTTCATTAATAATATTTTTAAGCAAAACTGTTAGCAAATGTGTGAGAAACGAACTACTGGTATCAAACATTTTCAACTGGTTAAAATTCAATTTCTCCAATCAGAATTCATTATAAAATCATATAATTATTAATGGAGAGTAAGGATTTCGGAGTCTCTTGTAGTCAAATGTCAACTCCTTCACATGGAGCACACTAGGATTCGCAGGCCTGGAGTATGCATTCTTAGGAGTGACGTAACTGCTTGGGGCCCATGGCAAATTCATCGGATGGGGTTCTCCCCCCTCAGGTCAGATGGGCATCTCCCCCCCCCCCCCGAGTCGGTCATCGGGTCCCCCTAGGCTGGTGTGCCCAGGATACATTTGACCCGCTTACCTTCTCCCTAACACCGGCCCTGGGTGCACCCCATTTGCACAGACAAAACTCTTGCGACTGAAAAATTCACTAAGATTAGGAGTCACTCACTGCTTGCCTATAACTTTCTAAACGAGGGCGGAAGAGCAAGGAGAAGTCCAGGGCACCTTTCTACCCTTGGGGTTGTAAATTACCTATATAATGATGTCTTTTTCCTAGATAAAATATTCTGGAGGTAAAATAGTACCCTAATCGGTAGAGACTGAACAGAGGAGAGTCATCAGAATGAATAGAAGCATTCTACAAGTTGCAGTGTAGAATGTTAGAAGTCTGAACACTGGCAGGTAAATTAGAAAATTTAAAAAGACATATGGAACGACTTAAGCTACATTTTGTCGGGATTAGTGAGATTAAGTGGTAGGATGCTCAGAATTTCTGGTCAGAGGAAGAGAGAATAATTAACACAAAAGCTGTCAGGTGAGTTATAGAGTAGAATTTCTAATGATAAGTTAGCAGGGAAATCGATGATTTAATTATGGACAGTTTAGTGAGAGGATTATTTTGGTGAGGTTACAAACTAAGCATGCCCCAACCATATTAGTACAAAGTCACAGAAAGATGATGTTGAAATAGAGAAAATATATGCTAAAATTGAAGAACTAACAAAATATTTGAAGGGGGAGGAAAATCTGATAATCATGGTTGATTGGAATGCGGTAGTGGCAGAAGGAAAAAGAGGAAAATACTATCAGAAGTTTTGGTCTAGGAGAATCAAATGAGCTAGAAAGAAGGTTGTTAGAATTTTGTGAGAGATATAAACTAGTCATGGCAAAGAATAATGCACGAAGGATATGCACTTGGAAATGTCCATATGATACAGGTAGACATCAGCTAGATTTTATCAAACCGAGATTCAGGAATCAAGTTTTAGACTGTAAAACATTTCAAGCAGCAGACATAGACCGTAATCTGATAGTTATAAAGTGCAGACTGAAGTTCAAGGGAATAAAGAAGCAAAATAAGCAGAACTGGAAGTTAATATATTGAAACAATATAATATGAGATAAAAACTTGCAGAAACGGTACTGGAGTCTAAAAAGTAGCTCTGAAAGGAGCTGAATTGAGGGCAAATGGAATGCACTGAAGAGAGAAACAATTAAAGCTGGTAAAGAAACATTAGGCTTTAGGCAACAAACCACCCAAAAAACTATGGATCATGGAAGAAATTTTTGAGCTGATGGATCAGAGGAGAAGGCACAAAAATGCTCAGGATGAAACAGCAAGAAATCAAATAAACAGGAAATGCAAAAAAAAAAAAAAAAAAAAAAAAAAAAAAAAAAAATAATTGGCTCCAAGAAAATTGTGATGAATTAGGAAAGAAAATGGTAGTAGATAAAGTAATTGTGGAATTAAGGACAATCAAATAAAATTTTGGAGAAATGAAGAAAAAATGTAAAAAATACAAAATCTGCCAAAGGGAAATCTTTTTCAAGCTCAAAAGATAGAGCTAACTGATGGAAGGAATACATTGAGAAACTGTAGGATGGGACAACTTGAACAACAGCGCAATGGAAAAGGAAGGTAGTGTCAACAATGATAACTTAGGAGATCCTGTTTTGAAGACAGAATTTGCTAGAGCTTTGAATGATTTAAAATCAAATCAGGCAGTTGGAAGTGATGAAATTCCTGCAGAACTTCGGAAATCCCTAGGAAAAGAAGGAATCCAAAGATTACTCAATCTCATATCGAAAAGTTATCAAACAGGAGAAATTCCAACCTATTTCAATATAAGTATCATCTTCACACTTCTGAAGAAAGCACAAGTTGACATATGTGATAACTATTGCACCCTAAGTCTAACATCAAATGCTTCAAAATTGCTGACCAGAATAATATATAGAACAATGGAATAAGTAGTAGAAGAGATAGTAAGTGAAGACCAATTTCGGTTTAGGAAAATGGGGTACAAGGTGAACAATTCTGACTTTAAGATTAATACTTGAAGATACTTTATGGTGCTTGTTGATTTATAAAAAGTTCATGATAATGTTAGGTGTGGCAAGGTGTTACAAATTTTAAAGATGTCAGGTCTAAAATATCAACACATAACAATACTTTAAAATCTATAAAAGACTCAGAGTGGACATATTATATGGATGTTTTAAAGAAGTCAGAAGGGACATTGTACCTTATCTTGAAACATTATTTAAACTGAGTCACTTGCTGCTTACCAGAGGACTGGAAAAGTGTAATACTAGTACTGGTCCATAAAGGAGGGCTGACAAATAGAGTTCAAAATTACAGGCCAACATCAGTGGTAGGTGCACCAAATCAGAGGTATTTGTGAGGAATGTAAGCGGTTTTCAAGTTGACAACATGGCTTTCATGCAAATCTCAGTTAGTAAGCCTAAATGCATGATATTTCTGATGAAGCAGACGACAGAGGATAAACTGATAGTGTAGCACACGACATACTTAAAATTTTGAACATTTTACCCCACCTAACATTATCAAAAGCTTTGTCTAAATCAACAAACACCATAAAAGTATCTTTGTTCTTCTTGGTATGCCCTTCAAGTACTAAATCTTTCAAAGGTTTTTGATCGAGCGAGTCATAAAATGGTGTTGCATACGGTAAAAACTATTGTAATGGTTGAAAAAGCGATTTACTAGGTAGAAGAATTCTTAAAAGGTAGAAAGCAAATATTTAGGGTACGAAATGCAGTATCAAAGTAAGTGAAAGGGAAAAAGGGAGTGCCACAGGTTAGCATATTAGTCCACTGCTATTGTGTTGGTGGATTACTATCAGAAGTTAGGTTGTTTGCAGATGATATAATGCTACATAAGAGGATCAAAATGGTAGAAGAACAGCTACAGGGTGATGTGGACAGGATATCTAGCTGGGTAGGTCAATATGGAATGAAGATAAATGCAAGAGTCAGCTTATTAGGTACACAGACAAAAAACTATAGACTTATAAGTTATAAAGGTGGGAAAAGAATTGTTTGTAGAAGACTTGAAATATAAATACCATGAAATCATATTTGAGCTGGAATGGGATTAATTGCAAGACAGGAGAAGGGTGAAGAGAATCATACTAAAGTACAAAGCATATATTGGTGATGAGGTGTGGAAAAATATTGGTGGAAGAAATTAGGAGAAGTGTATGGAAACATAAAGATGACCATGACCAGAAATTGACACTTGATTTCAGGCATAAAGAAAATAAAAGATGTTCTTTTGTAGGTAAGCGGGTCATAGATTGGAATTTATTACCAAGAGAAAATGATGAATAATTACCAAAATGCTAAAAGAATTTAAAGTTGACATTAGTAGAGGGAAAAGTAGGTGGGAAAAGGAAAGGGGTAAAAATGGGTGTGTAGGAAAATTGCCACCACAGCAAGCGCTCCACCGTAATTAAATTAAATTAAGTAGTGAATCATGAGAGACATACATCAGTTAAAAAGGGTGTAATACAAGGTTGTAGTGCATGCGCATTAATATTCAGTTGTATCTCGAGATAGCAATAAAGGAAGTGAAAGAAAGAGTTGATGTGGCAAAAGTTTCAAGGAGAAAAAAAGAATATTCTACAGTGGAATTGTGTTGTTGGCAGAACATGCTGAGAATATTGAGAAGTTACAAAATACTGAAGGAAGAGTTTGGACTAAATATAAACCAAAGACAAAAGTGATGAAATGTAGCGGAAATGATATCAATAATAGTAGATTAAATGTAAAAATATGATTGTGTGTGATAGGAGAAGTAAGTGAATTCTGCTAATTGGGAAGTAAAATTACAACTGATGGCTGAAGCAGAAATGATGTTCAAGAGCACTAGCATAAAGAGCGTTCAAGAAAAAGAGAAAGGTAAGTGCTGTAGAGGAAGATAGTGATTATAATATATGAAGCAGATAATTGGGGACGTGGGTTGTAAGGGGTATGTAGAGATGATGTTAGCACAGAACAGGAACGGATGGAGGATTGCATCAAACCAGTCAAGAGAGTGATGTCAGCAAATATATAATTATAATTATATTAGTTGATATAAACAATGCAACTAACATACAGATCTCAAATTATCAATACAAAAATTATTGATTGTGAAAAATAAGTAAATAACAACACTACTACAAATTCAATGAAACAGAATAAGAATAATGGTTCATTCCTCATATAGTTTTAATTTACTGATGTGACACATTTATGTGCTGAGAAACAATTATAGTAAAGTACTCAAGGGATGAATATGATTACAGTACTAAAGATTTACAAAGATAAAGGTAAGATCAGCTTGCCAAATATAAAATACAGTATGTTGATAAACATACACAAGAGAAATACAATCATGGTTTTTCCTTGTGTAGTCTTTGCATCATGACAATTGGATGAGCATTTTGTACAGAAAATCTGATAAGTAGATAGCACTATAATACCAAGATTTGAACCTGAAAATATAAGTTGTTTTGTATTTGTCTCCTGATTATTTTCATCAACTGGCTATCCATCACACTGAGAAGCACTGGTTTTCTTTTTTTTTTTGTATCATAATTTATGTATGTGTTATATAATTATATGACTACAAAAAGATCATTAAAAACCATTCTAAATAAAATTAAGGTAAGGTTTTTTTCACAGGTAAAGTAAAACTTAGCAGTATCCGTAGACATTTTGTAATATAGTAACAATATGTCCACAA